>OX439132.1:25241793-25599293 GCA_949318235.1 Ecdyonurus torrentis | reverse complement strand
CTCATATTATCACAATTGAAATGTAATCAAAAATTAAATTGGATTTATGATTATCTCTACAACAAGATGAGATTTTATTTATTGAATGACTATGAAAACATTATACTAGTCATAAATTTACGCTAATAAAAAAAAATCGTTAATTTAATGTTTCCAAAGTTTAAATTTAATTTACCACCTGTTTTTAGTGAGAATTCATGAATATGAAACAAAAATATTGTTTATTATTTCTCTTTTCTATCATGAAACTGAGACTATATACACTTTATGTAAATGTCAAACAGTTATATAAATATGTAAATGAAATAACTATACATAAAAAAATTCTACTTTAAAGGCGTAAATAATTATCATAAATTACTTATTTTCTATTTAATTGCAAGAATGAATAATGTAAAATTTAAATAATTTTAAAATCATTTATTAATTTAAGGTTGATGTAAATTTAGGCTTCAATTTATTTATTTGTGTTGTGTTTATTATTAAATTTTACTAATTTATTTAACTTATTCGAAATAAAAACTCCCATGTTGCCATGAAAATAATAATTCCTATATTTTGAAATTTCAATGATGGTGACTTTCAAATATTTTTTGCATATTTAAAAGTATTTATATTTAATAATTTAATCCTTCAGAATTACCAACATGCAAAATTGCAGTTGAAACTTTTTACAGCGCTTTTAATTCAATGTTTGCTACTTATATACTACTTTATATATAAGAGAAACTAATGTAATTATTTTACAGCATACGATCGGTAATTCTTCTTCTTCTCCTTTTTTTTTTTTTTTTTTTTTTTTTTTTAATTTGGTTTCATAAGTTAGTTACATTATTTACATCTTAATTAAAAAAGTAAAAACTAAAATATGTTAACATGTCTCATGTTAATTATTTCTGCAAAATATATTGTTTCTTTGTTTTATTAATTTTTGGCTTATGTAAACTTCTCATGTAATGTTGTGGTCAAAGTTTTGTAAGATAACGCTGTCAAGCCTTCACAACGACTTAATAAAGTTGTTAATTATTATTATTAATATTTCGTTACACAACAAAATAGTAAGTCAGATATATATAATTTAATTATAAACTTATTAATATGAATAGTTTTGTATGCTTTATTTGTGACCGTTTGATTATGAAATGTAAATGAAATTAACAACAAAATCAGTGCATGTATGTGCATGCTTTATACTTGTAGAGAGAGAGAGAGAGAGAGAGAGAGAGAGAGAGAGAGAGAGAGAGCAAATCTGCAGTGTGTCAATAATGTTTGGCTTTTGTATTACAGCCTTCGATAACTCTCTCTCTCTCTCTCTCTCTCTCTCTCTCTCTCTCTCTCTCTCTCTGATGTGTTGTTGTCACGTACGAGCAGGCTGACGATTGTTCTCCACAATGTGGTGTTCAGGGGAACATTTGCAACGTCTGTTGGCTACCCCTATTGAGTGGACAGCACAAAACATTTCACTGTATATGTATATACTATACATACGTACTGTACATAGGTCAAGCAGTTACGTCACTGTTAGGGTAGGGTACAAGGAGACCGTGTTAGTGAGAGAGAAGATAGAGAGAAAGCGAAAGAGATGAAAGGGAATGAATGAAACTCATCTGTAATGTCAATATAAATTAGAATATACAAAGATTCAAACGATCATTTAAATTAGTGCTGTTCCTTTTCAGTTCAAACTTTCATCTTAATTGAGTAAAGTTGGTACCTTATATTTTAAACTTAGAATACTCACTTAGGATACTCATTTTTTTAATGATTGGCATAACAAAAAAAGTGAGTTTAAAAGAATATTGCAACAAGTGAAAAATATTGTGAAAATTAACAAATTTGTCTTTGAAATAAAATAACTGACAACGAAGAGAGAGAGAGTGAGAATAGTACGAGGTTAAAGAAAAATATGAATATGTAGGTTTGAAGAGTGACAAAAAATGTAACAGAGAGAGAGAGAGAGAGAGAGAGAGAGAGAGAGAGAGAGATCAAAAAAGAAAACATGCGAGAAAACGTGAAAGTAAAAATGTAAAAGAAGTAGATGACTGACATTGTGAACCTGATAGGAGAGAGAGAGAGAGAGAGAGAGAGAGAGAGAGAGAGAGAGAGAGAGAGGTTATACGTGCCTGGAGCCTCAATTCTACAACGTGGCAAACCTCCAGGGATGAGTTTTCTCTCTCTTTATCTCTCTCTCTCTCTCTCTCTCTTTCTCTGAGAATAATGGTGTTCCCTACTCCTATCTAAAGCCACACACGCATTGATAGACAAATGACGTCACTCATTATCATTAATTATTGGTAAATATCACGTACAGTACCTAACATAAAAGCTCACATTAACGTTATATTTTTACACCACATGAGTATTAATATTCTCGTTCACGTACGTATTTTTTTTATAGGAAAATTCATTTTAATAATCCATATAATACATAGGCAGTGTTTTAAGTGAGAAATAGAGATGGAGAAAGGGGGAGGGGGGAGGGGGATAAGATGGATAGTTTCATTACTAGATTTAATGTAGATTTATATGTGGATATTAATTCCATACATATCACAGAGAAATGTGAAGTAGTAACTCATTTTCCGTGTCGTTGTACAAGTTTCATTTTAGTGAAAAAAAAAAAAGAAAAACGTAGTGTTTATGATAAATATCTTCATTTTTGTAAATAATTTTATGAGGTTAACAAAATAAGAATTTGGAGATAGCATAGTTTGATTTAAAATAACCTACACTACGAAAATAAAATCTGTATTATTGGAGTTATTAGTATATTTTTGTTCTGTAAAGTTAATTCTAAGTTGACACTGAGTTCTCTTTTTCTGAATAAGTGGGGTTTAACTATGCATTTTGAAGAGTTATTAAATACCTTGGATCGTACCAATTTCAACGATTGTCAATTTGATGTTATTATTAATTATACCTTATTTCTATGTAAGTGAGGTCCGTCAACTCATAACCATCCCCACCACCTTTATTTTTTCGAATCAATTCCATTTGAATCACAATTCCGTTTCAAATCAAGTACTCTTTCCCATTTTTTTTATTACGCTCACGCTATCACAACCACCCCCAAAAATGAACAATAGCATAAATTGTACAAACTTCGTAATTGGTATCCCATATTATCGAAAAAAAAAATGTAAAGAGGTCAAAGTAAAATTAAAGTAAAATTAAACCGTTTTAAAAGTGCTGTAATTGGCTGTCATAAATTGTGCTCACCATATGATAAAAAAAAATTAGGAGAACCATGTAATTAATATATTACATAATATAAAATCTAGAGTACTCTTGTACAGTACCTCATCTAGAATAATCTAGTAGAACCATTTGATTTCATAGCACATGATACAAAATACATAAAAATACAATATACAATTGTATAATATAGTATCAATTTATATATACAAAAGTAGTCCCATGGTAAAAATACCCTAGGCTATAATCTCTAGAATTGGGGTAGTTAATAAACAAACAACAATTTAAC
Organism: Ecdyonurus torrentis; assembly: GCA_949318235.1. NCBI lineage: Eukaryota > Metazoa > Arthropoda > Insecta > Ephemeroptera > Heptageniidae > Ecdyonurus > Ecdyonurus torrentis. The sequence continues at coordinate 25,595,809 of OX439132.1, read as the reverse complement.
AGAATCAGCATTCCTGTTTTTGTTATTAAATAAACTCATAACGAACTTCATAAGTTTTGATTTATTTCAAACGGAACCTTGCTGTGGGAGTAATACAATTCTTTGATTAAATTAAAACAATTACAATAAATATAATTTGTATAAAAAAAAATGAAGCAATGTCAAAGAAATGATGATTTTTTTTATATTTAACTACATGCTATGCATTTTCAAACGTTTGCTTTTTTGTATAAAATCATTTTATTGACTTTCCATTTTCACAACATTTTCAAACAATAAATAAATAAAGAGGTTCTGTACGTTTTTGTTTTTGCGCATAGAGAAAACAAAGATACTTTTTTTTTTTGTTAAAGTATTTCTAGAAAAATTGCTTTTGTATATAAAATCACTTTAGTAAAGTTGAAACATTCATCATCGTAATGTCAAAAAAGTTGACATTCTCTTTTCAAAAGTACGAAATATTACTTTCTCTGCAAACAACACAACATAGCACTTTCCATATTTTTTTGTTTCTACTATTCAGGTATATAATTCAATAATTTCATACAATTTTCATTTTGCTTTTTGTTTCTTATTGTTAAATAACTAGGAACTTACTCTTCCATTATGCATCATGGCTTATTCATATCGAAGGTATTGCGGGCTTTTGACTTCTGCTGACTTCTATACAAAAAATATCTACAAAAAAAGGCCTTCAAAATTTCAGGGGGTGGTTTTATTGCATAATTATTCTTAAAAAAGGAAATTATCCTATGATTCGATAGATATTTGAATTTGTGATTCTTTTAAAAAAAAAAATTAATTTTTTAAAGATGCAAAATGACGTCACGAGAATCAAATTTAACAGAATCAGAATAAATCAATAACATGCATAAATTAACACCCGTGACGTCATTTTCGTGTTTTCAAATCTTAACTAAAAATACTTAATAAACTATAAAAAAAAAATTGCATATCAATCGATTCATGGCAATGCTCTCTTTAAGAATATGAATAAAATTACCCATCCTCTTGTTTTAAGTCCTCCTCAATATTTAAACAAAACCTGAGACCTCAAAGAGTATTTTTTGTGTGTGATTTTTGTATGGTATCACAAATTCAAGCAAATAAATTTGTGTCAGAATTTTGCGCAAAATAGTTTTCCCGTTTAAATCAATGCTCTTTAATGACTTATTCCTCAATTACGTAAAAAAAAACAAAAAACTAGCAACTTTATATCAATGATGATTTGAACACAAATTATCTTATAGATTGTGAAAAATAAATTATATTTTTAGTGTAGGAAAATAAGAATCTAGACACCTCATTTAAATGTGAAAAAAAGACGAAGCGTTGACGATCATAATGTTATAATTTGTTAATATAATCATTTTGAATGACTACAAGTTTTCACATCAAAGGAGACAATTACAAAGTTTCAAATTACGTATATATATATATATATATATATTCAGAGTTTATTTTGAATAACTAAGATCGTAAGATACATATAAATATATATGCTAATACTTATTATAGAAGAAACAACTTTATAATTTTAGATAAATTTAGATTATTAAAGTTTGTGATAAGATAGTAAATATTTATATATTAAAACATCAAAATACTAAAATGATAATTACATACATGTTACTCATTAAAAATAATGATTTTGAAGAGAGATTTTTTATGTTACATTTTTTTTCTAAGATGTTTCAATGTTTACTAATGTAAGCTTACTTTGGAATTTTATATTAAATTTAATTAGTACTATTACCACTGTTGTGAGTTTTTATTTCTTGAAAATTTTAAAGTCTAACTAACACGCAAGTAAAAAGTCTGAAGAAAATAAGCCGTTTGTATTTGTGATGAAAATTGTAATTTCTTTGAGCATTTTACGATATTTAATATATGAGTTTATATTAATAAATAAAATTAAGGAAAAAACAATACATTACGTTATTAATTTTATTTTGGTACAAATTAGTACAATTTATTTTTTTGGTACAAATTGATAACTGGGAGGCGTTGGGGGGATTATTGTCCAATAACTTAACCCCCAAATAAGGATGTGAAAAATTTCTTTAATAAAAATATATTTTAATGGTTATTTAACATTTATTTCAGAGTAAATTTACAAAGAATAATTACAATAAAAATACTCACATTTTTCTAAATGATAAAACATAGGAATTGAAATAAGGTTTTTTTTTTTATTTGTTCCTGAAGAATGTTATTGTTGTTGTTGTTGTTGTTGTTGTTGTTGTTGTTGTTGTTGTTGTTGTTGTTGTTGGTTGAATTTTACTTTTGAATTTTGGGTGAATATCATACTGTAATTAATAATAAGTATTTTTTTAAAAAATCATAAAATTTTGGAATTGAAATATGCTACACTTTTTTATTGGTTCCTGAAAAGAGCTGTTTTCTAGTTTAAGGTGGAAATCATAGCTAACATGCATAAATTAATAAACACAATCTAAACTTTGATACTTAAAACATAATTGCTTATTTTTATGTAATAAAACAATTTTCAATAGAGTTAAAGAAAATTACATCACTTCTTTGTATGCGTCTTTAACATTTAAGTTTTTTTGTTTGCTATTTTGTAAGTATTTTGTTGTTTACAATAAAGTTTGCTTTTGTTGTGATTTAAGACATGAAATTTTGTTAAAATAAACATGTTACAACTTGAGTGAAGTAGTAGAGGAAATTTACTTAAACTTTAAGTAGGTAGGCAACATCACAACAAAAACTTAAAAGCTTTTTTTTTATTATTTTTTAAAGCAGAAAATTAGTATTTTACTTCCTATTCTATTCATAGTTGTAATTTACGTTAATTGTGTAATTAATATCAACAAAATTAATGTATGTTATCATTTGCTATCTGTGCTTACAATTAATTATTTTTAGTGCATAAATTTTGAGTTGAAAATTCTAGACCTATATATTATTCACGTGATTATTTTTATTATAACAAAGAAAGGAAGAAAATCAAAACAAAATTTTCAAAGGACTAGAATTATTTGAACGAAACTCCCCAAAAAATTAAAAATTTGTCCCAAGAAACAGCTAAAAAAACTATTTTGCTGTATTTGACTTACTGAAATTATAGTATAAGAGGCAGTAAAATCAAATTTTGTCAACACACCAAGATCTGCATTTTCTGAGAGCTAAAAAGACAATGACACTATAGACACATCCTTGCGCTTTGACGCCATGTTTGTGGTGCCTATTGCATTTGCCAGCATAGGAGAACGTCATTTTCCCCTCATTTTTTGCATAAATAAAAGTTTATATTACGCATTTTTCTCATATTCTTGTAGCTTATTAGGACCTAGAAATAAGACTTGGATTGAGATTTAAAGCTTCGTTTGCTATTAAAAAAAAAAAAAAAAACTATGCTGGCCTGTGTATTCCTGGCCAACAAAATGATGGCTTTTAAATATGAGTAGAAGTGTTTTATTGCAGCAACAACAACAACAAAATGCATCTGCTTGGTTTCATCAACACTGAAAAAGGTGATATCACGAACACAGGAACCTCTTAAGCTATTCGTTTTTTTTATATATAAAGCCAACAATAAAATGAAAACAACAACAACAACAACAACATTATATTAAAATTTGCATTTACTATGAACACGGACAAAATTATATTTCGTAATAATTTTGCTAGCTCATTTTAAGCAACTTTTTATTCATTACAGCATAATCTATGCTATACTGCAAAATAATTATGTTTCACATCATAAATATTATATTATATAGAATAACAGTATATTTATGCTGTTACAATTTAAGAATGTTTATAATATAGATGCAGTATATAAATTATGTAATTTCTACTTTCCGTATACCTTATGTTATCTTCAATTTCATATGACTATGCTTTCTTTGTCAATGCAAATGGCTGTTTATAAATGAACAATAATTTTAACATTGTAAGACAGTTTGAACTGTTAAACAATAGATTCCTTTGTGAAAATATCTTAACAGTTATTAAATTTACATTAAATTACTCACTTCAAAACGTTAAGTTAACATTAGTGTTGTTCATATAGAATTTTAAGTTTTGACACACCTGTTTTCAATTCACAATAAAAATATTGTTTCACGTAAATTTCAAAATATTTTACTAATTTTAATGATATTATCATAACTTAACTTCAAAGTAGAAAATGAAACAAATAAATATGAAAATTACGAAAACAAAATTGTTTTTAAGTGTCAAAACCATGCCAAAAGCACAGTGGAATATTTTTTGTTTTAAAATTTTGAATACATTATCTTGTGTCATATTTTGAAACAGCAATATATATTTTATATTTAAATCACTTTTTACTTCATTTAACCAATGCAGATTTATATAAGTAGAATAAATAATAATATATTTATTATATAAGCAAACAAAAACAGTCAATCATTGCTACGTCTATGAAATGATTAAAAAAAAAGTTAAAAACTCAATTATCATTCATTTCTGTTAAGGTGCATTTAAATATTGCTTTATTTATTATAATATTGCGCAGAAAAATTAATTATTTCCATTCAAACAATGCTATTTAACAATGTGCATTGCAAAGTTTAAAAAAAATGAATGAGCATGTAAATGTACTTTTTAAGTCCTATAAAATGTCTTTATTTAAATTAAAAATTACATGATCTTATTTTACTGTTATATGGGCAAAGAAATATATAATCTATAATAATTTGCATATTTTAAAATATTTCATGACTATAACGATGAATAAGTGTTCCATATATTTGAATGAAATAATATTTTATTGGCTATATCGCAAAAGACAATAGTAAGTCACGTATTATTTTGTATACAAGATAAATATACTTTTACATGAAAGAATTATAATTTAATTTAAAACTAGAACATAAATTTTGACCAGTGAACATTTGCAAAAAAAATATATAATATTTTGAGTCAAGGTTTTTATATAAAGCGACAACATATTTGCGTGAATTCATGCGTTCAAAATCCCCATGAAATTACATACTTCACAACGACGTGTCTTCGTTTTCCATTATTTTATAATCCTACCACGATAAACACACATCACTTAACTGTCACTCGAATTTATTAATTAAACCAAAAGGTTGAACCTTCGTTTTATTGTATATTTCAAAATTCCAGCTTTATGTAAAGAGTTGTATTATTTATTTTAATTAATATGACTTTTTGACAGATATAGAAAATAAAATATAAATTTGCTCCCACAAGTTAGTTAGTTAGATAGATAGTTAGTTAGTTAGTTAGTTAGTTAGTTAGTTAGTTAGTTAGTTAGTTAGTTAGTTAGTTAGTTAGTTAGTTAGTTAGTTAGTTAGTTAGTTAGTTAGTTAGTTAGTTAGTTAGTTAGTTAGTTAGTTAGTTAGTTAGTTAGTTAGTTAGTTAGTTAGTTAGTTAGTTAGTTAGTTAGTTAGTTAGTTAGTTAGTTAGTTAGTTAGTTAGTTAGTTAGTTAGTTAGTTAGTTAGTTAGTTAGTTATTTCAATTAAGGCGAGTTTTTAATTTGGTTCCTAACGAAACAGTTTGCAAAATGGAACGCAGTTTTCTGTGACGCTGTAAGCGTGTGTGACCAACTATTTGCCTATACGTCAGGATGTAATTAGATTTTTAAAATATCTATCTTTCGACGGTAAATTTATAAATAGTTTAGATTAAGTCTGAAAATAAATAGGCTTTTTAAGATATGAAAAACTGAAAGTCCTTTTTTTCAATTGAAGTTTTGAATATAACTATTCATTAAATTAATAGTATTAAGTATCAATGTGAGTAAAATGAAATACTTTCATTGCAATGCTAATATTAAACTAAATTTTTAAGACACGTAATGCAAAAACCTATAAAAAAATTTTAAATCGGAAGTTATATTTCAATTTACGTTATGTTATTGTATTTTCAATAAGTTTTCATAAAAATTTTCTTTCTTTTTTTTTTTTTCTTTTTTTTTTTTTTTTTCCTCCTGACAAATACAATAATTTAAGTAAATTGTTGAAAAAAATCTCTTGTATTTTAACGATGACATTTGTTCATTAAATAGCGTTCAACAATCAAAGTATTGTTACTCTATACAATGTATCATTTTAGACAAGAAAAAAAAGTACTTTTTTTTTTCGAACAGTGAAATTACCAACAATTGCTACACACGCACACACACACACACACACACACACACACACACACACACACACACACACACACACACACACACACACACACACACACACACACACACACACACACACACACATATATATATATATATATATATATATATATATATATATATATATATATATGTATTTATATTTAAAAATATGTATTAAATATTTTACAAAAACAAAACAAAAAATAATAATACCATATAACAATTTTACTTTGTTTACATAATACAACAAAAAATAAACTTCATTGTATTTAAAAAAAAAATCATTTTTATCAATTGAAATGAAAGTATAATAAATAATGTATTATGTTGGTGTTATACCCTTCAATAATATTTTAGTATTCTATATTCATTACAACACAAAATAATATATTACAATGTTTTGTTATAAATTCAGGTGTGCGTTGATTACAAAAAAAAAAAAAAATTAAAAAAATAATAATAATAATACAAAAGAGATAACGTGTAATATTTACGACTCAATAAACAATATTTTTGATCAGATTGATTTTTTTTTTATCATAATGTTGTATTATTTTAATGCAAAATAATAAAATTTTATTTACCAATTCATTGAGGTAATAGCTAATTTTTAAGTGCCAATTAATAAACAACAATGAATTCTCTCTCTATGATTTTTTTTGTATTATTTCTGTGAAAAGAGAAGAATAATAATTTTAAATACATTATTTTTTTATAATATGCTTCAACTATTCAACACCAAATCATTATATATAACGATGTACTATAGTACATGTTATTTTACTTCGTATTTTATTGCATAGAAAATTACTATTTTACTTATTCTCTGAAATAATAAATTTTAGTTTTTATATACAAACGAAAAGTTATGTAACTTTTAAATTCATTACATAATGGCATAATTTAAATTAAAAACGTTAACTATACATACTTTTTAATTTAAAAAAACTCCAATTTTAATCGTATTTAAATTAAGCTTTCATAAAACTATAGTACAATTTAACATACAGAAAAAATATAATAGTTTAAATACTAGTTTAGTAAAATAATAAATTTAAAAGTTTGGTTACATATACAAAAAAAATTTATATAAATATGAGCTACATGACTTAACACTGTTCTGTGATTTATCAAGTTAGTGCAATGTATCGTAAATTAAAATATATATGAAAATATTTTTGTATTACACTTATTCACAACACATAATAAAGTTAAAAAATATATAAACATGCCTACATATGGTTTGTAATAAACACGCATATATATACATGATGAAATAGTAACACAGATACATTATTCCAGTGATACTTGTGGAGAATAGATTGATATATTTAACCACGATATGTCAAGCAAGCAAAACCACATTTAAATCCTCCTCAACCCTTTACTGTAACCCTTCCAATTTCTAGCCACGCAATCAAACCTAAAACCAATCCTCTCCTTCTCTACATACATATATACAAAAAAGTATGTTTATTATATAGGTTGCTTGTATACAGAAATGTTATCTCATTTTGTTATTTGGTTTTGTTTAAAAAAAAATTTCGTTTGACTGTGGTAGATTTTTTATTATTATTATTACTATAGCAAATATTATGTTTTTTATATTCATAGTCATGTGGGATTTAGAGAATAATTATAATTACATTTTTACCTTTATCATTGTGAATATTTTTGGTTACAAAATGTAATGATGTGATGGTTTAAAATGAACAAATGAACATCGTTGAATATGATTATACTTTTTTTTTAAAACTCAATAATTTGTGTATTAGCATAAAATTTTGGTTTAAATGAATTTTAATTTTGCAATATTTTATACTTTTCATTCCCGCAGGTATGAAAAATTAATGGAATTTTTTTAATAATGCAATTAAATTTACAATTTCTCGTAAAAGGAATTGATCTTTAAAGAAGAACCATTAGAAAATGATTTTAGTATATTTTTATTTTGCAGAATATTTGTATAGAATGAAAGTGATAGTTTTTTAACTTAATTATTTTATTTTGAAGAGAGAGAGAGAGAGAGAGAGAGAGAGAGAGAGAGAGAGAGAGAGAGAGAGAGAGAGAGAGAGAAAGGTAAAATAAAATATTCTGAAATACCAGATATCCATTTTCATAAATATTTTGTATATCAAAATATAAAGCATAAATTTATTTCACAAGCCACTTAAAATTGATATAATTGACAAATAAAAAAATGTCCTTCAATGAAAATAAAAATTATAACAGTTTTGTCAAAAATTCCTGCAATGAAACTTTGACGATATTATATTTTAAAACTTATAATGAAAAGCTGTAGAAAACATACAGCTGCATTATACACTTCACTTAATAACCTGTAAAACTTCATTAATTCTCTACGAATGAAATTACATTAATGCACCTCGAAGTGATGTTATAATCAACTTGAGTATCTAGGTTAAGTAAACACGAGAAGAAGAGAAGAAGATGCATTTCATCCTATTTTGCATTTATATTAATTAACTGTGCATGCACTTGGTGTTATTGTATATATATAGATGGAGAGGAGTTATATTCTTCTCTCTCTCTCTCTCTCTCTCTCTCTCTACTTTAACTCCCTCTTGATAAAATAGCAATGGTATATGCACAATTAAAGAGTATAATCAATTAAATCTTAAATTAAATTGTATCTTTATATACTGCAAATTTGCAAATGTAAATCTAGATGAACCAATTTTATAAATATAATTAATAATAATTGCAATAATACATAATTCCAGTATCTTTTTATTTGAAAATTTATAAATGAGTTATGAGGTATATTATATTGTAAAGAAATCTTAAAATATTAGTATAGTCGTGTGGTGCAGTGGTATATGCGTACTGGTTTGACGTACATGAGATTATGAGTTCGATACTCTGTGAGTATTTGTGGTCTTCTCAGAAATCGTGGTATTCACTGACAAAGAGTGAGCTCTAGTGTTCTCCGTACGTTGATGTCCATGTGAGACCACGCGTATGCCAGTGTCACAAGTTAAACGGTAGTAGAAATGTTTAGGTTTGACAGGTCTATTCATGTCTCCGGCCAGTCCTGGTAGTGAGTAGTGACCCACGCCAAGTCAGAGGTATCTCTGGACGGTTCACCAATACACATTATCTTATTAATTTCTATTAAATCGTAAATTAAATCCTGTTGTGTTGTATAAAACTCATTTTTATTAAAAAGAGCTTATCATCTATGATAACAAGCTCACATAAAAAATATATATATCAGGCGAGTTTGTTGTAAGAGTGAAAAGTTGGTACTGTGATGCTTATTTTGGTGCAAAATTTTCATTGCTGATTGATATTTAAGTTCTACTAGATTTTTCTCAACATTTATTACAACAACAACAAAAAAACACATCAAAAACAAGATAATAATATTCTGTTTTATATTCAGAATACAAATAATCACGTTTCTTATTAAAAACAATGCAGAAATAGTCAAATTAATGAAACAACCTTAGAATAAAATTATTTCTATTAGAATCGTTACTGATGAAATTATGGATGAAACTTGTATATTATTTTGAAGAGACAAAAACAAGAGTTCTTAGAAATTTCTCAGAAAAAAAAAAAAAAAAAAAAAAAAAACTTTAGTAGCTCAATCATTTCTTTTTCCTTCCTCCATAACGATCGTATGAACAAGTGTGAAGCATGAAATCAACTCGTATTATTTGTTGAGTAGCAAATCTAACAATCAACATCAAAAAGAGTGACAAATATTGTTTATTTGTCCCAATGGTGTATTTTTTGTTGGTCTCTTTTGTTCCTGTAACAAATGTCAAAATGAGTGATAAAAAAAATAAATATATTTTATAAAAAAAAAAATTAACAATTCTTAAGAAAATTTCTTAAAATATTTTATTAAATTATTATTATTACATATAAAAGATAAAGAAGAAAAACAAAAACGTTAAAATAACACAAAGTTAATGACGTTAAAGTAAACACAAAGAGAAAGCATTTTCATGTTCATTTTTTTCCCACTAATCATTCTATATATATATATATATATATATATATATATATATATATATATATATATATATTGTGATTGTATATCCTCTGTGATTTAATATTTTAGACCCACACACTGTGTGCTTATTTTGATTGGTAACTATTTCAAACTGTATGATACACAAAAAAGCTATATATTCAATTATTGATAAATATATTTTATATTCATCAAACATGTCAATCATTTTTCATATTTCCTGTATTGTTGATATAAAAATGATGTTTACATTTTTTAACGTTTTATTTTTTTATTTATCAAAATATTATTTTACATTTGTAACTCTCTTTTAGTTTTCAACATCACGTTAGTATTTTATATATTTGTATATTATTGATTAAAAATGCTTTAAATAACCTTTTTCATATTTGTATAGTACAGTACATATTATATATATATCTTATTTTAAGTACTCTATAAACTTGTCTGACATTTTGTATACAAATTGTTCAACGCTTTAAGCCAAAATCTACTATATATATATATATATATATATATATATATATATATATATATATATATACGTATATACATACTGTACATATTTGTTTGTGTATGTAAGCCTAAGTACACGCATTTCTAAAATGTTATAACTTGTTTTTTATTGATATGTGCTTTATTTATTCGAATACGATATTCAAAACCACTAACAAATCTATTTCTTTATAAATTTTCCCTTCAAGACTTTGAAACAAATAGTTATTTAGTTTACGCAACTTTTTTGCTGTTATATTTTAACTATTAAAGTTAAAATAAAAAATTAAATTCTGTTCACAATTTTAATCATTAGTAAATTCAAATAAACAATATAATATAGAAACAAAAATATAAGTATTGATTAGTGCACGTATCTTTTAAATGACACAAGTTTGATTACCAAATGTGTAACAATGCACACTTTTCAAATTGAAGTCAACAATTGCGTTTATATTCGTAATAGTAAGTATGACGCTTAAATTGCAGCATAATTATTTATAATACAAAAAAAAATAGAAAAACACATTATAAAAAAAAAACAATTAATAACTAAATTAAACGTGGGTGGAAAATCCCACGTAATATAAAGTTGTTCATTTTATATTATTATTTTAATACTGAACAAACATACTCTTTGTATCTAATTAAAAACTCCACTAAACCTAAAACTTAAAATAAAATTTCAGCGTTTGAAAATCCAAAATCGTGTTTATACTAAATACTTAAATTGCGATTTTTTCCTCTCTCTCTCTCTCTCTCTCTCTCTCTCTCTCTCTCTCTCTCTCTCTCTCTCTCTCTCTCTGGAGTGTTATTTTCTCATATAAGTATTAATATTTTCATGGTATTATATAATATGGGATTAACTTTGGTGTTTTGTTTCTGTTACTTACGTTTTAGAAGATATACAAGTTAATAATAAAAGACTTGTGGTATAAGACGTTATAACTTTTGTAATCCAATTATGGATTAGAGTATCTAAAAGTTATGAACCTTCATCAAAAACACGATATTTCGTGAAATTATCTGACAAAAGTTATTAATGTCAATAATCTAACTTATAATCTGATATCAAAGTTTTTTTTTAATTTTAAGGTTTTAATTCTTATTTAAAATTTGCACGTAAAAAAATGGCAGTAAATATGAAAGTAGAAAAAAATCTACGAAATTTGCATATTTTCTATTCCTTAATTTTGTATTATTTATTGAGTTTGAATAAAGTTAATGCCAAAAGTTACTTCTTTTGTTTTGAAAGCATTACTATTTGAAGCTCTGAAAACTATACTATTCTTTAATAAGTAATACTATGAGATAAGTCTGAAATGAGGTACTAGATTTGAGATTTAAAAGTAATAAAGGTATTAAAAAACTTGATTTCTATTAAGATTCGACACCTCTATAGAATATGTTACAAATAATTGGAGTCATTTTGCAAAATTTTGAGTTGCGAATTCATAAATTTCAAGCCAATAAGATCCCATACTAATTACAATAATTTATGGCTTCTGTATCTGATGGTTACAGATTTTGAAATTTGCATCATAGGTAGTTGATACCATTATTAGAAGAGTAGACGATCATCTTTTAAATTTCAAAGAGGCAAGCCTGTAAACGATAAACGATACAGTTAAAAAATCTACATTTTAAAGGTTTGAATCTACATTGAATATTATATATATATATATATATATATATATATATATATATATATATATATAAAATCCATAAACGTGACATAATTATTTCCACACCTCAGTGATCCATATAATTTACACCGTAACTTTAATATTATAAAAATGCAATGTGCACATCTGCATTATATATTAAACTTTCTTTTCTTTGAAGTCTCAACTGACACGAAGAATTGGGTCAATAGAAACTTTTTTTTTAATATAAATTTTCAATAATAAATCATAAAAAAAAGTTATAAATTGTACGTGGTATTTTTTTTTTATTATAAATGAAATATGTGTAGTATGGAATTTTATCACTTTTTAAAATATATTATCATATCATCTTAAATCTTTCTTAAAGAAAACGTTACACATTATGAAAATACTGAAAGATAACATAATAATTTCAGCACTATAAAACTTCAGTTTACATTCTTACAAATATTTTAACTGATATATCTATTATCTATTGCTCTCAATGTAGAAATAAGAAGAAGTTTCATTTGAATTCAAGGTGTTTTTTATTACCTCTAACAAAACAGATCTAGCATAGTAAAATTCTCTATAATAAAACAGCATCCAGATAATGATAAAAAAAAGAGGCAGCATTAGTGTAGAACTAAATATTTTTAACTGAATAGTTTCTGTGAACTTTTTAGCATTTCATATCATCCATGTGAGCACAAATAAACTTTACTACCAAAATTATAAAATAATGAAATTATATAATTAATATTTTAATGAATTTACCAACCTTAATTATCAATAAAATTGAAGTAAGTTTAAAACTCCCTTCAAAATAATAATAATAAATGAAATTACAAACTCAAATTTTACATTTTCCTAAACTCATACGTGATATTTTTTTTTATATGATTCTCTTATGCTTTTTTCATGTTACTTAAACCATTATTTTATATGTTTACAGGTCAGGTGGACTTATGGACACAAGAAGCGAGTAGATGTCGCTGTCCATTTGACTCCAGTCGAAATGACTGTGCGTGCTGCGTACCTAATGGCGGTTGCCACTGTGGTAGAGCTTCACCAAACCGCTGCCAACAGTGCGGCCTAGAGCAACACTGTGCCAATAGTGAGTATATTACCTCTCTCTCTCTCTCTCTCTCTCTCTCTCTCTCTCTCTCTCTCTCTCTCTCTCTCTCTCTCTCTCTCTCTCTCTCTCTCTCTCTCTCTCTCTCTCTCTCTCTCTCTCTCTCTCTCTCTCGCTTACTCTCTATGTAATTGTTCTACCTTATTTCAGTTCAAATAGAAAAGTCATGGTTTATTTATGTCATGAATAAATATCTTATTCACAACCTTAGGATAAGCGTGAAAAAATAATGAGATATTTCATTTGCATAGTACATTATGGAGAATATTGCTCGTTATTTTATAAAATATATACCTCGATAACAAAAAAAAAAAAAAAAAAAAAAAAAAAAATCAATGAAATACCAATAAAATGTTAATATTTTTACTATAAAAAACTTTTATAAATAAAATACAACAATATTACGCTCATCTGATTCTTGTTTTGATTTTCTGACTGAAATGTGTATAAATAATAAATAATAAAAAAGATGATAGCTTCAAGCAAAGTTTTTGACCTATAAAATGTCAACTGTCCTAAAACAGTAAACTTTTTGGTGTGACGAAAGTTAAAAAAAAAAGTTTTCTTCTTCTATATGTATGAATGGACGTAATGGAGTAAAAAGTTATTCACAATTCAAAACTTTGAAAATAATATCATCAATATTTCTATATGTATAGTAAACTGTTACGTCAGCATAGTAATATTAAAGTGCAAAATAATTCTTTTTTTTTATATTTAATCAAAAAAGGGGTAAAAATATTATTAATTAAATATACAAGGAAGACAAAGGTTGAAAAAAGTATGAGAAATAGCAAATGCAGTGCTTTGTTGATTCATTTAAAAAAAAATACTTAAATTTAAATTTTATTATTATCTTTATACAGTTGAAGTAGTACACGTAAAAAACAATTAATTAATTTATGCATCGATGAATAATTGAATATAACTAACATATATACCATAACTTAATAATAATAATAGGTTTTTATTAAGAGGCCAAAAATAGCACATACCCACTTACATGGTCCTCTGACTATTTTTTTTTAACCAATAATCACTTGTCAGAGTGTTTCATAATTTTGATTCTTTACAGTACATATAATTACTTAAGTTTTATTTAAATTGTATTTTTAATTATGCTATAGGTCTTATTTAAAATATTCCCTATAGCATAACATATTATTTAATACCTCTGAAATTGAAATAGCAAATTTTTTATTAAGTTTTCATTTTTGTTTGTGTATGTTATATTATACTTAAAATTGAAACTGTAAATAATAACAATAAAAAAATCTCTACCATGTAATATAATATACCTTCTTATTTTATCAAAAAGTTCATAAATCATTTTATATTTTGTGAAAGATAAATAATAATATTACAAAAAATGTTATGTTTTTTTACACAACTACAGAAATTGAAAAATTATTTTAAGCTTTATTTGAAAGTAGACCTGTCTTAAGCTTAAAATGTATTACTTACATAAATTACAATTTGAATTCTTATTTATCACAACAAAATATTTATACTTTTTTATACATCATAAAAATAAAATGATGGATTTGACAATTAAATGTAACTTATTAGATAATGCAGGTACTAAAATTGATTCTGTTTTTC
This sequence comes from Ecdyonurus torrentis, assembly GCA_949318235.1. Taxonomy (NCBI): domain Eukaryota; kingdom Metazoa; phylum Arthropoda; class Insecta; order Ephemeroptera; family Heptageniidae; genus Ecdyonurus; species Ecdyonurus torrentis. Next base: position 25,580,791 of record OX439132.1, on the reverse strand, counting down.
ACCTAAGATTTAAGTAAAATAAAAAATAATGGTAATAATACATAAATATGCTTATATAGTTTTCAATAAATTTATTCATAAACAGCATTATTTTTTATAACAATTATGTCAATTATGTTTAAAAAAGTTATACTTTCAACACTCAATATTTCAAGTACTTGAAAACTTACAAAAAAAAAAAAAAAAAAAAAAACTCAGAGCACACCAATACTAACAAAGTGCTAGCAGAAAACTTTGTGTTCCTGTCTTGATTTAACGTGCTATCTGAAGAGTGAATGAAACAGCTTTAACTTGAGTTAGAAATGTTTCTCCAAACTGAAATTTTTACTGTATCTTACTTAGCCTGAGGATTTTGTATTTTACTGAATGACACGTCATTTGAAGGTAGAAATAATTTTTAACCAGGAAAACAAAGAAAGGAAGATCAGGAAAAGCTTTGAGGCTTAGCAAGGTAAAATTTCAGTATCGAGAAATGTTAAAGATCGAATTATAGCTGCTTCATTCTTTCATACGAAATCGGAAGCAGCAAAAACAAAGTCATCTGCTAGAGCTTTATTATTAGCATTGTTGGGCTCCAAGTTTGTCTATTTTCTCACTAAACCCCCTTTGGCAAGTATTATATTGACATTTATTCCATGCATCATGACTTACATAATTTATTTTATCCATGCATGATTCATACATAACAATTATAAGAAAAAGTATTTAATTTCTTCTATGATTTGTTTGCAGTGTGCAACGTAACTATTGATGCACGGATATTACAAGCAAGATCTGGCAAATCATTTGGTCAGATCAAAACTCCAGCCTTGGAAGGACCTTCCTTCTGCTCGTATCTTCTACAACCAGGTCGCAATCAACGAGTTGAGATACAGGTGTACAGACTACTTAGCGTGGGCAGGTTCAATGGTACCAGGTGAGATGATATTCCTTGTATTTCGTATTATTACTTGTTCCTAAAACATAAATAATATTGTTTATTTTCGTAATAATAGAAAATTATAAAACTGAATACATAATATGCATGCCATGGTCAAACCTCCTGACATATATGTTATAGGTATAGCTGTAAGGAAGTGTGACGATGGCATGCACGATATATCAAAGCTGGATTTCATCATGATGTGATAATTTAACCAGTAATTTTCTTTTAAATGTGGGGCTCGTCTGATCTATTTTAATTTCTTTTTATCTGGAAAAAAATTAGCAATGTTTATCTTAATCACTTAATTTTAAAATATTGTTCAGACAGGTTTAACATTAAATAATTCCTTTAAGCCATAGACCACATAAAACAACATGTGCTTTTTAATGAATAAACACGAAATAGGATCATCAAAACTGTTGACAATTTTTACTAGAATGTTAATGTAGTCCCACGAGAGAGCGTAAAAACCCTGTAAAGTATGCAATTTGCGTGACTATTCATGTTTCTGACGTCAGAAACATGCAAAATTAGTAAAAAAAAAAAATGTTGTGCTGGTTGCATACATTGAAATTCTTATCACTGCTACGGAGCTGGGTTTTGAGACAAACTAAAGTTATTTATGTAAGTCCCATCAAGTGTTTTGTGATATAAATGCCTATGTTTTCTTCTGGTCTATTACTTCAAATACAAAGCTACGTTTCTATAAATCATTATTCATAATAATAAATCATGAAAGTATTTTCACTGCCAAAAATGTCTTTAATAATGCCTTTGTCTGTAATTCTAAAGATAATATCTATTAAAAATGTAACAAGTAATTTACAACAGACTTTTTAAAACTTCCTGTGCTCAATTTTTAATGGTAAAGGGGAAAAAAATCTTGCCATAGTTATAGAGTCACTTTGGATTGGGATATGTATAATATACACTGGTATTATCTTTAGAGATTACATAATTCATGAATTCATAACAATATGCTGGTATGTTGCCACATTAACATCAAAATCATACACAGAATACTGTTAATCATAATATAGTGGCGTTATATACATTATTTTTTAAATAAACAAAGATGTTTAGATTTACATTCATTATTGTTAGATTTAAGTTAGTTCAGCACTTTTACTTCTTTATTTTGCTTTATGTTAGAAGAGAAACACGTTTTTAACAAATTATTACTCAAGCATTTACGTAACGTGTTGTATAAATTTTAAATTACGTATCTCTTAATTAATCAAAATTACTTAATTAAAGATTCTTGTTATTAACATTTGTGCAAAGAAACAATTTTCTTCTCTCGTAAAACTAGAGAAAATGTTTGTTCAGCAGCGCAAAATTTAGTAGATATATTTTCAGTGGGTGGTGGTTGTTATATGGTTTTGCACGCTTCTGTCTTAACTATATCGAATAAAATAATAATATTCAAATCAATATTTTGATCAGTGTATGTTGAATGTTACTCAATTATAAAATTGATGTAAACTTTTACAAAATATACACCAAACTTGCTGAATTTGCCAGTCGTATGGTAAATATTGTTTCTCTAAAGCCTCACTCTTAAAAATAAGCATTGAAAAGCGTGTATACAGTTTTGCAATGCTATAAGTATTGTGGAATGAACGGTTATAACATCCCGAAGCGTTGAAATTTTAAAGATATAAACGTTAGTGACGTCACAAGCGTTGGGACCAAATGAAAAAAATAGTAATTTATAAAGGTTTAGTTTAGCGTTTATTTCATTGTGATTCTAACGCTTGTAATGTCACTTACGTTTTTATCGTTAGATTTTCAACGTTTAGTGACGTCATAACCGTTAATTCCACAATACAAAACTGTGTACACGATTGTCAATGCTTACTTTGACAATATTATTTTAGTATAATATTATTATTATTTTTGGTCTAACAAAAGAAATGTTTAATATTTTATTCTAAAATCCTTCTTAACATGTTGATGAAAAATTGTATATTTATATATATATATATATGTATTTTAACTTAAACATTGAAAAAATTACATGTAAATAAATTATGTTGCAGTTGTACTGGAGGTTACGTACAGCTGGTGGACGGAGCAGAACCGAACCCAAGACCCGGAGACACGCAGCTGTGTGGCCAGAATGAGAGGTTCACCCCTCCAGCTGTCATGTTCGCAGACCGCGGGGCAGCCACCCTGCTGTTCAGGTGAATATTTAATATTCTTTCTCCCTCTCCCTTTTTTTATATCAAGTATTCCCTTTGCTTTGCATGTCAATAAATTTTGATTTGTGTATACATAGATGCAGCACTCTCCACTTTTCTCTGAGTCTTTTCAACAGACTTAAAGTATAAAACATTGAGCTATAAAGTCTATGCTTAATAGTAAAAAATAAATATATTGTCAGACAATGCTATATAGAATTAGTGTATGAGTTTGAAACCAAAATCATGATACTTTTTTTACTTCGTCAATTAATAACAAAGTTGGAGCTATAAAAACTACTGATACAATAATTCTGCGTGTATTTGTACGCACGTGTAAATAAAAAATAATACAGAAAAGATATTAAGTGAATTGCTAAGTTAAATATTCTGACGTCACGTGCGCTATATATACTACGAGGGGGTAAATTTTTAACGTGCTCACCACTCTTTCATTCACCTTATGAGTCATTCACAAAGCTAGAGGACTAGCGGGCGCCGCACGTTTGTATACACGCTACACGCAAATATTACTCATAGGGAAATTAATAACAATATATTTTGCAATTCATAGGCTACACTGAGAAATAAACTTTACACTGTGAAAATCACCGTTAAGAGATACAATTAAAATTATTGGTAATGATTTACTGTACGTAAAACAGACTGATAAGTCACGATGACTTGAGACTGAGTTTTATGTTTTAGCCACTTTTTTTTTTATACTATAACGTCAATTTTAAATAAAAATGAGTGCAAATTACGCTATGTAATGTCGTTTAAGATGTATTTATTTTCACTATTTTTTCTTCTTCTTCTTTAACATTTCAACTTTTTCATCATTTATGACATATACATTTCATGTTTCTAAGCACGTCTCTTGGCGTTAAAAATTGTAAAGTATAGGTAACTTATAGAAGTCATGACGTCAAGAAACCAAGAAGCAATAGACATTTCAAAGTGAGTTGCTTGTTTAACAACTTTCTCTTCAGTTTGTATGAAGTTGTATGTTATGATAATAATATGATTATTTTATTAACCGCTGGCAGCTCATAGAAATAATTAACATGTATGATCCCATCTAATGATTTATAAGTGAAGAGAAATTTTCTTATCGAGTACAGTATGGCTCTTAAAGCAAAACCAAGTAGTGCTACTTACTTAAAACATTAGAAGTACACACACAGTACAAAAATTATAATTACAATTCAAATACGTGAATACAATTATATAATACATATTTAAAATAAAAAGTTTTATATCCACGTACAGTACAGATGTTATTAAATAGTATAATACAAAGCGTGACTTAATTTTCTTGAATCTTTATTTAAGAGTATAGTAATTGTTCTGATATATAATTAGCTACATGTTCTGAGTAAGTGATCATTAAATATCCATTAGTTTTTTTCTTATATATGCTACTTTGAAGTAATTTTAACAGAAATATTTTAAATTTTATTCAAATTGTATAATATTTATTTACATGTGTTCTAAAAAATTACTTTCACAAATTTATTATTATTGATTTTAACTCCTACACTGAGAAAAGACTTAGGTAGTGGTATACTCACAAAACAAGTGTTTACTCACAACGTAAAGATGAATACAGAGTACCTACAAAAATGTACTTATGCATTGCATATTGTAGCCTACAACATGCAATGCATAAGTACATTTTCGCTAGATATTCAAACTTGTAGAGGGTATTGTCGATGAGTGCAAGTAAAACCATAGAATATCGATGTTAATGTAGCCCCACAAAAGAACTTGAAATTCTGTAAAGTATGCAATTTGTGTGAATATTCCTGTTTATGACGTCATTAACAGGCAAAAACTAGTATAAAAATGTTGTACGGGTTGCATAAATCAAAATTTTCTGATCACTGCTACGGTGCTACAGTTGGGTTTTGAGACCAATTTACGTTATTTATTTAAGTCCCATCAAGTGTTTTGTGCATATAAATGCTTATGTTTTCATGTTTTCTATGCCTTTAATACAAACAATTTGTGTATCTCGTTTTTTGTCACGCTAAGCAAAATGTGTAAGTCCTTTCCGAACGTTATGTAAACTCGACTCAAAAAACTTGAGTTACCTGCCGTTCGACCTTTTACGGTATAGCCCAGCCGCCCCCCTTCTCCTCATATGTGACAATGGGTGATACTTTAGGCATGCTCGATCTAAATCGACTGAGGTTTTTTGAGTTGAGTATAGATGGCGCTCGACTTACACATTTTGCTTCGCGTGACAAAATACGAGATACACATTTTGCTACGCGTGACAAAAAACGAGTTACACATATTATTTGCAACGACATCGATATATTCTCTACCTATTACAATTGTAGACGTTACCCATGCACTGGTAGTGACAGTGAGTACACAGTCACTGGTAGAAAGAGCAAACATTTTAAATTATTAATCTTTCGTATCGATTTATGGATACTTTTAGGTCTTAGTAGAATTTGATATGTATAAACATGAATGTTTAGAGACAATGCACGAAATATTGAGTGAGTATCAGTTTCAAACTACTAGCCTCTACTGCTTTGTATTTCCAGTATTATGTAGTTTTAAGGTTAAATAAAGACAAAAGAAGTCACAACGTTGTAAGTAAAGATGTATCATTAAATTCTTAAGCTGTGGGTGAAGCAGCTATCCAGGTAGTGGGACAAACGTGCGCCGATATTTTAGATTTACCTGCATTTGTGAGCAAAATGTATTGATTAAGAAAATATGTTTTTTAAGTGTACAAGTATGTAGCATTAAAATAATGTTTTGAATATTATATAAATATTCAAGATTCCATAATATATATATTTATTATTATCTTTTTTTATTTAAGGAATAGACCAGAAGAAAAACATAGGTATTTATATCACAAAACACTTGATCGGACTTACATAAATAACTTTAGTTTGTTTCAAAACCCAACTGTAGCTCAGTTACCAGTGATCAGAAAAATTCGATTTATGCAACCTGCACAACAATTTTTTATTAACTTTTGCATGTTTCTGACGTCAGAAACATGAATAGTCACACAAATTACATACTTTACAGTATTTTCACGCTCTCTCGTGGGGCTACATTAGCATTCTGGTAAAAATTATCATCAGTTTTGAAGATCCCATTTCGTGTTTATTCATTAAAAAGCACTTGTTGTTTTATGTGGTCTATGGCTTTAATCAACACAAAGTGAGTATACAATTTAAAAAAAAAGCTTTATTACAAGTGAATACAGTGACAACAATTATAAACTTGCTTTATATTTAACTTTGCCACGCTATATTATACCTTTGTATAATACAACTGTGAAATCAATATAATATCTGGTCTGCTCACAGATGTTACGTATTCTAAATTGTAGATAAATTATCTCACTTACAAGTCACGTAATACACAACAAAATAAAATGAATTATTTATGTAATTTACAACTATATTGTCACACCGTTCACAATAATATTTAAATCATAATTTATACTAAATAAATAAATAATAATATAATTTTATGACACTGGTAATAAATTTGTAGTAGATAATTCTGAATTTCAATAACTTTTTAGACTAAATTTTGTTTATGAAAATAGTTTTTTTTTTTTTTTTTTTTTTTTTTGCGTAATTGTATTTACTATTATTATTTCATTTTCTATTATTAGCTACAAATTAAAAATAGGAATAATGAACAAAATACCTATTTGCCCCGTAGCTACTACAGAAAGTTATGCAAAATGAAGCGTAAAACACCGTTAATTATGGCAATTACTATGCTTTTGGCACAGATTATATTCTAAAATAATATTATACCCAAAGGATTGCTAACGTAAATATATCCTAGGGATCACAAATCGTACAAAAAAAAATTAATTGATTTTTTTTTTCATATTGATTTTAAACGTTTCAAAATACTTAATTTGCTATAATTTAAAATCTGTAAAAAAATATAATAATAATATAATGCTTAAAAAAACATTTACTCGTATCCGATGAAAGTTATAGAAATTATAAATGAATTCCATGCAACCGTATCACAAAACGTAATTATAATTCAACTTTTCGTTACTTTGTTTCTCACGTACGGATATATTAGCAACATAATTTATTTGATTACAGAAATGTATACGTATATACGGTACATGAATGTAATATATGGATGTTATATGATGATTATGATCTATTTACGATGGGAGATAATCCCCCCTTTGGCAAGCTACTAATATCTCTTTGTCACCCTCGTGTCTCTCTCTCTCTCTCTCTCTCTCTCTCTTCCTTTAATCATGATGAACTTTGGTAAATGTGATACTCTCGCCTATGCTAAATTAATTATAAGATTTTAATTTAAATAAAAGCAGTAACTTTTTTTCATTATTAATAACATAGCACGTAAAATTTTACCTCTTATAAATCTTACAAAAAAGGTAATAATGTACTCCTTGCTCTCTCTCTCTCTCTCTCTCTCTCTCTCTCTCTCTCTCTCTCTCTCTCTCTCTCTCTCTCTCTCTCTCTCTCTCTCTAAAACCTTTCATAATGGCTTTACCTATAAACGTAAGAAATTTATGAAGATATTTTCTAAATGCAAAGAAATTGAATATGATTCAGACTATACTATTCCACTTCCATAATAAATTGTTAATTAATACTTTAAAAATCTTACTCTTTATGCCACAGAAAGTTTTGCTTGAATATTTTGCTTAAAATTTTGCATTCTTTCAAATAAATCAATATTTTAAATTTTACCCATAGAAATAAAAGGTGGTAAAAATTGTATATTGTGCTGATTCACGTATAGGACGGATTATCCTGTATACACACACAAAAGGAAAAGCAGAAGCAGACAAAAAACTGAATTTCAAATTATAATCGTAAAATTTTGTATTGCTCTCTCTCTCTCTCTCTCTCTCTCTCTCTCTCTCTCTCTCTCTCGATCTCCCTACATTCCAGTAAACTGAGCTAAAATAATGCTGTGCGAGTGCTTATTCAACACATACAACTACAACACGCTGTACGTCATAAACAATATATGTCTGAAAAATCTTGATGATATTTTTAATTCCATTTTTAAATCCTGAATTCGCATTTTATTCGTGTTAAACGATTAAATTATCATATCGTCATCATATACTGTATATTGTTTATCATTCAGTAATTTTATTGCGAACTCCATCAACAATATATATTTTAATGATGTTTAAAGCGTTATATAATATTTATAATTTTTTTTTTTTTTTTGTGGAAAAAATCTGCAGTATTATTAAAAAGAAGAAAAAAGATATTTAGAATATAACAATATCACCAAATAATAAACATAAAATAAATTCTTATTTTGTAGAAAATAAAATGTTGGTATAGATAATTGTACCTAGCTTTATAATTGGAAAATTGTCAGTTCAAAAATATTTTAGAAATAAGGATAAAGGGTCAACATTAGTTTTAAATATTGTTGTATTGTAGATGTTAAACAACATTATGATATGATATACATTTATTTAAAACATTTAATATTTTGATATTATTTTCTTCCCCAGAGTATCACAAACACAAAAGTATAATTGTAAATAAATATATTACAACCATACAAATTTTGTTCAATATTTTATCACTAGATTCTCTACAATGATATAATGTTTTGTAGTTTCTCTCCTTTCTCTACTTTTTTTTTTTTTTTTTTTTTTTTTTTGCTCAAAGCGGCGCCTGCTAGTCTACATGTAAAAACAGCTCAATTTCTGATTCTATAACATCTAGTAAGGCGCCTCTCTGACGTTTTCCCCTCTTTGTATATAATAATAACTTTTTCCTGCTTGCTTCAAGCTTGGTGTATCAATCTATATAAACGTCGTCCACCCTTTCCTTCAACCCTTTTTCACCTTCACGTTTAACTGGTTTATGTTTACTAGAATAATTTTCTTTTCTTTCATTCTTTTTTGTGATTTTTTTATATATTTTTTCTTTATGTTTTGAAATTCATTACATTAGGAATAACATCAAGTCTCTCTCTCTCTCTCTCTCTCTCTCTCTCTCTCTCTCTCTCTCTCTCTCTCTCTCTCTCTCTCTCTCTCTCTCTCTCTCTCTCTCTCTCTCTCTCTCTCTCTCTCTCTCTCTCTCTCTCTCTCTCTCTCTCTCTCTCTCTCTACGTTTCAACATTTTTTTTTTTTTTTTTTTTTTTTTTTTAATTTTAAACATGCAGAATTTTGAGGTTTAAGGTTATGCTTAATTTAAATGTACTTTTAAAAAAGAAACGCGGTTACGAGAAGCAAAAAGATTGTATGTTGTAAAAAAGATTTTTATATATAGTGTTTTTTTAAGTAAAAAGAAGTCCTTTTATGTTAAGGGGAAAGTGCTCAATTAGTACAATTAAAGCATAAAAGGCTGTAGATTCTTATTTCAAAAACGTAGTAACTGACCATGAATTTGGTTAATTTAAGGTTCAAGTGCTAAAATAAAAACTTCTCAACAAGAAAGAGAAGAAAAATATATCATAATTTGTATAGATAAACTCTTTCTCAATTTTAATTGGTAATATATACGATCTTTTATTACGTTTTTTTTTCTCCCTACCTTTTACTTAAATGTAAGAGTACTATCATATAAGATCTATTCTGAGACTTGGATTTTGCTCTTAATGCCTATATATAAAATGCATCGTAGTCTTATTAAAATTGACATCATGCATAGCACTATATATTAAAAATTAATGAACATTGCAGTTTACTTTGATTTCAATTTTCCACGTACATAAACATGCAGCAAATGATATTCATTTCCCATAACATGAAACATGATAGCATTTTCTGTTCATCTATCTTGAAATATTGATAATTTAACACCTCAGCACGCAACCTTGATGCAATTAATTCGTTCGCATATACGTATACATAATATTCCTTTCCATTTTCATCACTTCTACTCTAATGAATTTAATGCAAGATAATTAACATGTTATTAGTATTTTTTTTATCAACGTAACACATTTATCAATTTATAATTCATAAAAAATTCTTTTAAATATTTTTTTTTTCTATGTTTACCTTTTTTATTTCCACCAAGAAAAAAAAAAAGGTTTGTAATACAGTGCGCAGTTTATAATATTAAAAAAAAATTATACTGTAGTATCGAAATTCTATGATATTATTATTATTTTTTTTAATATGCTTACCTTTGAAACTCGGGATATATTTAATGCAACGTTATATTTTGTAATGTTATCATAATCATAACACAAGCTTCCTATCTATCAGTTATGTCCGTAAATTTTTTTAGCTCATTGTTGAAATATATTCATGTCAACTGACAATATGATGGCACTTTGTGACAACTGAAGAGTTAATTCAATATAGTAACAAATTATATATATATATATATATATATAAATTATATATATATAAAAGTTGAATAGTGACCTAAACAGCCACTGCGTTGTGATATTGTCATTTTACTAAAAAAAAATTCTATTGACCTATGGCGATTCAATGCAATCAGATGGAGATTTCAGTTGACGCAAAACTCTATATAAATACATGTTATTCCCATTTGCCAATAAAAATTCTGTTTTTTAGTAAAATGACCATACAAAGGCGAGTCTATAAAAATGATAGTACATGTGAACAGGCAACTATCCAGGTAGTTCACCAAACGTTCGCCAAAAGTCGATAATATATATTTACTTGTATTGGTAACAAATGTATTACCACTGAGTATTGTGTTCTCTCTGTAAAGTTTTATGCATTTCAATACTAATATTTGCAAATTCACCATTTATAATATATTTAGTACAGTTATAGAATTAAAAAGAAAAAGATATTTTAATCATTATTTTGTAGAGAAATGCGTTTTTTTAGAGAAAAAATAATAATCCAGAATAATTAACAACCTTGAATAGATAATTAAGTAAAAAGATTGCTCAAGCTCATTTTAATTACGACGTAATTTTCCGTTACTTATTAAAACTTTATTAATTACAGCAGAGATTAATTACCATAAGTATAGCGATCTATAAACGATGTGCATATCTCCATATTTATAATCAACCTCTAGAGGAAGTACAAAAAATAAGTCAACTTGCATCGGAGCTTTATTATTTTAGAAACAGTTGATTGTGTCGGAAAACAGGAAAAACTAATAAACTATTACTTAATTGTGATAAAATATAGTTTAAAAGTGCGTTATTGTATATATGTATATCTTTTAAAAGATCAAGAAATGTAAGTCACAAAGTTTGTCAAATATGTTTAAGATTTTTGCTCAAAAGTGTGAAGAGATGTCAATTTCATCATCTTACTGAGAGAGAGAGAGAGAGAGAGAGATGGCGGATATTACTTTCTTGTCAACGAACCTTACTACACCCACAATGAACGACTCAAAATCTCTCAGTTCATTTCCATTCGATACTATTTTAGTACACATCATGAAAATAATGACAGAAAGAGAAAGAGAAAGAGAAAGAGAAAGAGAAAGAGAAAGAGAAAGAGAAAGAGAAAGAGAGAGAGAGAGAGAGAGAGAGAGAGAGAGAGAGAGAGAGAGAGAGAGAGAGAGAGAGAGAGAGAGAGAGAGAGAGAGAGAGAGAGAGGGCAAGTAAGACTCCACAATTACAATATATTGACGTAAATCTTGTGTCTATGTATATTAATACAGCAATATGTATATTTGAAATGTTCCTCAGTTCTGTATCGTAGCCGAAAAGGGAATAAAATATGTATTTTTTAAACTCATGCCACACTTAACAAAATATTATGTAAAACTTTACAAATTATTTTTGATAAATTCATTTTATGCATAACATACTATACAGATATACACATGGTATTTTAAGTCATTCGTGTTATATAATTATTTAAACAAGGTGTATATTAGATTGAAATAAAAATTATCTTTCTGAGTTAATTTTGTCTAGACTGGTCTCTCATCATTCACTTCGCCTGTTTAAAAAATCAATTTCAATTAAAAGTCTAGATTATACATTACGTACTATTACAAATAGACATAAACACTTTATCTATATTTTCTTCTAGAAATCGTTAAAAGCAATATGTTAGCTGATATACTTGCAATCATTTGAGCTATTTTTCTCATCAGTATTTTTTTTATCCTTCCTATTACACAAAAAAATAAGAAAGAAGAAAAAAGAAAGTGAAATTTATATTTATATAAATGAATCTTAACTGTAACTTTTTTTAAATTAAATGGTTCGATTTTATTTTTATCACACGGCATCCATCATTTACCGCTAAATAAGTATAATAAATATAAAATCTTTAAATTTGTTTTAATTATCTCAAAAAAATATAATTAAACTAATAAAGCAATAGGTTGGAAATGATCCGAATTTATTTGACTCAGACTGTACAAGATTACAGTTTTTTTTTTTTTTTTTTTTTTAATACGAATATTGCGTTTCACATTCTTTGTTGTACCAAAACAGGAAATTAAAGAAATACGTACAAAATTCTATCAATTTATATTTATATAAAAAAACTTAAATTTAATAAATACTGTGTGCAAAAATATTTCGTTACAATATTTCTTTTTGCCAACAAAATTTAAAGTCAATTTCCCGTGAGTATAAAAATTTAAATTTTTTTTGTAACCCATTTTCTTTCCTCTTTCATTTGTTTCTCGCTGTTACGTCTTAATATCTTCATCTTCAATTTGTCACCTTCTAGAAACTTTATTAACTTTTTTTTTCCTTACCTTGCTTTTAAATATATTTTTATGCAATTTTATATAAACTTATTATGGAACGGAAATGAAAAATTCTGCATTTTTTATTTTATTATTATTATTAATTTTTCAATGCAGACGTCAGATTTTTAGAAATAAAGAAATTTTGATGAAACTTAGCTGTTTACCATATAAATCTAATTTGCGTTTTTATGAATATTCAATTTCCAAAAAATGTGTAAAAATACCTTTATTATTCAATATTTAAATTGCTAGTATTTTCGTTTTTTTACTTGCGCAACGCAATAAAATTCTGTTGTAGCATTCAATACAGTAAAAAATAACAACCATAGTAAAATTATTTTTTAAGAATACTATACACTTATTAGATAGATATATTCATAATAGTTACGAGATCATTAAATATATAAAACCCACTATATTATAACATTGAGTTTCTAGAGCTGCACGATTCAAGGTAATACTTACTTAAACAATGTCCATGATGTCAATTTTTAAACTGAAGGGGGGTGCTCTAATGATTGATGCATATAACATAAAATAATCAATCACAAATAGGTATACCGTATTTAAATTGTAAAATAATATCAAACATAAAGCTTTTAGAATAAATACCCAAAATTACCCAAGTAAGTATTAATCATACATTTCAAAATTTTATCATCAATGGTATCACAACCTTAATTGTTTCGCAAGTTAAAAATTATAATAATAAATAAATATAAAGTAAACTTAAAAAAAAAAAAAAAAAAAAACTTGATTGAAAGTATACTGTACATTATAAAAAACCACAATTGTATTTTTTAAATTTGACATATTGAAGCAAATAGAATATTAAATATGGGACATTCGTATTTTAAATATTTGAATTAGTTTGGAATTAAAATAATACGATTAAAGTATTATTTATTACGGTTTCTAAACAATAAAAAATACTTATGTATTAAAATTTTATTTTTAAATTTATCATAACAACTGCTAACTAAATTTCATGTAAAAATATAAATAAAAATTTAATACCTAAAAACAAATGAATTAATTTATTTATTTGTTAGAAATCTAGGCTATTATATGAACTAATTTTTTAACTACTTTGCGCTATAATATAGCTTCATTTTAACGTAATTAAAAATAATAATATTAAAAGTGGACCTTTTTTGTTTTTATTATTATGAAACTTTTCATACTTATTTAAGGTTACTTTTATTTTTCTACTTTGTACAAAAGCAAAGTTAATTTAGTTATATTAAAAGGTATATTTTAAATATACTGTACACATAAAACATAGCTTTTATTAAATGAAAAAAATCATAGAACAACATAGATAAAGTTTTTTTTAATTACTAAAAAATTATTATATTATAAAAAATTTATGCATGTTTTTTTCTCTAAAAGTTAGATAATGTATCATTGTTACTGTATTATGCCATAGTTGTAAAAATACTGTATAAATATACCACATTTAAAGTATTGTTTTATGAAACCATATACCTTTTTTTTAAACATAAAAATGATAAAAAATAAAATAAAATAATAAAATAATATTATTTTACATATTTCAGATATTTTAGTTTTGTGATTATTAGGTATTTCATAAATTAATAAAATTAACTTTATTTCTCATAACGTCTGCTTTTCGTAGAATTTTAATGAAATTTAAATTAAAGACAAATTTTCATTATATATTATATAGAAATTTCCTTGCAGCAACTATACAATGGAAAATTAAATATTTATTAGCAGGCATGTACATTTTTTTTTATTATTAGTTTTATTATTAAAATCCAAGTTCTTGAAAATATCTAAGTGCTTAACTTTTTTTTTCTGAATTATGTTTATTTATATACACTTGAATAAGCAATAATTTTTATGTCTGTTAGGCATTGTATTTGTTATAATTGGCACTAAGAAGCATGGATTTTTATCTTTTCCTTAAGCTTCTTTTTTTGCTTACTAAAGAGCAGAGCAGAGCAGAGAGAGAGAGAGAGAGAGAGATTAAAAATTAAAATCATAATATGAATAGAGATTTTAGAGCTTAGATTAGATAAAAACCATAAAAACGTTTTATCCCATTGTTTGAGTAATTTCAATGAAATAAAGCTATTTTAAAAGAAGCTAAATTTTATTTGTATTTCAGGGTGACAGAGTCGACCCTTCGATCTCAGTTCCTCGCCTACTTCAGTTTCACCCCCATCGAGCAGCCAGTGGTCGGTTTCCAAGCAAGAGGTGGACAGCGGGTGGAGCACACAGGTAAGTCGTAAATTTGCACGGATGGTCATAACTTAAGCATCAATTGATGTAGTCTACCTACGTGACCAGAATTTTATATCTGAATAAAATTGAAACTGATGGATCTATTTTAACTTTGAAAGAAAAAATAAAGTACTAATGCGAATGTATAAAAAAATATCAAATAAAATATTTAAAGGCGTAGAATACTTCGGACAAAAAAAAATTTGACTAAGGTTCTAACATACCTGAAAATCAATGTGTATTTGGTCAGAGTCATTTATTTCTAATTTATTTTCCATTCACAAAATAGTGCGTGCGGACTAATTAAGTCGTCGTAGCTCGTATATGGTCCACGCGCGCGTAAAACAAGCGAGCTGTGACGTCAGTGTCCGCACGCACCATTTTATCAATGGAAAATAAATTAGAAATCAATTACTTCAGCCAAATCAACGTTCAGGTATGTTAGGACAAGTTTTTTTGTTCAAGGTGCGTTAAATAAATGAGCCAAGAAGTAAAAAAAAAATTAATTAACACGATTAAGATTTTCTCCAAACCATGATGAAAGTTCAACAATATATTAGCAAGTATCACATACAAACTAACTTACAGACATGATCCCACATGTTTTGTTGTATGAGGTTTGACATTTACGTGAACTTTCCATATAACAACACATTCGACAACAAATTGAGTGTTAAAATGTTTCACAATATATTAGGCGGGGTTGAATATAATAACCTTTTAGAAACCAATCAAGCTGTATAATTTAGACAACAATTTTATACTGAATATCATACAAAATATCAAAATGTAATGATATACTGATATTCTATAATAAAATGAAACACACTGTCGGTGAAAAATATATTAACGTGTTGAATTTCTTTACAATAAAAATAAATACTTGATATAGCTTTCTTTTTTTCTTGTTTTAACTTTTAACGCGAGAAGAAGTACAAGAAATATAGTAATAACAATACTCTGCGTAGTGCGTATATTACAAAACTCTAGAGATATCATAATATATATTTTTTTATATAAAACGTGCTTTTTCGTTCGCAACTATAAGGTTTTTCTAGCTCCTTTTTTTTTTTTTTTTTTTTTTTTTTTGCACAAAAGAAACGATTTTTTTTTGCTTCTATATAACGAGGAACATAGTTATCTCTATGGTTACCATTAAATAAAAGCAGCAGCAGCATTAAAAATGGGATGTAATAATGCTTTAGTAAATTGAAATACTAGCATTATATTACAATACTTCAAACTACACTGAAAAATGATTATTAATATTTAAAGGAATTTATAATTTTATACACATTCATATCACAAAATATTCTTATTTATTTTCCATTCACAAACTAATTATTAGATATTTTTTTACATTTTTTGAATGACAAACATTAAGACAAATTAATGACATAATAAATTGAATTTATACATTAAAAAGTAATTTTTTAAAAATTTATTTCCAATTTTGAGGTAATTTAAAAACTTCTTTATAAATAAAAATATTGTATGATAAAAAGAATTCTTATTAAAAAAATGTAAGTTTTTACTTTTTTTCTTCTTTTTAATTATTAAATTAATTATTTTTCCAACCATAAACCGTTTTATAACCATATAGGTAAATGAACTATTTTTGACACAAGTTGGTACTCTATAGTTTTATTACCTGTAGTTACCTATAATAGTATTGTCACCATTTCCAAGAATTTAATATACTCTAAAAAATATTCGTACAACTCTAATTGTAAATTTAACGTTTAATTCCACACTTTTTTTTTTCAGTGTATTAAATAAATTTTTAAACTGCAACAGCAATATTTAAATAATATTTTACATTTTAGTACTGTAGGATTATCAATTGAAATTGTATCTCATTGCATTATCATATATTTTTTACATTTTATTTCTGTCAATAAAGTAAAATATAAAAAGGTTTTACGTTAAAAAGTACATAATAAAAAGCTTTGTTATTTTTATTTTATATATATATATATATATATATATATATATATATATATATATATATATATATATATATATATATATATATATATATATATATATATATATATATATATATATAGTGTCTTAAATGGATGAAATATATAGCTCTATACTATACATACAGTACACAATGATGTGTAATTTTTTTTATTCATTATATAACAGTATATAATATAGCTGAATAAAAAATAAAAATAAAATGAGTATATTATTGATAAAAAAAAAGTACAATGAGTTCAACAACTATTTTTTAAAAAAATAAATGGAGTGTACATATAGTTTAAACGATATAAAATATAACATATATGTCAATTTTAATTAAATTTGTACTGTATTTGAAAGTAACAATTATTTGTAGTTTATTATACGCCGTTTTGTTTTGTAATGGCTTATATAATATATTATTTTAAACTTGTTAGTTAGGCGATTTGCTTTGGTAGATTCGTATATATGTATTAACGAATACTGTATATTAAAAGTAGTTTTTATTGCTTTAATCAATTAAAAATTTAAGGTCCTTTTTGGTATAAACTTTAAAATTACAGCACCAAATAAAACATAAAATAATACGAAGTGGGTCCTTTACATTTTAGTTTTTAAATGGCAAAAACTTTATACTTTAAAAATCACCCAGGAGGCTATGCAAAACACCGCTAGCTAATGAAGGCTTTAAAATTTCATTACTATTACGGAATCGGTGTTACCGGTGAAATTTGTTGCTTATCATTTATTATTTTTTTATTGTCATCAACTTTTTTTTTTTTTTTACTAACCATCACTCAAATTTTTGAGCCTCAGTGCGGAAAAGTGTCAAACAACATCAACGTTACGAGAATAGTTCTGTTATGCTAATTAGTAGGCCCGTGCCTTTTTATTTTATTTATTTTTTATTTTTTTACAAAGCCTATTTTCATGACTATAGCTTACGCGATACGTCGGTTACATAAATTTTAAATGATTCTAATTGTACGGAAAATAGACTGAAGAAATAACTATAATAGATCGCCTCTGCTGTCACTTTTCACCACTGAAGATACAAAGTTCTGCTGCACTATATTTTACAGTAAAATCTAATATTGCATTAGATACCCAATAATAAAATATTATTTTTGTAGAGAAACGTGTTATTATGTTGTACACATGATTGTGATAATATATTTTACCTTTCAAATTCAACGAGTAGTTTTCTAATAAGGATTAAAATCCATATTTGGTGCCAGTTTTTGAATGGTAAAATACATTATCACGCACTTGTGGATACACCAAAATTTGGATTTTTTTCCATGCAACATTTCACACATATAACAAGTATTTTTTATAATTTGTATGGCTAAATTTACACTCACGTATTCTCCACCTCCTTTTTTTTCAAATTAAGTAAAATATTATTCAATATTTACGCTACTACTTCAAGAATGTATGAAAAAATATTCTTCACTTTAACATTAAAATTGCACACAAAAATACCACTATTCCTATCAATTCCTATATAAATAATTTCATGAATAATACATATTTAGACTTAAATATTTATAATATTCATAATATATTTATTTTTCTTTAACTTTGAATCTATATATTGACTCAATTTAAACTGAAATGAGCAAATGTAAAAAGTCAATAACACAGAAGGTATAATATAACAAAAAAAGCTTTGAATGAATTGCACGACAATGACAGTATTTGTTCACGACTGTCACTTTTTTCTCTCAATTAAAAAACTTTTTTTTTAATCATGTAATCTACTACTGTAAAAAAAAATATAAATATTCAGATAATTTTAATTTAAAACCTATATCCAAATCATCATAATATACACAAGTTGGCACAACTTGGATCTAAAATAATATACTAAGAAATTCATTACACATATACATGGTGACCCTTTGTTGATATAAAAAAATAAATAATGCATATGTATCATGAAAAAAACAACCCTTGTAAAGATAACAAACCCTAAAGCAAAATGCAACCTTTATGCACTTGTATTCCCTTGATACATGTGTATAAAAGTCAACGTTTCTTTCATTTCTTTCTACAAAAAAAGATTTTTTTTTATATAAAAAATATTATATAATATTTTTTGCTGTCGTCACAAAGATATATAATATTTTTACTTATATAGTAGCTGTACAAAAAGAGAATAAAGATATTAAGTTTTATTGTGGCCAGCTAGGTAAGCCAATATTAAGGACATAAAAAAAATGAAACCTTTTTTTTTTTTCATATATATATATATAAATATAAAAAATGTGAGGCTATTTTTAAGTTAGAAGGAAACGGAAGAAACGTTTTTGAAGGAAATTACTGTATTTAAAGCTATGACAAAATGAAAAAGCACGCACAATTACGTATTTTATATCTGTCTGTTGCTACCCCTTCCTCCCTCCTTTTTAACATCATCAAAAATGGAATTATTATTGTTTTTATTATTATATAGGAAATTAATACTATAAATGTAATAAAAATATGTCGGTTTCTTTATTTTCATTTTTTTTTTCAGATTACATATAACGTTTCATTTATTTGATATTACGTATATATTTTTATATTATTAAAAGATTTTTCAGCATTCAATATGATTTGTAAGGTACAGAAAAATGAAAATAAGGGATGGGGATGATTTAGTAACATTATGCAAACCAATCACAAATAATTTTATTACATTATGACGTATGTACATTCAAAATTTTAAGTCATTTAAAATTTTGCAATCCACAGTTATACTTTCCAATTTCATTATTATTATTTTAAATATTCAAAATAAATTTAGAAGCATATTATCAGCTTTAATATTAGCATAAAATTACGTGATTAAAACTACTATTTTTGAACTTCATTATTGTCACCGCATAATAATATTATGAAAATTTGAAACTATAAAACTTATAAAACCATATGAATGAAACGAAATCGTCCATTATTGTTTTTGTTATCATGTAATGGATTTTTTTTTTAATGTTTATTAACACATAGACAAAATAATTAATTAACTTATCAAAAAATATAGCATAATAAATTATGTACTTCTGAAACATAATAATATTTTGTTGTTGGAATTTTGCTGTACAGCAGAGTAACTATGCAGCAGAGAAATAACTTTGCTGCACAGCACAGCTATAGAGAATATAGTTAATTTTTAGTCTCTTCTTTTACGTCAAAGAAAATATGTTTTTATTATATATTATTAAGTAACTATATGTCATCATTAAGCAAAAAAAAAAAAAAAAAAAAAAAAAAATCTAAAAAAAGAAAAGAAAAAAAGAAACATTGTATATAAGTAGACTAATTAAACAAAACATTAATTAAAATTGATGATGGAGAACACAAAGCCATACAGAAAGATACAATACGCTCTTATATTATGTGGTACTGTATGTATAAAATATAATAAAAGTAGTAAAATGGCTTTAGAGTATAGCACTAGTATTATAATTTACCTTTTTTTTATTAAACTTAATCTAAAAATACTTTTTTTTTTTTTTTTTTTTTTTTTTGCTATTGTATGAATTCAGTACTCAGGTGTATTAAAAAAAAAGTAAAACTAATACGGATGGCCGTATATAAATAATAATTATTATAGTTAAACTCATATTAAGTATACTTTTAGTAGTTTATTAATTATGTAGTTTTAAAACATTCTCTGCAACATTTCAATATATTTTAATTAATAATATGATGCATATTATACTATACTTGCATATTATATAACATGCAATGTAAATAGTATTATAAATATTCAAAACTATTGTTTTATATATTATATGAATTAATACTATATAGTAAGTAAATGTATAGTTGAACTTGCTAATGAATTATTAAATAGAGTTCTATAAATTATAGTTAATCATACATTCAGTATTATTTATGTAGTATTATTATTAAGAACTAATTACCATAATAAAAGTTTTTTTAATATATATTAATTTGTTATGTTTAAGTATTGAAAAATTGTAATACATTATGTAATAATAGAAACAAAACTAAAAGCAATAACAAGCGATTTTATCATGTATTTTTTAAGTAAATAATGATTTGATTATTTAACCATAAAATTAACAAAACAAAATAATAATAATTTTTTTTTTAGAAGTGAACGCATTTGTAATAATATTTAATATACAGACAAACCTAAAAGTTACACAAATACTATGCATGATTACACTTAAAACCATAATAATGTAAACTTGTATAAAATATATAAACTCATTAATTACAAATGAATTTTATAATATTAAATATAATATATCAATCATATTATAAATTATTCATTATATTTGTATTATTTTGTATGAATATTATATAATATTAATTAATTATTAAAGCCATAGGCCACATAAAACAACATGCTTTTTAATGAATAAACACGAAGTGGGATCTTCAAAACTGATGACAATTTTTACCAGAATGTTAATGTAGCCCCACGAGAGAGCGTAAAAAAGCTGTAAAGTATGCAATTTGCGTGTTTCTGAGGTCAGAAACATTAAAAAATTAGTATGAAAATGTTGTGCGGGTTGCATAAATCGAAATTTTCTGATCACTGCTACGGGGCTACTGTTGGCTTTTGACACAAACTAATGTTATTTTTGTAAATCCCATCAAGTGTTTTGTGATATAAATGCTTATGTTTTTCTCTGGTCTATTCCTTTAATATACGTTATTATTATTTTTCAATTGTAAATTATATTTAGTTTTAAAATTACAAATTGAGATTAATTCAACATTTATGGCCATTTGGTTAAAGCTAATGATAATATCATTTTTGATATGTCAAGAACTAGAGGAGATATTATATAAATAAGGTGTACAATTTGGAAGAGGGTTGACCTTTTGCTCACGCCTACAAATTGAATTGAGATATATCTTTGGGGGGGGGGGGGGGGTGTTTACGATAAAAACTAGTAGGGGATATTTTATAGTTTTATATTTTGAAATAAACCTATTTTCGTCGTTTTTTAAACAGTAGAACGTAAACCTTTGTTGACTGAGAAAGTGAGTTAGAGAGAGAGAGAGAGAGAGAGAGAGAGAGAGAGAGAGAGAGAGAGAGAGAGAGAGAGAGAGAGAGAGAGAGACAGAGACAGAGAGATGTCTCCAGAATATATTTTTCCTACTAAAATTTCTCCTTGGGGAACTATTTTTAAATTTCTTCATAGTTTTACATGTAGATAAAAAAAAAATGAAAACAAAGAAAATATATTACATTTTTAAATTTAATTAAAAGATTATAATATATTAAATTTACAACATTATACATTCTACCATAAAAAAAACACGAATACTATAAGTTAACATAAATAATTTTAAAATATAAAAAACTTTTAACATTATAATTTATTGAAAGGCTGATACAGTTTTCTTTACGCAAACATATAAATCAGAATGCATGTTAATATATTCACCCCCTTACAAAAAAAAAAAAAAAAAAAAAAGTTTTCCATATATTATATATTATCTTTTCACAATATTAAAATGTCTTATAGACTTATTTTTTCCTCGAATGAATCTATCTGCTTTAAAATTTTGGTATCAGCTGTGCTAGATGGTATATGGTAGAGAGAGAGAGAGATGGTAGAGAAAGAGAGAGAGAGAGAGAGATGAAGTTACAAGAAGACTTATGAATTTTTGATGATATCAGCGACAGATATGTTTATTTTTTTTCCTACAATTTGCCCTCTCCAACGCAGCAAAAAATCAATTTTTTGTTAATATAAACACCCAATGTGGTAGAAGCTAAAAACCAATAATGAAAATTGATATTTTTTTGGTAATATGATTTAAGAAAAATGTTTTTTTTTTATAAGTATATAATATTTAATTTCATTTTTCTTCATATTAAAATGATTATTTTTCTAACTGTTTATTTTCAGTTCCAATTGCCTCACTCACTCTCTCTCTCTCTCTCTCTCATCATCTTATATTCCATTTTTCTTTCTTCAATTACTCTTGATTGTATTTCAGACATTTCATAAAACCCAAGGACGGAGAGAACGAACTTTGTAATATTTTTATTATTTCTATTTTATAAGTTCTTTTATAATATTTTATTTATTCTAGCTTAATTTTATTTTAAGAAATCTTTTTCCTCAAGATATTCTCCCTTTTCTAAAATAAATATTGCCATTTTATTATATAAAATATAACAAGACAATTATACTTATAAAAACGTAGAAACGTTACTCTTTTTTTTATTATACATAAAAGGTTTATTTTAAAAGTTTCCTTTCTTCTGTTAAAGCTTTATATTATAGTGTTAAGATACACAAAACGTAAAACTTTCATACAGTGTTATTAAAATAAATATAAGTATACAAAATTGTTACTTTGTACCCTAAATTTATGTTTCTAATGATAGTAATTAGCACCAAATTAAGCTAATAAGTATTTCAAAAAGTTAATTACCCAGGTGTCTACTTATACTGGGCATAATTCCCAATCTTAATTGTAAAAAAGTATAAGAAAAGAAAAGTTTCTGCAACAAGTTTCTCATAACTAACTTCAACAAATCGTTATTTTATTATCATACTATTTTATGATTTTTAGCTGGCTAATTTTAATTAATATAATACTTAAAATGTCACTTAAGTTTATACCATAAGGTGAATACGTTTTTAAGATATTAAAATTTGTTTTAATGTAGCTATTTAAACTCTCTCTCTCTCTCTCTCTCTCTCTCTCTCTCTCTCTCTCTCTCTCTCTCTCTCTCTCTGAATATTGATTCAAAATAAAATTTGTGTGAAAATATATTCTATACATATAGTGCGTACTGCGTAGTAACAAAAACACCGTACTTTTTGACAATTTTAAGAATCTGTAACTACAGTAAGATTAAAATTTTATACAACACATTTTATTAAAATTTTGTTTACATGCACTTCAATACACTCACCGAATTGTTATTAAATGACTATTTTGTTATAAATTTTATCAATTTGTATAAAAAGATGACTTTAAGGTATAGTGGTAAAAATATCACGTTTTTATTGTGACAGCGATAGTAAACTAGCTCTCTAGAGGGAACCCATCAGCCAATCAGAGAACTAGTTTACTATCGCTGTCACAATAAAAACGCGATATTTTTACCACTGACTCTACCTTTACAATAATTTAAAAAATGTAGTTCAGAATTTTCTGTTGAAGCTTCTGTGGTCGTAATATTATCACAACATAAATACTTGTATAACTTTAGATTACTTTAAAAAGTATTATTGAAGTTTTAAAAATGTATTGGTTTATTCAAATCTATATATTTGATCTCTATTTATATAAAAATAAAACTTACTTTCAATTAATAGACAGTTACAAGATTTTTTCATCATTAATTACAAAACTTGAGTTTCTATCGTGTGCTAGTATTAAAGTTATTATTAATAAAATATATGGTGTCTTAATTTATTTTAGGTTATTGATTGGAAAGAAAATATAATATTTTACATCCTGAAGACTTTAGAGAGAGTGAGAGAGAGAGAGAGAGATAGAGAGAGAGAGATGCCAATATCTGGCAATTTATTGTATATACTCTAAGTCATTATAACACGATACGGTAATTAAATTCTCTCTCTCTCTCTCTCTCTCTCTCTCTCTCTCTCTCTCTCTCTCTCTCTCTCTCTCTCACACTCTCTCTTAGAAACCTCATTATATTAATTATAAATAATAAAAGGTACCTACATTAGATGATATATACATAGACTATTCTAATTATTATTATTAAATAAATATGTATAATATAATATTACAGATTTTCAATTATATAATTCTACTTACAGCATATTATAATAATATTATGTTAATAATTATTTCGTTATATATGTCATACCATTGCATAAATGATAAGCACTCTCACAGTATCAATATTTGATATTACTGTATATATATATATATATATATATATATATATATATATATATATATATATATATATATACATATATATATATCACACACACACAATAATTGTTTTACACATAAGGAAAATTAATGTGTAATTTATTATTTACGTTTAATATTTTATTTATTTTATTTTTTCTGAAAAAGATAAAGATAGCAAAAAATAAACGTTACATATAATTGTTTTGCACCTAAAAAAATAGTACTAATAATTATTAAATTATCAAATAAATATTCAAATTTTCTATCAACGTTTTTATTTTTACAATTTCTTTTCATATTCTAATAACTAATAACCAATAAAAATTTAATGTTAAACTTTAATTTGTTAGATTTTTCCTATAAAATATACTAAAATATACATTAAATTTTAGTTATATTATGATAGAGTCATTAATAATAAATTAATGAAATTTTGTATACTGTGTTATAATAATTGACTTAATCAAAATTCATTTACTTGTTTAAATTAAATTAAAAGTTGTATATTAAGTTTGCAAAGTCATTTCTCTCTCTCTCTCTCTCTCTCTCTCTCTCTCAATATAACCGATAATATATAATAATAACATAAAAGCTTATGAATATGAATAAATTATAATGAAATATGTAAAATTTGTTTCATAATATAATATTATATAATGATCATACTTATGAAGAAAAACCGAGATCGTTTTTCATTACGTATATTTTGATTGGAATTTTGACGCCCACTTCTAAAAGTAAAAAAATATATATATATAATATATATATAATTGCTATGCGTAAGATTTATCAAAACAGTATTGGCCATGACGCTGTAATTTTTGTTATATAAAGTAACTTTATCAAAGGAAATATGATTCTACTTTAATTGACGTATTTGGATTGTTAAAACAATAATAATAAACTAACTTACGCATAAATCTACGTTTTTTTTTTTTGTAAAAAAAAATATTAAAAATATTAATGGTAATGTATTAATGTAGACTTTCACGGTTCAATCAATAGTTTCAAATATTGCTTATGTTTTCAACTCTAATGGGATAATCATGGTTTATTCTTTTGCTCTTCACGACGTTTTGCGTTTGACGTTGGACGCATCGTCAGGTCAGTTGAGTAAAGAGATTGAAAGTGAATACCCGCCACGGTTATACTGTTAGAATTAAAAACGTAATATCAATAATGGTATTTATTTCATTTTGTTTTCCTGTTTAACAGCTTTTTTTTTATACTTGTATAGCGTCAACACTAGAATCTATAACTTGCGTTTTGGGGGTCGTTCCGCTCGGTTTAACACTATACATTTTTAAGTATAATGGTGCTATGTACTATTTGTGTGTGTATATATATATATAGAATATGAAAATCATATAATAAAATTACGTTTCCAGTAAAATTATTTCAGTATCGTAAAATAATATTTCTTAGTTTTATATAATATCCGACAAATATCAATATATCGGTTAAAGTTTTAGACACATTTAAATTGTTATATAATTAATCAGTTGATGCTATGATTTAATTAATCAATATAGTGTATATATTTATTGATATGATTACAAATCTAAACATGAGATGGATTTGATCTTTCTAGTACACTTCACTTCACTGAATTATTAGATTGTCAATAACAAAGTAGAATTAATTAGCAGGACTAAACCATGCATTTACATTTTGTGAATAATTAAAATGTATGTCAGATCGTGTGTGTATATATGTAGTAATGTAAAGTCAATTTTTTTAAAATAAGCGATCAAATGGGAGAAAAATAAAATATTATTATTATAATGAATATACATTCTACACGGAAAAAAACATCATAATTTATGCTACGTTGATATAATATTTTGTATAATTGTGGCTACATTAAAGGCGTAGAACACCTTCAAAAAAAAAAGTTGTGTAATATCCTAACAAACCTGAAAATCAACGTTGATTTGGCCGGAGTCATTGATTTCTAATTTATTTTCCATTCACTACATGACATTTTCGGTCACTGACGTCACAGCTCGCCCAGTTTACGCGCGCCTAAAACAAGCGAGCTGTGACGTCAGTGACCGCCAGCGGCATTTTGTGAATGGAAAATAAATTAAAAATCAAGATGCCGGCCAAATCAACGTTAATTTTCAAGTTCGTTAGGATATTACACAACTTTTTTGTTCAAGGTGTTCTACGCCTTTAACTAATTATGCTGTATAATTCATTATAAAATTATGCCATTTAACAAATATGTTTATTATGCATCATAGCTTAAATAATATTGTTAAATATGCATGAATAAAATTTTGGTTAAAGTAAGCTAGCTTTAATTATTATGTGTGTGTGTGTGTGTGTGTTTTGTCCGTGTTTATTTTTTTTATTATTTTTTATTTTATTTATATCATTGAATAAATATATTTAAAAAAAATCTCACAGTTATTTATACTTTATTATTGTGGCTACATTGAGCTGCCACAGTATAATGAATATTTAGTACAGTAAATAAAAAAATATATGGCTCTTTTGACATAGAAGATAAAAGAGAAATAAAATCAATAAATACATATTATAATAAATAGAGTATTATACTGTATTATTATAATGTAATATTTTTAGCTGCTTTCCCTTTCATGTATTTTATGAAACATAATACTATAATATATTATAATGATAACTACATTATGTTATGTAAAATATGTATATATAAAATTTGAAACTATTTTGGTTATAATGCAATCTACTCTTTATTATGATTTGTATAGTTTGGATAGTTGTTTTTAATAAATATGATTATTATTTATATTATCGAGTTCAGTTTCATGATTTTTAAATATACCATTTGTTTTAAGTTTTATTTAGGAAAATCGTACTTAAAAAAATACATATAATAAATTTAAAATCTTGAAATTATAAATTAAAATCTTAAATTTTGTTTGCAATAATTGTTAATTAAAGATAATTTTGACCTCATCTTAAAGAAAAAAAAAAAAAAAAAAAAAGGCGTAGCTAATAAATTTAAACTCCTAATTTGCATTTGACATATTATTATTCGGAATGTTTTTTTTCCCAATTAACACCATTTACAACAGTTTTTAGTAACTAAAAAAAAAGCACAGAAAAATAGAAACTCTATTTGCCAATAAACCTTGTCTATTTGCTATATAAGTTATACTGCTGCAAAGAATGCACTGATAATACGTAATTAAATTTTTCATATTTATATATCTATTGTAGACTTCAAGTCAATTGATTTTTTCTTATTTTTAAAGATTGGAATTTCTCTCTCCAAGAGAATAATTTTCGTGTATATAAATGAAATGTTTTTGAAATTAAGCTGACTTGAGATGTCAATAAATCTACCCACCCGCATGCTGAGATTTTAGAGCACAACTTATTGAGAAGTCGAAGACAAAAACTTTGATGACGTATAGAAGTAGTCTTCAAAGGGTTGAACTTTATGCTAGCGATGAAATATGTAAAAGTTTAGCGGTATGCAATGTTAAATCAAAAATTTGCACTTTTTATTTTTTTTTTTTTTATTATTGTTATTTTTTTTTCACATACATTTTTTAAAGTAAGACGTGGTATTAGCGGAAGGTTCATATTTTAAACCAACCAATGGCATCTTAATGTAATTTATGTATGTATAAAACTAGTGTTATGTATCAATATGTAGATAATAATTATACAAACAATATTAAATTTGGTAAAAGTGTAAAACACGATTCAAGGTGTTAAATTCATTTTTACATACACGGGATAATTTTTTAGACATGCAGAATAAAAAAAAAAAAAAAAATTGTGGCCTCATTAAAACAAATAAAGATAAAATAAGTTTTATAATAATTTATACAGATATACACCGTATAATTACGATTTTTATTTTTTAGATTATATATTTGCATTTGTTAACGTTAATTATATGTTTCGAGTTCGTAGAATAAAGTATATTATTAAAGTAAAATATAATATACGTATGTCTGCACCTGGGTGACAAACGTAGAGAGAGAGAGAGAGAGAGAGAGAGAGAGAGAGAGAGAGAGAGAGAGAGAGAGAGGATAAAACACATTGCTCCTGTCATATATTATGCTGACCCTAATATACATAGCTTACTACACAGTATGTATAACAGTACCTACCTACGTACCAACTAACAACTCTACTAGATAAAGCTATACTAGCCAATTTACATCAGTACCTCATTTACTTTTACATAAAATATATTGTCATGTTGTTGGTGATGCTTTTACATTTTGATATTTATACGTCAAAGTATTATAATAAATAATATGATGCTCTATAATACAGCTGACAGTCAATTAAAAAGTATTAATTTATTACCTCTAAAGTTTGAAATTGTTTTTTTGTTGCAATTAAAAATTGAATTTTATTATAAATATTAACGTTTTTGAATGAAAAAGAAAAAAAATAATAAGCTTTTATATGTCATTATTATTAATAATAATAATAAATGGTTTTTATTATTATTCAATTCCATGACAGTATTTTTACTTTATAATTAAAATTAACTTCTTAAGCAATAACTGCATGTTACAGTTGACAACATATTCAAGACACTTTTATCCTATTAATTAATAATTATTAATTTTTGCTTAATATCTTTAATGCTTGTTGCCAGTAAGCTCCTCGGAAGTTTTTAAATTACGTTCATAATGATAAGATGTTCTTATTCTTCTTCTTCTTTTTTTTTTTTTTTTTTTTTTAATAGCACATACGTTTTGTTATAATAACTGTCGGGTAAGTAAGTTCGATGTCATATAATATTAAAAATATTATAAAAGCTGCTTAATACTCGTAAAAGTCTTACAAAACAGGTAATAAATTTTATTGACATGTATAGTGCTTTCATGAATTAAATACCAGGACTCTTACTAAATTAATACTTTTATCTTTTTTTTCTTCATGCACATTATTGGTAAATTAAATTATTTTGTGGTTAATGCAATGCTTCTTACCTATATAAAAAGAAATGTTTAAATTTATTTAATAACTTAAAACATGGAAAATTGTTACTAGCATAATGTCACTTACATTTCTCATAAGTGCAATAGTTTTCTTAAAAATTGCCTGAAGAAAAATCCCTAAAAAAATCCCACAATGATAAATCATGAGATATGGGACTATTATATTGTACACATACTTTGTCCCTCAACCCTTCAGTACTCTCACAAACTGGGGAGAAAACTTGTAAATTAGGCAACCCGAGCTACAATTTCTATTGCCAGAAATTAATCACGTCATGAATTCCTTAAGTTGCCTACATTACAAATTTTTAACCCCAGTTTGTGAGAATACAGAAGAGTTAAGGGTTATAATATGTGTATATACGATGATGGTCCCATCTCATCAGTTTTAAGTTTTTGATTTCAGTTTCTGAGGCCAGTTTTCCTTTAAAGGATGGTATGGAATAGAAAATTAGGGGTCTCCCGCCATTTTAGAGCGTGCTTTCATTTGTAACACGTCACTGCCAGTAACAAGCATTGAAATTACTTTCTACACTCCTACTTATTTTTATCAGGAATGCAAGAATATGATCTGGATTTTAAATACTCATTAGAATATATTACACCTAAATACAACTATATAAGAAGAAGCAATTAGATACGAAATAAGACTTATTTGATTTTCTTTCTCCCTATGTATACATACATTTTTAAAGTCTTACTATATAGCTGTATTTCAATTACTATTTTGTAATTCAAGTGTTGTGTTTTGTTTCAGAATGTGACTGGCTTTACCAAGACTACGCTTGTCGTGAACCTCGCTCATGTATGCTGGCCAGCCCGGGTTTCCCAGGAGTCTACCCTCCCAATCGACAGTGCAAATATCTCGTCACGACTAGTTCCATTCACACGCGAGTTCGTATTGGCTTCCTTAGTCTTCTCTTGCCTCACAAGTAAGTTCAATCTCTGAGAGTAAATCTCAAGTAATCTCTCAATATTTAGATTTAATACGTGACAGTAACTTTGAATTGTTGTAATGTTGCTTTAAGGGGCGATGTCAGTGTCAGTAATGGAAAATATATATATAAAAAAAAGGCATTGTAAATTTTGATTTTGATTTTGAGTTTTTTTTTATTGAATAACAAGGTTTTTGAATTTTTATTCTATAAAATTTCACTCTTATATTAATAGATCACTTCCCTAACATTTTTATCAAAGAGAGATGATCAATAGTAGGAAAATGTGAAAATTCAGTGCGATTTAGTTTAGTTTAATTTAATTTATTGTTAACCAAAAACAGGTAATTTTACTTGCCCAATACATTGGCGGTACACACAGTACATTGGTAATAGAGTACAAATTTGTTTAGAAAAAAAACATATATGTATAAAAATAATATAAATATATAATATATTGATAAACATAATTATTACATGCGCATTTTGTACCCGGCAATCCAAAGTAAATTTTTCACACAATCACGATAAGTTGTACGTGTTGCAAATTATTAAGAGAAATGCAGAAACAACTCAAGATTACAAAATGATAAAAAAATAAAAAAATGAAACTTCCAAAATTCTACCAATGTACATTTTATATGCATGAAATGCAAACGAAGGAAGTTGTATGTTGATTTAAAAAAAAATGTATTTAATCGACCAATATGCTTTACTATGCAATATCGGTCAGCATGTGCGTGGCTCTATTGTAAAATTTTGATAAGAATATGTCTTGACGGGACTTTGGTAAAGGTATATCTAGCATGATACCACAATATGGCAAAATAATAATAAAACTTTGTATAGGAGAGAGAGAGAGAGAGAGAGAGAGAGAGAGAGAAGAAAGAAAAAAGGTTAAGCTGGATGTTATTGAAATCTATTGGGTAAAAAAACACTCAATTTCTCGAAAGCAGAGAGAGAGAGAGAGAGAGAGAGAGAGAGAGAGAGAGAGAGAGAGAGAGAGAGAGAGAGAGAGAGAGAGCAAAGAATGATTTCAAGATGTGATCTTTGCTGTGGTCACATAAGTTACTCGCCAGATGGCATTACAATTTAGAAAATTTCATTATCGCCTCAAAGTTAAGTACTTCAATTTACTAACAAACTTTTGAAACGAAAAAAAAAAAAAAAAAAAAAAAAAAAAACGCAGAGGTGAATTTAAAAGCAAAATCAGTAGCACAATATTTTTTGGTAAACTCATAGAATTTAAATAAAAACATCTTTTCTCGCAAACACTTGGCTTACGTAAGAGTCCGGTGTTTGTGTTAAAAAAGGAAGAAGAACTCATAATTTGACTATTATCTTACTTTAAATAGCAGATTTCGTTAAATATAGAAGATAAATGTTTTTATTCGCAACTTAATTTCATAAAATTTGCGAATATTCTTTGAAATTTCACACAAAGTTAAATTCATAATGATAATAATCCTTCCCTTGGGACAATTTTTTATTATTTTTTTTTATTTTGTCACTAAAAAACCTTCTTTTGACACCTAATATTTAAAGTAAAATTCTGTAAAAATTTCTACTAAATAAAGCTAAATTTTTGTATTTATCGATTTGAAAGTTTCTGGAAGTTATTAAAAAGTTTCAACTAATATCCGATTTAAAAAATTCTAAACAAAAGATGTTTTGTTCTGTAAACATTTTTGATATTAATGAGGAAAATTTACTTCTTTACTCCTTACATTTCATTACATCAAATTTCCTTCATTAAGTAACATTTTTCAAGATGCCGCTTGACTTTGATTTATTAGTTTGTTTTTAAGACAACAAGGAGTTTCTTTTATACGTAAAGCGTTGAAGGAAAGGTTAATTAATTTCACCTTGCACAGATAAGAGTCTAAAATATTAATCAATTTTCTTCCTCTACTTCAAATACACATAGCAATGATTTTCTACCGTGACATTCTATATTACACAGGCAACGCAACATTAAACTGTGTATTGTGTCGAAGTACGTATTTAGTTTCTTAATATATAGGGTGGTTTCATTCATGTTAAAGTCGACGCCATAAGTGAGTGCTAAATAACATGGGCCAGTATGTAAAAATGACTCCTTTTGCCAGTTTAAAATATTTAAAATACTTCGCAATATTTTTGAAAGCATTGATCCTGTTAACAGGTTGAATTAGTTTTTTAAGTATGCATAACCAATAATAACCCCCCTAAAAAGCTAATTTTGCAAAGAAAATAGCCAAAAACTACGTTTGTCCTTGCTGGAAAATGTTATTCATTGCTCAAGAAGAGCATTGAATAGCATTCAGAATGACGTCATGCGCACACGCCCTATAAGAAAACCAAAGTTAATAAGTGAATTATGTATGTATTGCATACAAGAAAAGAATTGTGACTATAAATAAACTAGTGAATGTATATACGTAATAATATTTAATACTTACAATATGCAATACATACATTTTACTGTATTCGAATTAAAGCCATAGACCACATAAAACATCATGTACTTTTCAATGATTCAGCACAAAATGATTATTCCGTTCTCTGATGTCAGAAACAGGCAAAAATTAGCATAAAAATGTTGTGCTGGTTGCATAAATTGAAATTTTCTGATCTCTGCTACTGCGGGTTTTATACTAAATGTTATTTATATGCGTCCCATCAAGTATTTTGTGATACAAACGCTAATATTTTCATCTAGTATTATTCCTTTAAGTGCTTTTAAATTGCAAACTGCAATAAAAAATAACTATAAAGGACAAATATTGTACCATTTTATTTGGTCATTTCATAAATATAATATGTTATATTTGAATATGATTTTTTTTTTCAAAATGTGCATAAGAATTTTAGTTGCGTTGAAATATTGAGAACAAATTAAACATTTTTTTTCTTCCTTATACAATTTTTTTATGTAGATCCAAAAGTTGGTCTTTTTTATTATTATTTTTTTGTATAATTTTATGACACAGAGTGCTGACTACAAATTGTGAAATATCTCTCAATTTGACAGACGTAGGGACTTCTTTTCAATATTACTGTTGAGTGGAACTTTAGTTTTTTTTTTATATGTCACTGCCCTGGCCTCAATTTTGAACGTCAAGTATGTACAATCCTTAACGATCTCACTGTCAAATCTCTCTCTCTCTCTCTCTCTCTCTCTCTCTCTCTCTCTCTCTCTCTCTCTCTCTCTCTCTCTCTCTCTCTCTCATGCTCTCTCTATCTCTACATAAAAGAGATGACATTTCAATCTAAAGATTTTGTCAAATTTAATTTTATTAAATCAAATTATATATTCCAACTTTCTTGATTAAATTATCTAGAATAAAAAAAATTTAAGTGCATTTAAAAGATCTGAAAATTTCTGAATAAAAGATTTTGACAAGCATTTTTGATAATAATTATTAATATTTTCTTTTGTACATTTTTAAATGATAATCCTTATAAAAGACTAAAATATCTCTGAAAAGCTTTATTAGTGATTTTATATTCAATTATAAAATTTAGAAAGAAAGTTCAAGATATTAATCATAGTACAAATTTGAACGTACGCTTTTCTTTTATTTTTTTTTTTTATGAAAATTGTTTATTTATATAGGAACTCGTACTAAATCCGTATGTGTTATAACTTTAAGAAATTAGAGTAATATTGTGTTTGTTTGTAATTCTTTGTATACTATGCTGTGTATAAATAAGGTCACAAGATAGTTGTGTAGCATATGACCCAGTTTTTAAACAAGTATATAATTACAGGCTTTAAAAGAACCATTAGAAGAGAATACACTTGTAATTAGAACGGTTTTTTCTATACCTAGAAAGCTTTTATATTAAAATACTGTAAAGTCTTGTTAGGTAAAAAAAAATAATAATAATAAAATAAAAAAAACGCATGCTACGTACTTGCTACTTTATATACTTTACCCACCTATGTTCTACTTTTATCAAGGCTGGAAAGTCATGGACTCTTTTATTATACAAAATGATCAGATCACTTTTTACTTTTTAGTACACAAGCTGAGATTTTTTAAGTTTTAAAGATATTAAAAATTTTACTAAGCTTTTTGACTTTTTCTTATTATTTTTTTTAGAGCAAAGATGCTATTACTGCAACAGAACATGTATGTCCTTGACAGTAAAAACAAAACAGCTCCTCTAGTCTGTAATATTTATACTGGTAACGATATCTCATAATATAAAAGCAACAATATTATATATATATAAAAAATACAGCAATATTAAAAGCAAACATTACATATTTACACGGCACGAAGGAAAATTAATTTTAAAACCTTTTTTTTTTTTTTTTTGTATTAAAAAATTTAATTGCTTTTTTTTTTTTTTTGCATGTTCTAGCACTTTTAATCTCACACTTTTTCTTTATAAAATTTATTGTATGTAAAGAAGGAGAAGGAAAACATGGAATAAGTCATTTTTACTACCTTCATCATATTATAATTAAATTTTATTTTTACTCTCTGTAATTACATTGAAAATGTTACACCATGCGAGTAAGTAAATGAACTTAAATTTCTCTCTGCTTCGTTTCACTTCCGTCTTTTTTTTTTTTTTTTTTTTTTTTTCTTTTTTCTTTTTTCTTTTTTTCTGCGTTCCAGAAAACTTGGGATTTAATGTCGTATTTTATGTCAGTGAGTATCAAGTATAAGAATGCAATTAGGACGTTGGCCAAATCTTCGTAATGTTTACAGATATACGTATACACTAGATAGTATTAGTTAATTGTCATATATATATATATATATATATATATATATATATATATATATATATATATATATATATATATATATATATATATATATATATCAGGGCTTAAAGTAAGCCGGAACGCACCGGTACGCCGTACCGGTAAGAATTTTTCTGCCGGAACGCAGTTCCGGTAAGAAAAATTTGAGGTAAAACAAATATATTCAAATTTATTTGAGTTTTCGTAAATTATTTTAGTTCAGTTTTTTTTTTTTTTTTTTTTTTTTTTTTTAGAATAAAATGTTTCTCAAGTTTCACTCATAAGAGTCATAAGTCAGCATATTTTCATCAAATAATCAATCAAAATGATATGGCATTGCACACTCATAATTTTAATATTAACCATTAACCTTTGAAAATATAAAAAAAATCTTGTCTTTTGTTTTCCTAAATTAAATTTGAAAAAAAAAGTTGTTTCAAAATACAATACATGTATTAATATTATTATAAAAATGTATATACAATTTTTTTCATTAAAAATCAAAATAATTTAAAATTTAAATTAATTATAAGTTGAAAACGGATTTTCAGGTGAAAATTTTGGTAAAAAAATGTCTTCAAAAGGTGATTTTTTTTGCACAAAAAAGGTAAAAAAAGGTGAAAAAAGGTGATAAACCTGAAAAAAGGTGATAAATTCAGAAAAAGGTGATAAAATTAAAAAAAAATTAAAAATAAAAAAATAACTTTATTATTATTATTATTTTTTAGTGTATATCGACTAAATCAAATATAGTAACCTCGTATCTCAGATTTTGATGTTTTCAAGTTTACAGTAGCACTGTAGCTCAGAAAAAAATTACAAAAAATTAACTTTTATCAGTCTTGGGGTCGATTATCGAAAACACGATAACTATAAGATAACTATAACTATAGTTCGTTATAGATATAGTATAGATTAACACTTTTGCAAAAACTATCGTTATAGTTATAGATTAACATTTATTTCTACGATTATCGTCCAATTCGATAACGATACTTTTAAAAATTTATTCACTCAAAAAAGCAAAAAGGCTAAAAAAAAAAAAAAAAGAAAAACAAGAAAAAGAGAAAAACCAGATACAGAGTATGATTATGAATAGCAGGTACAGACCAATATCACACCTGCTCACAGACAGTCAGTAGACAAAACGCACAAAACTGTCTTTCATAAACATATTGTTTGGAAAGTACTAAAAATAGATTTTCTAGGAACCACTTTATATAAAATATAAAACAAATACAGTTACATTTTTATAATCTATGCCGAAATGTATATTAAAAAAAAAAAAAAAAATTTTTTTTTTCATTTTTCAATTGCTTACTTTTATTTTATCCTAAGGCACATGTATTGCACATTACTTCAAATTTTGCCAGCTGATGGTGTCTTTGAAATTAACTAATTAGTAACAAAAAAAACTTTTTTTTTGTGTCATTTTGAAAACAATGATTTCAAAAGTGCATTTCCTCTGAAAGTACATGAGATAAAAATTTCAAATTCAAACAACCAATAAAGAAAATATTGATTATTCATGCCATGCATTCAATAAAAAATTGCAAACAACCCCTTTGCCAAAAAATGCAAAAAGCGTAACTTTGTAACTACAAGGGTTTTAAAGATGAAAATCACTTTAGGGGTAGAATTTTGTATTGGTAATATGAAACTATTCAAATTATTTTTTAAAGTTATTTGTGCGAGGAAATATTTATTTATTTAAAAAGTATATGTGCTCCGGGTTGCATTTTACAGGCTAATTGTGCTGTGGGCTGCATTTATTAGGCGCTCACAAGAATTTTACATCATAATTCGAGGTTATTTTAAGGTTATTTCAATTAAAGTATCAAATCAGTTTACCAATACAAATTTATGGCTCTAAACTGATTTTCAGCTTCTTAACCCTTGTAGTTTCAAAGTTACGTTTTTTTGCATATTTTGGCAAAGGGGTTGGTTGCAATTTTTTTTTGTATGCGTGGCATGAATAATAGTATGGAGGCTAAGATAAACCAATTGGCTTTTCGTGAAGAAAGCACCAAATTTTCAGGGTTGGTAAAGTACATGATATTCGTCATAAATTTAAGTGGAACCCAAAGATTGGACCCATAGGTCGACCCTGAGTGACCTTTGACCTGGAGAACAGTTTTTATTTTTTTGTGCAAGAACAGTCATGTTCACCAAAAATTTGTAATGACACAAATCAAAGGTAATGCAAAGAACTACATGTGTAAAAATTTGCATTGCTCTAGTTAATTAATTTACAAAATGGCGACTAATTAACTTTAATTATTGTCAAATTTTGCATATTTTTCAATATTTTTGGTTCGCTATTGCCTATGAAAATGTGTAAACAATTAGAAATCAATATAGCATTTTGATATTGTCATATTAATTTATTAAAAATGCTAATTAGGCTTTTTAGAAGACAATAGGAGAGAAAACACGTGTCTTTGAAGCTGCCGCCACGGACTCCTATAATAGTCCTTATACCACTACAGGTTATAAATTGCAAATATTTTTAATTTGTAAATTTCATACCACAGTAATGAAATTTGATACACTTATACTCTGTACCCTAGTAGGGGTTTTGAGCACCAGAGCTTATTTTTTTCGCTAACCCTTTTGACCCTTAGAGACCCTTAATACTCAAAATCAAGGGTTTTTATTTTTTTGTAAACGAAATATGTAAAATGCAAGAAACTGTTAAATAACAAAGTTGTTAGGCATATTTTTTTCTGTGCCCTTAATTTTTTTCCACGTGCTAGGTTGCCAAGTTTTATTGCAGTGTTGCCAAAGCTTAAAAAATATAAGTAGTTCATGGTTTTGGCCACCACGTACGGCTCAAATTCGATCATATAGCGTAAAAAAAAAAAGTTTTAACACTGCATGTATTTAGTGTTACTAGTTTTGCACTCAAATTTATTTTTATAACTATATAGCGCTAAACTATAGTTAGGGGTTAATTATTACGGTAAACTTGCGCTTCCACTTGATGTGTATGTTTCGCCATATACACAATACACCTATATGGGATTGCGCATAGTTTTATGTAAAGAGCAAGTATATATGTATAGTATCTATATAGTATAGTATAGTATATAATATCTATATAGTAGGATTTTAGAGTAATTGAGTTCTAATTCACACAAGTTTACTGGGGTCCATAATTTGAGGTACTGTAACCCTCGGTAGTCAACCGTTAGCATATTATAGTATAATATGCAGTACAGATTTTTTTTTTTTTTTTTTTTTTTTTTTGTAGTTGCAATTGACTACCGAGGGTTACAGTACCTCAAATTATGGACCCCAGTAAACTTGTGTGAATTAAAACTCAATTACTCTAAAATCCTACTGTATAGGTCCTTATTACTTGCTCTTTACATAAAACTATGCGCAATCCCATAAAGGTGTATTGTGTGTATATGGCGAAACATACACATCAAGTGGAAGCGCAAGTTTACCGTAATAATTAACCCCTAACTATAGTTTAGCGCTATATAGTTATAAAAATAAATTTGAGTGCAAAACTAGTAACACTAAATACATGCAGTGTTAAAACGTGTTTTTTTTTACGCTATATGATCGAATTTGAGCCGTACGTGGTGGCCAAAAC
The DNA here is from genome assembly GCA_949318235.1 of Ecdyonurus torrentis. Lineage (NCBI taxonomy): Eukaryota > Metazoa > Arthropoda > Insecta > Ephemeroptera > Heptageniidae > Ecdyonurus > Ecdyonurus torrentis. The sequence goes on along the minus strand of OX439132.1, from coordinate 25,541,657 downwards.
CATGAACTACTTATATTTTTTAAGCTTTGGCAACACTGCAATAAAACTTGGCAACCTAGCACGTGGAAAAAAATTAAGGGCACAGAAAAAAATATGCCTAACAACTTTGTTATTTAACAGTTTCTTGCATTTTACATATTTCGTTTACAAAAAAATAAAAACCCTTGATTTTGAGTATTAAGGGTCTCTAAGGGTCAAAAGGGTTAGCGAAAAAAATAAGCTCTGGTGCTCAAAACCCCTACTAGGGTACAGAGTATAAGTGTATCAAATTTCATTACTGTGGTATGAAATTTACAAATTAAAAATATTTGCAATTTATAACCTGTAGTGGTATAAGGACTATTATAGGAGTCCGTGGCGGCAGCTTCAAAGACACGTGTTTTCTCTCCTATTGTCTTCTAAAAAGCCTAATTAGCATTTTTAATAAATTAATATGACAATATCAAAATGCTATATTGATTTCTAATTGTTTACACATTTTCATAGGCAATAGCGAACCAAAAATATTGAAAAATATGCAAAATTTGACAATAATTAAAGTTAATTAGTCGCCATTTTGTAAATTAATTAACTAGAGCAATGCAAATTTTTACACATGTAGTTCTTTGCATTACCTTTGATTTGTGTCATTACAAATTTTTGGTGAACATGACTGTTCTTGCACAAAAAAATAAAAACTGTTCTCCAGGTCAAAGGTCACTCAGGGTCGACCTATGGGTCCAATCTTTGGGTTCCACTTAAATTTATGACGAATATCATGTACTTTACCAACCCTGAAAATTTGGTGCTTTCTTCACGAAAAGCCAATAGACATTACATTTTTGGTATTAGCCTCCATACTATAATCAATATTTCCTTTATTGGTTGTTTGAGTTTGAAATTTTTATCTCATGTACTTTCAGAGGAAATGCACTTTTGAAATCATTGTTTTCAAAATGACACAAAATAAGTTTGTTTTTTTTGTTACTAATTATTAATTACAAAGACACCATCAGCTGGCAAAATTTGCAACTGAGCTGAAGTAATGTGCAATACATGTGCCTTAGGATAAAATAAAAGTTAATTTTTTGTAATTTTTTTCTGAGCTTGTATACTTGAAAACATCAAAATCTGAGATACGAGGTTACTATTTGATTTTGTCGAATGCTATACTGCCTATAGGTATTTTGTGGTATTACAAGTACAACCTACAACAACAACAACAACAAATTATGATTTAAAAATAAAATTAAAAAAATGTTACTATAGATGACATACAATAGTGTTGCTCCTAAAATCACGATCGCCTTTGGTTATTCAAATGGGATGCGCATTTTTGGTGTAGTAGAACAGGGTTTACGAACAGCATTATTGAATCTCTCTGTTTTAAAAAATTGCAGTAAAAAATCATTTTTTTATAAACGTTTTATAAATTCTTAAAAAAAAAAGAAAATCCTCATTTAGGTGAAAAAAATTTATGAAAAGGTGAAAAAAAGTGAAAACCTAAAAAAAGGTGAGAAAAAAAGAGTTGATCTCAAACGGCTCGAAAGTTGCTATAGTTCGTGGACATTCTTATAAAAAAGTAACATATATTATTCATAGCAACAAAAAGGTGATCACCTGAAAATCCGGTCTCTAATTATAAGCAATTTTATTTTAATTTTTTAAACCTAGCGAAAAAATTTTAGCTTAAAACTAAGCAAAAAATAAGAATGCCACGCCCCTTTTTCAAAAATTTTTCGCCTGCGGCGGGCAACTGGGGGGCTGCGCCCCCCAGACCCCCCGATGGGGTGTGGAATCGTCTCACTATTGCGTTCCGGTAAGACTTCAGATCTACTTTAAGCCCTGATATATATTATAAGTATTATAATAAAGCGGTACTTAGATATTCTATGGTTCAAAGCATTTCTTTTAAGATTCAGTTTGATTATTTGCATAAAAAAACTACATTATCACTTTATAATATATATATTTTAATAATAATAATATAATAGATATTATATTAATTTTTATATATATATATATATATATATATATATATATATAATATTTTTTTAAAGATGTATTTACATTTCATTTGTCAATTTTGTCCCCGCACAATTAACTACATGTAGCAAATAAAATTTATGCGTCATTATAAACAACTTCATCTACTAAAATTAAAATCGTCTTCACAGTGTAACAAAACTTCAATTATAAAGTGATGTGTTAACAGAAGAATACGGTAATTAAAATGGCTTAATTACTTAAAGGCGTAGAACACGTTGAACAAAAGTTGTGTAATATCCTAACAAACCTGAAAATTAACGTTGATTTGACCGAAGTCATTGATTTCTAATTTATTTTCCATTCACAAAATGCCACTGGCGGTCACTGACGTCACAGCTCACTTGTTTTACGCGCGTGTAAACCGGGCGAGCTGTGACGTCAGTGACCGCCAGTAGTATTTTGTGAATGGAAAATAAATTAGAAATCAATGACTCAGGCCAAATCAACGTTGATTCTCAGGTTTGTTAGGATATTACACAAATTTTTTGGTTCAAGGTGTTCTACGCCTTTAAGGATTCGATCAGTTTGATCTAATAAAAATTTCAAAATCTGACTAACAATATTTGGTTTTGACGCAACATTGTGAGCTGGTGGAGGTATAAAGCGGTCTATACTTTTTACGTGACTTTTACTACACTGTACAGAAAAGGTGTGACTCGTGTATGGTCCATAAAAATAAAAACGTGATCTAATAATAATGAAAAAAAATCATAATAATAATAACCAAATTTTTTGTATAGTTAAAATTTAATTTCTCTAACTAAAATTATAATTTTATTATATATCATATATATGATATATATGATATAATAATAATAATAATAATAATAATAATAATAATAATAGAATAACTTTATTTAAGGCGCATACACGGCTTTTTCAACCGTATTATATGAACCTTGACCAGAACAATACATTTTTACATAACAGATTAACAACAGATATTTGACAACATAACAATATCATAGGAGACGCTTTTTGAGATATTGAGGTAAAGAGCATATTTAGCCAATTTAATACACATAACCATTTTCAAACAAATAAATAGACAAAATAAGGGAGAATTATACATTGCACACAACAGCGTTACCAACGATATAAATTAACCAACAATGAAACAACTATGCCGAAGCCAACCCCACAAGACTCAACCCACACCCGCCTCCGTTTCTAATTACTACGAATACGCAGCATGTCGAAACGGAAGCGGATGCGAGCAAAATCGGCAAAAGATGGCCCCAAAACAGCTGCTCCCCCATTAGTTGGTAATACTATAATGATGCACCAATCAATACTCAAACTTAATTCTTCCTTAACATTTTGAGATGCATTTAATACCCATTTACTTCATTATTTTTATACATATCAATTTTAGACTATAGTACATCAATAAACTGATAAACCTTGTTTGTTTCGTCTATACACCACTTCCAACCGTATGAATAATTAACAAAACTCTAATTATCAAAATTTGAAATACCCATATATACATATATATATATATACACATATACATACACATACATACACACATACATATAATTTTTTTTTTTTTTTTATTAGAATTTTGGATGAATATATCTTAGCATCAACATACGTTCAACTTTATTTTTAAATGCATTTTTGAGCGGATTAATACAAAGACATCCCGACAACTCGTTCCACAGTTTATAACATATCACACTTAACGAGGAGCTAGGTACATCTCTTCCTGCAAAAGGAGCATGGAGGTACAATTCATGCTTTCTCGTATTTCTGGTATTAACCTCACTCATTAATGTGAAAATATTTCTGAGATATGCAGGAGCGTAACCATGGAGAACTTTGTGTGTGAAAGAGAGCAAGTGCAATTCTCGACGTTCTTTGATTTTTAAAATATTACTCTTTAAATAGCACCTTGATACATGGTCTGATCTTCTCAAATTATACACATAACGCATAGCATTATTTAAGGCAACTTGAAGGCGATTAATACCCTCTGCATTTAAGTTACAATATACAATATCACCATAATCAAATAATGGCAAAATTAACGTTTTAACTAAATGCAGCCTAGTAGCCTCAGGAGTATGTGTTCTAAATTTATGGAAATGACGTAGGTGCCCATACACCCGCTTACACACTTGAGAGACCTGTTTTGACCAAGAAAATTTATCATCAAAAAATATACCTAAATTTTTCACCCAAGTACTATATTCTATTTCATGATTTTTAACCTTAACCTTAGGAATATCATTGTAATTTAAATTACAGCTCTATAGAAACAACTGTTATTGAATGAAATTTGGTAGGTCACGTGGTCAAACAAGAATTGATTATTTCAATAATCATTTTTTATTTATGGTGTTTTGTAGAGAAGCTGGTCTAACGCCACTTACAAAACGATCCTTTTTTATATTTTGACGTTAAATTTAACATAACAATTTAAATGTCTTGTAAAATAAATTACTTAAAACAGGTAACTATATATATTTTTAAAACAAAATTTATTTTTTTAATTCTTGAATAAAATTGTTCTAAAATATACATATATATAATAAAAAAAAAAGATGAAGAAGCGAATATGGTTTTAACTTTATTATTTTATATCTCATGATAAGATACTTTTAAAAATAAAAAGTTTTGCTTCTACTTTAGTGCCACAAGTATCTTTTAATGAACTTTTTCTTTATATAGCAAATTTAGTTTAGTTTCACTTAATATCTTACACTTTTTTCTACTTCTTAACTTCTTATTTCATGTTAAAGAAAATGAGTAAAGCGTCTCTCTCTCTCTCCCCCCCCCCCCCCCCCACATACATACACACACACATTATATTTTTTAAACACATGATTTATGTTTAGTCTAGTCTACAAAATACATATGTTCAATTAAATAGCTCATATTAATGCAATTTAGATGTAGAAACTCAACGGAGTTGAATACAAATAAACTATTAAAAAAAAAAAAGATAGTGGAAATCAGAAAAGGCCTTATACCTATCCAATATGTCTCATTAATTAAATGAATTTAATTATATAAGATTTTGTAAGAAAAGCGCATAAATTATTTAACAGTACATTTACATGAGATGTGATTAAAGGAGAGAGAGAGAGAGAGAGAGAGAGAGAGAGAGAGAGAGAGAGAGAGAGAGAGAGAGAGAGAGAGAGAGAGAAAGGGATTATTTTGCAAGCATCAGAAATCAAAGAGCAGCTAATTGATTTTTTGTAATACAAAGCATTAAACCATATCACGCAAAAATTGAAGAGTATTACATCAATTTATAGAAGGCAGATCATTAAATTATATGCCTAAATGCCAAATAAATATTTGAAAAATATATACATTAAAACATGCTAAAAAAACAACAACAACATATAATATCGATTTCTATATTAAAATGAGATTATCTCATACAAAGAAAATATAATTGAAAATTCTAATTATCCTCATAATAATATATATAAAACAAACATAAATGAGTTTTTAATGCACGTACTTATATTATGTGTGGTACTGTATTATAATCTTTCTTTTTATTATAATAAAATATAATCACTAGATACTAAAAATATATTATAAAATTTATAAACATTGTGTTTCATACTGTCTAGCCCGCATATTATATATTTTTTAACGTATTTAAAATCTCTACTCATAAAAATCAATGGAAAAATATTATATGTATCTTATATAAAGATAATCCAAAACAAATTATATTTTAAATTACTTTCTTAATTTTTTATTAAAAAATATATAAGAAAACTATTTTAATTTTTTTTTTTAATTTAAAACGGTTATAAAAATGTAATTAATATTTTTATAATATAGTTTAATAATAATATAATTACATCGTACTTATAATTAAGTATATGAAATTATTAATTAAATGTAATTATAAAAGTTTTTCAATTTTGTTATTATAGAATATTTTAAGGTTGACATATTAATTTGTTAAAGTCATTATCAATATACGTTTTTTTTTTTTTTTTTTTATTATTATTTTTTTAATGGTGGAGTTTAAATTTATTCCAAGCATGTAAATTTTATCGATTTGTTGTATATTTATTCTTAAAGGGTTATTAAATCTATGGTTTAAGTGCTCTGGATTTTGTTTCCTCTTTAAAGTGGTAAAGACCGATGCCACTTACATTACAGAGTTGAGATTTTGGTTGGTGAAAAGTACATAGGATTTTTTTTCTTCTCATGACAAAATCAAAGATGACTGTATCAAATTGATACCTTTTTCCACACATACCAATCTGTCTGTTGAACTTCAGAGAGATATTTATTTTAAAAAAAATGATTTATTTTTTTAATAAGTATGCAAAAAGTTGTTTCTTTTATGCTGGACAAAGTGCTTGCTAAAGGTGGCAACGAAGCGCAAGGACGTGCACCAAGTCTGTATAGATAGACAATATTTAAAATACAATTAAAGTATAGAACGAAATAGAAAAACGTGATGATATTATGATAATATGCATTTAACATTTTAACCAATATTTTCCATTCTTTGTTATCCATGTAGCACGCATACAGTCATTTTTTTTTTTATTTTTTTTTTTTTTCCCCTCAATTGATACGTGATACTTTTATGGAGGCAACAGAAATAAATAAATACGGAACTTGTACATACAAACAGAACTTAAAATTGCCAATACTCAAAATTTCATTCAATTTTTCCCCCATTGTATGTAGTTGAGTAATTGTATGTTGTTGTATTCAGCAATTTGCAAGACCCCCATCGTTGAAAATAAATTCTCTACTACAAGTAGTAAGCTAGAAAGTCAACAACCCTCAATCCTTATAGTAAAAAGCCATCTTATATGATATAAGGTTTCTCTTATTGAGTTTAAAAAGATTTAAATGTTATATACATTCAAATATTCCTGAATGTATACTGTGTACTGTACACCTCTGGATAAAATTTTATGAACGGGCAGCGGTGGACGCAGCGTTTTCTCATAAAAATAGCATAGTGTGGTTGCGGGTGGCCTTTATAAATCGTTCTCAAACTTTTGGCCAGAGCTGTACATTCTATATAGACTATAGCCTACCAAATTTTTATATTTTTTATAATTTTTCTTTTCTATTTGCTCAGAAAGGCAAATTTACGCCAACGATGTTTATTATTAATATTAATAAAATTTATTATTATTACTAAATAGACTGATTTTTCTCATGTATTTATTAATTTATTGATTGATTAGGACATATGAAAGAACTAGAGTGTTATTAATTTGCTTTGGTAGGTAATTTGTATCAGTAAAAATTTAGAAAGTAAATAAAAATAGTTTTTTAATGCTTCAATAAGTATCAAATAAATTAATAAAAAGTTAAATTCTTTGAGTTTAAATAAAATATTTTTTTTAAGCTAGAACATCAGTATACCAATTAAAACTATTTTTAATGAACACACGGACCAAAATAAACATATAACTGTGATAGCTAAATTATGCAACATTTATTTATGACAACATAATTTATGCTATATTGTAAAGTAATTATGCTACATAGCCTAATAACTATGATGTTCAACATAATAATTTTCTGCAATTCCCAAATTGCAACAATTGTGCTCAAGAATATTATAGGAATTATTCAATTATTAAAATTACGTAATTTACTTTTTTGATGCATCTTGCATGACCCTATTATGAATATTCATGATTGTATTATAATGATTCAAAGTATGGTGTGGTATAGGGTGGTTGCGTTCATATAAAAGTCAGCGCCATATGTGAGCACTAAATAACATGGGTCGGTATAGGGTGTATGCGCATGACGTCATATTTAATGCGCTTAGAGGCCATACTGGAGTAGTGAATAATATTGCTTAGCATATAGGACAAACTTCGTTTAGGCAATTTTCTTTGGGAAATCATTTAATATTTTGTTATTGTTATTTTTTAACATTCTTCAGATACTAATTCAAACTATTAACAGTATTAATTGCACAGTGTTTTTAAACTGGCAAAATTAGCTATTTTTCTATGCCACCCATGATATTGAGTTATCAAAAATGGTGTCAACTTTAACATGAATGCATAGACCCTATAAGAAAATTACACATTTTGACACTTTAAAAATACTTACAAGCAATATTCTTGAGAGCATTGATACTCTTGCAGGTTGAATTAGATTTTGAGGTATGCAAATAATAATAATAATAATAACCAAAGAAAAAAAAGAGTAATTAAAAAATATATACACACAGAAAAAAATTATCAATTATCACAACTGAAAAGTAGCTGAACTGAGTAATTAAATATGAACCAATCGATGTTTTCATTTATCTCATCTAAAAAAAAATAGTTAAAAATACATGGATTGTCACACCTGCTTCAACAGGTCAGGTAAATGAAATATATTTCTTCCAACTTCCACACAAGTACTCGCACAGCTATACACTACAGTTGCATTATACATATAATCAAAAGCTTGTATTGTTAAAAAAAAAAAATGAAAACAAATTTTGCGACCTTTTGTTACTTGACAGCCGCCCTCTCCACCTCCACACCCTACCTCCTACCTAGCCTATATCTATTGTCCTACCTGCCTGTCTATAACATTCTAATGCGAGTTAAGAAGCAATCTACCTCCAGAGTATATAAGCTTCACTGTTTTTTTAAACTCATCACTTTGATTACCTGACTTAATTTAAATGATTACTACAAAACTAACATTGCTAATAAATTTTAATTAGAATTTCATAAAAATGTGATATTTTTAACGTAAAACAAATAATTTTGGTAATATTTATTTAAATTATTTCTTCTTACTTTTTACACGTAGAAGATGAAAGAAACTACTTTTTTTTTTAGTTTTGGAGGGAAGATTACAAAACACTTAAAATGAAGAAAACTTTAAATTTATTATGTTAATTATTATTATTATATTTTAATATATAACGATAATATACACTACAATGTATTAAAATTTACTGTACAGTATAAAACATTTTTCCTTTGCACACTGATTGCACGATGACAAAATATAACAATTTGTTTTAAGTTTATTGTTATGAAAAAATTATTATTTAGTTATTAAATATTTATTTTATAAATTTGAAATTTTTGATACTTCATTACCAAAATACTTTCCTTTATTTGAAAATTAAATTATGTGTTTTCTGTAGATACTTTATTCGTTTTGAAATATAAAGTGTAACTTAAGTATAAATAAAAATATAAATTAATAAGACATTATGTGTAAAAAAAATTATGATAAAAAGGATATTGTCTAATTGATTGGATTTTGTATAATTGTGTGTTTAAAATAATAACAATTAAAATGATGGTGTTTCATTAATATGTTATAATTGTATTTATATTTTTAATATTTTAATTGATTTTTATCGTATAAATATATATATCCTTTAATTATATTATATAAATTAAGTAAAATAGTAAAAATATAAATAAAATTATAACTTATTTCAATTATGTATAATTATACATAATTGAAATATCGTAGGCTTATTTATTTTTATTTTTTAATTTAAGTATAATATTTATAATACTGTATATCTGTATTATAGTAATTATTATACAGTAATACTATATAGACACTATATATTTTATATTATGCTATATAGTGTTATATAATATATTTAGCCATCATATTTAAGTCCATCTATCAGTGTGCAAAAAAAAAAATGTATATATATTAATAGAGTAAATAATGCAAGTTAATTACATTGTGCATTTTATTTTGAATAATAAAAAATAATAAAGAAATCAAATTTCATAATGACAATGTCCGTACGCACACCTTACACCTGCTTTGCTTTTAAACCCTAGCTGCAGGTAAGCCACGCGAGGCCCCCGGGCGGTTTTACATGTACCGTGATGGACAATACAATACTTCTCAACTGTTTTTGGGAGCTAATACAAGCGAAAAGGTGGCATTATCACATCTAAAAAAAAATATTTGTGATAAATATCTCATTTTTATTTTTTCAATTGTAGAGACCGAATGTTCAGTTTTTACACCTATTTCTGAGCAACTGAAGCTTTTAAGTTACCACGCATGTTTTATTTTTTTCTGTGCAGTATATATCCCAATTTCCGTTTGTCCTATGCTAAGCAAGGTTATTCATTGTTCGTTGAAAAGCATTCAGCATAACATCATGCGCATACACCCATAATGTTTCATTTTATATACTAGCATGTTATTTTAATTCCATAAAAGTGCTAAAAGTAAAAATTAAAGAAAATGTATTAATTAGTGGTGCTATTATAATTACAGAACGTGTATTTTCTGTCTGTATCTGTTTGCCTGCTTTTCCTCATCGTTATTTCAACACAAGGAAAAAAATAAAACAATAATAATAAAAAACGAAAATAAAACATTAAATCCTTCATTTTAATTGCAAGCCTGGTTTTCCTTATATATGAAGTGTAAAAAAAAAATGTGTTAAATGAAAATTTATTTATTACAACCAAGAAAAGTATATATATTATATATATATATATATATATATATATATATATATATATATATATATATATATATATATATATATATATATATATATATATATATATATATATATATATATATATATATATATATATATATATATATATATATATATATATATATATATATATATATATATATATATATATATATATATGATATTGTAATTGGGAATAATGTTACATTATTTACCACACAGAGTATGGAAATGAATTTAAATATAAAATAATTAGAGGCATTTAAATATTTAATAACATATAATAAAATTCTAGACCACATTTTGTTTTATAGTACTATTATAATATATATTATACACTATTAATTTTTCTGATATTCATTATTTTTTTGCTATTAAGATAATAATTTTTTTTTTTTTTTTTTTTTTTTATATGCAGAAGTCAGAGAATATTCAACTTTTTATACTATAAGATATTTTGACAATGTATTATTTCAAAGTGTAGGGAAAAAATACTTACAAACATTATGGTCACATTATATTATGGTCCATTTTTATTGTGTTACATAACATTATGTTAGTTGTAAGACTTTTTATGGACTCATTTTTTGGGCAACAGAATAAATCTGCAGAGGATTATTTTTTTTAATTGAAAACACTATACTAACGAAAGCTTAAGGTAGTAGGGTACCGACCTTATATCTCAAAAACTAGAAGTATTTTGGGTCTAAATTTAGTGTCATTGTGTAGCTAAGAGTCATAACTAGCCGTGATAAAAATTTTATGATGTTTGACCGTCCCGAAAAAATGATTTTTTTTTTGAAATTAACATTGGGCCTTATGGTCTTAAAATTTCAAAAAATCACATAAAATTAATTTGCCCGGTGACCCGCCAAATTTTTTTTATAATTGAAATTGTCTCAAACTGAAGTATCATTGTGCAAAATTTCAGATTTTTTTTGACGAGAAAAGTTTGAGTCTAATGGCCGACGTAGGTCCCCTACTCCCTTAATAAAAACATATAAATCTTCTATTTCATTTATTATCAGCGTTTATTGTTTTGCGCATTTTAGACCTTTAATGTTTGATACAATTTTATTAATTATAATTTTTAATATTGAGAATATTATAATAAGTTTTTTTTTTCTATTGTAAAAATAATATTAATCTTTATAATAACTTTAAAAAATTTCATTATTTTTGATAGTGTGTAATCAAATCCCAAATGATGCGTTATATTGTGGTAAAATTTATCCAGACCCACTCTATTAACACTATAATAATCATAATAATAAAATTGACAATTAAAAATACTAATTATAAATAATTGAAATCACTTAATGCGATGCTATATAATAATGTAATAATACAATTAATAAAATAACAAAAATAAAAGTTTATTAATATTACATTTATTATAATTTGATAAATAATATATATATATGTATAAATATTTTTTTTTCTTTACATTAATGGTTAGCATTTTAGCTGGTGAGTTTGAGCGGAAAGCTTTTTGTTTCCCTCTCTCTCTTTCTCTAGAGAGAGAGAGAGAGAGAGAGAGAGAGAGACAACGCATGATGTCCATTTTCCCTAGAGAAAAACCAAGCATATCATGCAATTAAATATTTGTAACGTTTTTTGTTTAATTGTTGGTCAAAAAGTTGCGGCTTGTTAGTCTCTGAGGATAAAATTGCTTTGCATTAAAGGTGCGTGTGGAGAGGTAAAATATAAATTTAAAAAATATATATATAAAAAAGTAGGTTATTATTATGTAATTTTAATGAACCTAATTTTGTGTATAGGATTAGAAATTAACACTAAAACATTAGGGTAAAAAGAAATGAACTTGAGAAATTTTTATATAATATTGTGCAAAAACATAACATAGAAACAAAATTAAACCACTTGAAGAAAGCATTTCTTTAATTCATTATTCATTGACCTTATAAGTACAGGAATTTTCAAATCATAATTGGTCTATTAAGCACATTATATTCGGATATTAGTAAGCTAATTTTATTGTATTAGAGTCGTTAAATAAGACATACAAGTACTCAATTCTTATAAGTATTTCAAAATAAGAGAATTTTTTTTAAATTTATTTCATTTCCCTTTGCATCTGTTTTATTGATTATAGAGTTTAAATTTGAATGATGACCTTCATTATAAATATATCTTCATGTACATTTTATGTCATAGATTTACAAAATGAATTCTTTGTTTTTCAGTCACTGTGGTACGGATTACATAGCAGTTTACCAAGGATCAACAACTTCCGGTCCCCTTCTCAACACAATCTGTGGCAACCGTAAAGTGGAACTTAATTACACGGGACCTAATCTTCTCATTGAGTTCAGGTAAGTTTATCACACTTGATAACTTTTTCTCTTTTAATGACTGGAGGTTAATAGGAAGTATTTCAAAGTGAAATAAAGTATGATATGGTGTACAGCTCTGGCCAAAAGTTTCCGAACGGGGCAGCGGCGGACGCTGCATTTTCTCATAAAGTTAACATAGTGTTGTTGCGGGTTGCCTATGCAAATCGTTCGGGAACTTTTGGCCAGAGCTGTACATATATCAAGCACATTCTTTTCGTAACTAACTAACTAACTAACTAACTAACTAACTAACTAACTAACTAACTAACTAACTAACTAACTAACGCAACTAAAAATGTAAATAATAATAAATGTTCCTTCTCCAATAATATAATACTTTTCTTCGCTGCTTCCAGTTTTAGAGAAATTATAACTACGTTATTCTTGTCATTAAGTTATGAAATTGTAGCAATAAAAGTAGCTTGCCCTGCCCTAACAAATAGACAATTAATTGTAATAAATTTGTTTGATATATACACAGTTTTTTAGGCTCTAAAGAGCTAACTATTTACCGCTGAATAAATAACATTTATACTAAAAAGTTACTGTTTAAACTTTTTTCAACCAAATTATTGGTTTGTACTGAAGAGTTATATCTATGTAAATGAATAATTTCTTAAATTTATGTTTTCCGTATAAATATTGTATTATAGTTAGTATTTTCCGATCATCCTAACAATATTTCTAACTTACAAGAAAGAAAAGTTATTATTTATAGGTTTTAAAATATTAAGGCATAACTTGATTTATATATAATAGTATTTATTACTCCACGAAAAAAAAAAAAAAAAAAAAAAACTGTACATTTGGTATCAAAATTCAGTTATCTTTTTACACAATAGCCCAAATCAAGTTAGCAATAACAAAACATGTCAATTTAGTTCAATAATGTGGTTAATAAAAATAGATCATATATGTTTGGCATAACAAATGTATATTTTTATTTATGTATTGCCATGTAATATATATGTGACATTCATGTTTATTTCACTTTTCTGTGTAAATAAAATATGTAATAATATAATGCTTTTTTTTATATATAGTTATTGACTTTAATTTGATATAATTTTAAAATTTAAAATGTGTGATTTATTTAATAATAATAATAAAATATAGTATTCATGTATGAAAATTTATTTTGATTTAAAAATATATATGTAAATATATATATATATAATTCTTTGTATATATCGTTCATAGTTATAATTATGTCCTGTCAAACACAAAATGACGTACTTTATGAGTAGCTTATGACATTTTTTTTTAGAATAGTCACGCTTGATTTGTGTTTATGAAGTGTCAAAAATTGAAATGAATGTCAAAGCAGACAAAATATGTCACAAATAAAAAATCAATGCTTTAATAATAGACTGGAAAAATTCTTCTTTTCTCTCTCTCTCTCTCTCTCTCTCTCTCTCTCTCTCTCTCTCTCTCTCTCTCTCTCTCTCTCTTTCCCTGTCTGTCTCTTAACTGTAGCAGATTTTGCTGACAATATTGACATTAAAAAATAAAACCTAAATAATTTTGACAATACTAATATATATTTTTTTCTCATTAGCTCTGGTCCACCAATACCACCTTACGACTACAACGGCTTTGTGGCTTATCTAGAGTTCAGTGACCTTCCTGGTGACATGCCTCACACCGAGACCTCTGTAGGGGTCATGTCAAGAACAACTGAACCTGGTATAATTCTAAACAGCAAGGCTGCTGCTGCATGTAAGCATGACCTATGACCTTAAAATTTCATTGATTTTTTTTTTAATTATTATTTACATAAAGTTACCAAAATAACTTATAGCCTTTATTAAGGTTGACATTGTTTAAAATTTGTCGTAAAAGTATATTTGATGACTATCATATTAAAAATTGTTAATTTATTTTACATTTATCATCTGAATAAAATTAGCTACTTTTTAAAATGTTTTAAATTTACTTGAAACATATTTAATGAATAATTAATGAAGAAATGGAAAATTATTTAGGAAATAAATAAAGAATTTTAATAATGTTTTAACTATATTTCAGACACTGAAGACCAGTCAGCGCCACCTGGTGTCCCTCGTAAGATGCCTAACTCCGTGTGTGACTTTGCGTTCTTTGGTAACACCACTCGCTCAGGTCATTTTGATACTCGTACTACTGGAGGCTGGCCACAAGATCGCGGACCAGCTGTTTGCAGACTAAACTTCATGGGCAAGCGGAATGATGTCGTGCACGTGTCATTCTTTAATTATGAACTTAGGTGCGTATAATGTACTTCGAGTACAAAATAAGCATTAACTTTAGCTCATAGCTAAAATTTATAATTATACCAAACACCCATGCCAGGTTTATAACGCAGTAATACGTAGATCACTATGTTATTTAAAATAAGAGTGCCGTACGTTAGAGTATATTATACGTTTTATTTTCAACGTTTAAACCTCGCATTGAATATATTTAAATCTTATACTGCAGTAAAATGTTACCATTTATAATTTATTTCATTAAATATCTAGATCACCATCCTGCGAGTCTGCAATTGAAATTTACGACGGTACTTCTAAGAAAGGAGCAAAACCAGTTCAGAAAATCTGCAGTCCAGCTACTCGACATGCAAGAGACCCTGGGGGGAGGTAATATAAATTCCTATAATACACCATTATACTGTATTCTAAAAATGTATTTTTTAAATTTTAGATTTCTGGAACAACAGAACTTCCTATCCACTGGTAATCAACTCACCATTCTGTTCCGCATCGGCAAAAATAGTCAGCGAGAGGTTTTAGATGGAGCCTTCATGTTTCACGATGGTAATAAAAAACAATATTCAATTCAATATTTCCAACTATTTAAATTTATAAAACATATTAAAGTTTTAGTTTAGTTCCATCAGAAATGTTAATTTTTGGTAGTTTAGCATGGTAGTATCCTAAAGGGTATGCAACCTGTTGAGCAGATATGCTCAACTATTTGCCTACTTTACAGGGGCTCTCCTCAAAGAATACGTAAACGTCTGTTATGTCGTGTCAATAAAGTTGTTGACATTTTTCTTAATAATATATTATAATTTATAATCAATTGTAATTATCACAATTTAATTATACTATAATATAGTATTACGTAAAATATTTGATACGCCTAAAGGTTATTTCCACATTGTAAATAGATCAACTACATTACTAAACACTTACAGAGCGTGCTGAGGGAACGGTACGCCCCGAAGCGATGTGTGCAGTAGAATACCAAGGATCTCGCAGTCCCTCGGTGGGAGAGGTATACAACCCAGGCACCCAACAGACGTATTGGAACGTTGAAAGTCCTTTGAACTGCACGCAGAGGTTCACACCTAACAACAATCAGAGCATCGCCATCTCAGTGAGTCTCAGTTATATTAAGATAGAGACAATTAAAAAACAAGCATACATATTATACAAAATTAAATAATGACATCATTGCTCTTAAAATTAGTTGGTAATCAAGAAACTAATTCCCAAAACTTGCACTAATTTGTAAAAAAAAAAAAAAAAAGAAAAAAAAAAAGAAAAAAAAAAAAAAAAAAAAAAAAAAAGAAAGAAAGAAACAGCAACAACAACAACGAAATTAATTATAGAAAACTGATTGCACTTTTATCCACTTTTTGTTAAATTTGTTTAGGTTACCGAGGTAGGCCACAGCAAGGAGCCCCACTGCAGTACCACATGTGACACAGACAAAGGCTGTACATGTGTACCACACAACAAAGACATGTTCCCGCTAGAGCAAATGGATCACCTTGCTATTATCACTGACTCAGGATTGCAGCTGGCCTGCATTTGCGGAGAAATCAAGGTAATTTTTTTTCACTGTCCGAGCAAAACACGCTATCAAAAATTTACGATTTATAATTCTTGAAAAATATATAATAGAAAGATTAAAAATAATAACTAATAAATCTTGTACTACCTTTATAACTTCTTTATCTCTAGTTAGAATGTTATTTTCAAATTTGTGTAATATTGCATGTTAAAACATTAAGTGATAAATTTTGTTAATTGAATTGCAAGTTTTGGTTTAACGTTTTATTGTGATTACAAATGTGTAACACTGAAATATATTCCCACAGAGTACAATGTTGCCGATAGCTGTTCGAAGTGGTGAGAGTCTCACCCTACACTATCACGTGGCACACTACAGTTGGAATATGCAAGGATTTTCATACAGAGCATCGTATCACTTTGCTCCAGACAGAGGTTGCGGACCAGCGGTCTTCTCAGATACGTCAGGTAAACTTAATAATTGTTCATTTATATATTTCCAACAATTTTTATTGCAAAGGTTTTTTATTTTTTTTTTTTTTGTGCGAATTATATATTTTTACTTTGAAATTATTAGTTATTATTTAAATTTCATAACTGCGAGTTTTAAAAGTAAAGCAGCATGATTACAATTTTATGACATTGTGTAGACTTATTTTTTTATTCTTTAATGATAACGCAATTTAATATTTTAGGAGTGATAGACTTCAAAGCTCCTCCTGGCAGCGTACCTGGAGCAGCAAATAAGAATCGGTTCCATCACCATAAATGTATGTGGCTACTTTACTCTAATGTGGAACGTCAACTGACTATTGAGATCTCTACCATACATAGTCCAGGTATACAATTGGCTTATTTTAGTTTGAAACTTCATTACATTAACCTAAAAAAATGTAGCATCAAGATTAAAATTGACTGGTATTTTATCAATCGATGCATAATAAATAGTTCATTCTTAATCGGTACAATATTTATCAGTACTCGTACAATATTTTTTTAAAGTTTAAAATTTTGTTACAGCGACATGTTCCTCATGGAACATCACAATTTTGAGACCCAGTAAGAATGGACAAATGAGTCCCACGCCAACTCCTTTACATACGTTCTGTCCTTCTGAGAGGAGACGTTCATATACTCTACCATGGAAAATTCAATCAGCGTATATCAGGTCAGTATTTTTTTATATATAATTTATGCTAAAATTATTGAAATTTAAACTATAAAAAATCTTAAATAGGAAATAATTATAATATTTTTATAAACGTTCACTTGTAAAAAAAAATTGAAATATGTGGAATTTATGTTTAATAATATTATGCAATAGATGTATTGAGAGGGCATAATGGACTGTTTTTGAATGAAAAATATATAAATAAAAATAATATGTATCTAGACCAGTTATTAAAAATTTGCATTATATTTATTGGTTAATAATAAGAAACGTAAGAGAAAATTTTTCTACAAAGTTATTTGTACCTAAAATGCAATACTAGCATCTTATTTTATTTTGTTTCCAGACTACAAGCACTCTCTCGAATACAACCTGTATTCAGTGTAAGATGGAACTCACTGATAGTAAAGGCAAACAACCGAGTATCAGGTCCTAATGACGCCGCAGTGCATTCCTCCGCTATGTATTTACAACGGTGGCCATTACTATGGTACCTTGTAGCGTCAGTGTTATGCGTGTCCTTAAATTTAATAGTTTAAACTGTATATTTGTTATTCAAAATGACTTGGGAAAAATTTGTGTGAGTGTGTGTGTAACGAAAAGAAGACTTAAACTTGCTCAGTTTTTACAAATGATTGAACAAAACTCGTGAGTGAAAATGATATACATAATAATGATGTTATATTATTTAATATAGTGTTGACAATGAATGATTATTTTTATTTTTAAGCACAATATTTTATGTGGTACTTTCATTAACATTTTTCTAATATAGAATTTTCTGAAAGAGCTCCCACTTTATATAGTGACATTATAAAAGTTTCTCTTCTTTTTATGTTTGTTAAAAAAATTTACGTGTATTTTCTGTGAGTTTGAGCACCATATAACAACAAAAATTTTGGTATATATTATTATAAGATCAATACTTAAGTTAATAAAATATGAATCAATATCAATCAAATCATTCATCATTACTGTAAAATTTGCAGAGTGTAACATGAATATTAGATTTACATTTTATTTTAACACAAGTTAACTAATAATTTCTATGTCCAATATGTACATTAACTAATAATTTCTATGTCCAATATGTATTTTTTTTTTTTTTTTTTTTTTTTTTTTTTTGTAATGTGCATGACTCGTGTTTTTATGTTACTCTAGGTCAAGTATACCTGTCACATACATTTTTGTGTCGGACAAAAGCAAGTCAATGTTTTCTCCAGCTTTATGTACTGTACTGCAAATATATATGTACATGATAAAATGCACTTTTCTTTTACCTGGGAAAGAGATGGCTTTTTATTAACGTATAGAACAAGTGCATAATGTATATATCACAGAGAGATTTACTGTATAAGCACATATTTTATAGTTTTACACATGTACAGCTCTGGACAAAAGTTCACAACCGATTTACATAGGCAACCCTCAACCACACTATGTTATCTTTATGATAAAACGCAGCGGTCGCCACTGCCCCGTTTGGGAACTTTGACCAGAGCTGTACATTAAAAAAAGTGTTTTCTTGAGTATTTTTTAAAACATAAAAATTATATCGGTGCTTAAATTATAAATATTTATTTCATTATTGAACGTACCAAAGATTTTTTTAGTCTAAATTTCTATGCGAAAATTATTTTAAAATGTTAGAATTTATATATTTGAGCTATTTTAGAAAATTCTATTCTACAGAAGCACATAAGTACCTAATTTTAGGTAAAAAAAAATAAAATAAATACATTAACTGAATTAACAATTCCAATGAACATCGTACATTTGGAAAACACTTATATATTCAATGTTTGTTTGAAAAAAAAATTAAAAAATAATGTGCACAATTATCTTGGACTGTATAAAATGAACTTGTAAACAATGTCCTTATGTGAAATGTTATTCAACATTTAATATAAACCAAATAAAGCATAAATAATATTTTTCAAAACGAAAAATTGATAGGGATTTAACAAAATATTATATGATATAAAATTGTTATTGTTAGAAATATTAAAAAAAAAATGAAAACTTTGAAGTTATTTGCACCAAGACACTAGGAAATATTAAATGGTGAGAAAAAAATTGTGTAGAAAAAAAAATCACAAATTTTAGACCATTTGATTTTATTGACATGAAAAAAGCAAGTATTCATTTGTATTAAGAACTTGATGTGAAATAAAATTCAACATTCCTAAAAAATAATAATTGCAGTTTTATTTTATAATTAAAAACGCTATAGAATAAGGAAAATGTTAAGAAAATATAGAAATAAATTGAATCAGCATTGAAGATAATTTAATTTTGTTATATTACAATTATTTATAATTCCCTTTTTATTTTAATATCCTCTCTCTCTCTCTCAAATGTTTCCATTTTGGGTAACTGTATTCGAGATGAGATGACTCTTTGGCATTTACTGAGGCAGACGGAAAACTAGGTCCCAAATATTGTTAGAGTTAGCAGGATGTTTCAGGAGTTAAATTGGGTACGACTGATGGATATTGAGTATTAAGACGGTGACTGTAGTATGCTGTGATTTGTTACTGTCTGATCATACGACATTATCATATAAGAATAAGTTACAAAACAAGGGAAGTAAATGGTAATATTTCAAAATCTTTTTTACCACTCACCATACCCGCTTTCTACCTTGATCTGTGTTATCGTTGTGGTTATTTTTGCAAGTTTTCTATGTATTCAATGCTTTTTAACTTATTTTTGAGCGTTCGGTACACATTAGAAACCATAGTAGAAAACTACATGCTTAGACAGCTGACATTTACATTGTTCCTTGAACTTCGGTCGTTTTTCTATAATAATTGAAGAAATAATTTAAGAGTGCATTTTAATATTAGTATAAAATAGAACAGTTCAAACTTTTTTTTAAAAGACGCAGAAGTTTCATCTAGTCTTATGTTTAGATCTAGATCAATACACGCATAACAACGGCACCAACTGACATTTAAATTATTTAATATACGTGCAATATTATTGATTGTTTAATACATGAATTCATTAATAACTTAATAAATTCAAATCCCTTTTTCAAATTTTTAAACATACATGGCAAATTTTCAAATACAATATTCGAATTAAAGGAGCCACTTGCTGGTACTATAGGCTCGACATGCGCACTGCAACGTTACTTAAGTCCTGTTTACTTCTGCCATCTTCTGCAATCTACGAGCACTTGAACGAGTTACTCAAATATAGCGCGTGTAACTTGAAACTTGATATCCACTATTATACGCTATTTTAGTCTATAATTAACAGTCCAAATTAGAGAACCCAAAATATAACGGTATGTCCTGTAAATACTAAATAGTTAATAACAATATAAAAACAAACATCAACGAACGGGAATTCATTTAAATATAAGTGCACTCCTTCATAGAGTTCCGTTTTTATATTTTTGTGTCATGCTGATTACTGTTTGATTATGTATTGATAATTGTGAGTAACTTATGAGTATTTTGTTGCTATTTACATATTTCCTTTCTTTTTCTTGAAAATCTACTTAAAGTTTTTATTTTTATGAATATAAAAGAGTAGATTAGGAATTTTTTAGATGTGCAGATTGAAAACATACAATACTGTTTGCACCTAATAATTAAAGAAAATGTGAGTAAATTGAATAAATAACTTGTCAAAATTATATCAAAGGCCACGTTATCTTTCTACTGGGAGACAGGAAAAACTGTTAATGTGAACAATAAAATTAAAAACTAGCTACATATATGAGCTCACAGCAGTATACTCGACTTATATTGAACTTTTTATAATTCAAATATTCGTGCTAAAATTTTAATTTTATTATAATGATAAAAAAGTATACAGATATAGTTTAATTAGTAACAAGGTTTATTATTGTTATTATTATTTTGCAGCAAAAACTAAGGAAATTTTTTGATAAATTAAATGTAAAAACATCGTTAATTTAATTATTTATAAGAAACACAACAAATCAACTGTCGATCGCAAAACAATAAAATTTTCTAAAAAAACGAACAAACGAACGAAACTAAAAAAGTGTACTACACCATTTTAATCACTTCATTAATTAAAATTAATAAGGAAAAAACTATTCGTTAAAGAATAAGTTAAAAATATGAAATAATTATTATCTTTGTATTATTTTTAAGCTCGAAGTAGTTTTAAGCAATATATTTTAACGTCAAGTTAAAAGCATTCTTTTTAATATATTATATATATATTTATATTTATATATATACATATTATACCTTGTGTGGGTGTGAGTGTCTGTGTGCGTACGTAGGGAATAAAAATGGTTCTTTACTCTTTCAAAGTAGTGCTTATATATTACATGAAGTAAAAAAAAAAAAAAAAAAAAAAGCAAACGTTAGAGTGAAAATGAGTTTGGTGAATGGAAAATAAATCCTTGGCAATTCGTCTGAAATGCTGGAAATTGCCACTTTTGCTTTATAATACATGAAATGGAGTTTCAGATTGTGTCAAGATTTACTCAACCGAATAGGGAAATATACAAAATGAAGCATTTATAATATAAAAGACTGATGACCCATAAATATATATATAAAAAAAAAACAGCTATAATACAACGTAAAATAAAAACTGTGTAGCTTAACTTATGTAAATTTTACAAAACTTTGCTTATAAAACGTATTTATAAGCTATTTTTCCTTAAAAAACAATTCATAATTAAAATTTGTAAAAAAATTCTACGAAAAAAATTACGTAGGTTTGGATAAATTGCGTGGGCATAGTTCATTATTATTATTTTCTTTTAGTGTTTCAAAAAATTTCCAGCCATCCATAATTTATTTCTATATAAATTCATTTCAACTAAAAATGAGTTAATATAAAAATAGAGTATGTGTGAATACTGGGGATGGAGAGAAGTGCAAAATTTCACCTTTTTGTTTAAACCATCATCACAGTGATTATAATACTGTTATTAAAATATGAAATATAATAATTTTTATAATTAAAATAAAAATAAATAAACATAATTTATTAATTTTTAAAATAATAATAATAGTCAGCATATTATGATATATTTACAATACTATAAAACAAATTAAATCACAAAATGCTTGGCATATAGAACACAAATCATATCACAGAATAAATTGTTCTGCTAAAAAAAAATATATAATAATAAAAAATGCAAAAAAAAAAAAAAAAAAAAATCATCGTGTTTAAATACTATAAAATAAACATTTTTATTATTATTATTATAATTATGAAATAAAAACATTGAAAGCAAAGGGGAGGAGGGTTCATTATAAATAATAGATATGAAAATTTAAATTTAAAAATTATATGAAAAACAAGTAAAGAATAAAAACATAACATAGAATACAAAATGCTTTTGTCATCGTGTGATATCCGCATAATCATTATATTTAATGCACGCTTTATCATACTCTTCTTCTTATGCATAATATTTCACGCGTTTTTTTTTTTTTTTTTTTTTTTTTTTTTTCCGTCTCTGTACATGTCACTACCAGTCACATTCAAAGACCAATATCATTTCTCCAGCACTTTAAATTACATAATGTCACCGTTTTGTTACTCAAATATAAAATAATATGAAACTCATTTTATTCAAATATTATCAAAAATATAGCAAAGAAAAAAACTAGAACTATATTTTTGAACGAAAAAGTAAAATGTAAATATTTTAAAAAGTTTTAATGAAATAAGTTCTATATTTATTATTATTTATTCAATTGACCTAAGAAAAAAAAGTTAATTCAACACACATCTACTACTAACAAAATTGAATCTGAAGTTAAAACAGGAAGTTTAGAAATCAATAACTTCAAACTCTAGCCGACGCTTTAATAAATAAACATTTTTTTTTACGTCCATTTAAATTGTGTTGCATAAAATTTAGTTTATTTTTTTATTTGCTATTTTTTCGTTACTTTAAACTATTGATACTTTTTCAAATATTCAAGTAACAATTTTTTAGTCTACCGATTTGACAGTACATTTGTATGTTTTTATGTGCAATATTTGTTTTAATTGAAGGAAAAATACATGGCTTAAATTGGTAATATAAATATTTGCTACTAAAAGCAAAATAAAACAGAAAATATTATTATTTAAATTATATGTTTTTTATTAAATTAACTAATTCTCTCCCTTCGTCTCTCTCTCTCTTTCTCTCTCTTACTATTTAACAAACAAAAGTTTTTAAATATGATTAAATTAAATTTCAAAAACTTCTCCTTCTTCTTATATCTTTTCTCTCTTTTACTTACTTCTAACATTTTATTATAAAATTATAACACTCGAATAATCCAAGCTGTTTCTAATTATAGAAGTCGTGATAATATCTTTGTGGTTTTTCACAAATATGTTCATCGTCGACATCTTCGTCTTACATACAGAGTATTGCTTTGGCTGCCGCTCTCTGTTTCTTTTGAGAACACGTTTAATTAACTCTCTCAGCACCTGTTCTCTCTCTCTCTCGCTCTCTCTATCAGATCATCTCAAGCAGACAGTCTTTTATTTTTACAACTCAAAAGATGCAAAAATACAGATCTCCAACATTTGAAGAACTCTTAAATACAAATTTCAACATTAAAGTATACAACTGTAATACGACCTGCAGTAGTTATTCATAAGTTGTTTGATATATTTTAGATTATATTCCTACCAAGTAAAATGCCTTTTATTTCTTTTATCTAAGTTTTGATATAATCTGAATTCATGTGGTTAAAATTTCTAAGTGAGCACTTTATATATAAGAAATTTACTGAGATAATTATTTTCAAAGTTATTCCCTTGTGTTTTCATATATTATATATACGTAAAGTATTTTTTTATCATAATTATTTAATATTAAAATTATTAATTTATGATGTGTTTCAAGAGGTGTGTTAATAATTTATGTGTAAAATTTAAATACAATAGTTTTGTTTAATTTTATGATGATTCATTACTTTTAATATTTCTCTATTTTATTTTGTTATCTGTTTTCGTATTTTATTCTATATAGGTGTAACAAATAGACGTCAAAATAGTTTTGGATATATTTCATGTAATTAATTAATATGCGTCTAATGCGTATTTATAAATTATTTTATGGCTGTGTTTAAGTTAAATAATGGTGGTTTTGTCAAAATCAGAGCATCCAAAATTATAGTTTCTAGCTTTATATCATAAACTATTTGGTTATAAAGCCATAGACCACATAAAACAACATTATGCTTTTTAATAAATAAACACGAAATAGGATCTTTAAAACTGATGACAATTTTTACCAGAATGTTACTGTAGCCCCACGAGAGAGCGTGAGAATATTGTAAAGTATGCAATTTGCGTGAAAATTCATGTTTATGACGTCAGAAACATTCAAAAATTAGTATGAAACTGTTGTGTGGGTTGCATAAATCGAATTTTCTGATCACTGCTATGGGGCTACTGTTGGTTTTTGAGACAAACTAAAGTTATTTATGTAAGTCCCACCCAGTGTTTTGTGATATAAATGCTTATGTTTTTCTCTGGTCTATTCCTTTAATGATTAAATTTTTTTGGTAATGATTTGTTAAAAAACAATTTTTAATAACTTATGTACTGTAAAAAAATATTAAGTTATTTCCTTTAAGGCAATTTTAATTTTTAAATAAAATTTAAAATTTAAAAATAAGATATTTACTATTTTAGCACTAAAATGAATGTAACTAATATTTTTGTTTTACTGATTACCACGTATCATTGTCTTATAGATTTTTTTTTTTTTTTTTTTTTTTTTTTTACTTTTAAGATTATGTTTACGATAATCAATATGTTTATAAATATGAGAAGCATAGTAATATAGAATAAGTACGATTGTACACTATAGATATTTTTACCCCCTACCACCACCACCCCATTCCAACGTCATATTCATTTAATACTCATTTTAATTTGGTTATAGAATGCACGAACACAATATAATATTTATGAATTTAATTTTTAATTTGAATACTTACTCATTTTATGTGCAAATTTACAGTATAATTAAAAGAGTGAAATTGCAACATCTAAAATTATATGATTTTTTTTTTCTACGTAATTTTTCAACTTCATCAATCAATATGTCATTATTGTAATAAATTTTTTAATTTATACAATTTACAACTGATTCAATTATATAACAACTTTTAATTATTTTTTAATATATACAATTAATATACAATAAAGTAAGTAACATTAATTTTGCTATGGATAATGTAATTTACTTTTCGCTTCAGTGTTCTAGTTCATTGACCTCTCATAATACTGTATTATCCAATATTCAAACACGCGCATAAATGCATACAAATGAACTTTAGTATATTGTTGTTGTTGTTATTGCTGATGAGATGAGTGTTGTTCTCAAAACAGCTATAGTAATTTTGCCGTAGAGAAGTAGAACAGTTAATTAATGCAATTGAAAATTAACACATTTTATTTATTTTTATTACCACAATTTTTAATTATTTTAAAGTTAATAAGTCTCTCTCTCTCTCTCTCTCTCCCTCTCCCTCTCTGAATCAATATTATATTTAATGACAAAAGTTAGGAAAAGGCAATAAAAAAAATCTGTATAAATTTTATTTTCTGCAGGTTCATAGTATATTCTATTAATTTTTTTCCCTTCATGTTGTGTAATTATGCAACACATTTGCCATAGACCCAACAAGGCATAAGTTTACCGACAATTGCAATGGAATCTCACACACGAGAGGAATTTTTTACCTTTGAACACTCTTTAAGCCATTTTCATAATGTTTAATTAAAATAATCATTAGTAAATAAAGGTAATTTAATATAAAAGTATTATTAGAAATTTACTTAACTTCATTACAAAAATGTTCGAGTACAGTATGTCAATGACCTTTTGTTTTATTACAACCTGATAATAAAAAAATGCAGCCTAGTTTAAGAACTATATAATTATTGAAACAGAATGAAAGATAATGATAAAATGCATTCACAGCAAAGATTAATTTTCTGAGTAGTTTTACCTATAATTAACGCAGCTCGTTCACAGCAAAGGAAACTGCATAGTAAAGTTTTTCATTGCAGTTGTACACAATTCTAAACAAACTTAATTAATTCTCACTTGACAATTGGAAATTTTGCATCGTGTCAATACAATCAGTTACAAACGTAGACTTCAATTTCCTATCACCATCACTGTCATCAATTCTGAAAGTTTATTATACAATATAGTATAGTTCTATTACTCTGAAACATTCGAAGCTATTTAATTAACAAAGACATCGATTAAGCGTTATTGTATACGAGTGAATTTTAATGTAAATCGTCAAAGGTGTAGAACACCTTGAACAAAAAACATGTCTAATATCCTAACATACATCATAGTTGATTTGGCCACGCAGTCATTGATTTCTAATTTATTTTCCGTTCACAAAATGGCAGCTGCGGGTTTGTGACGTCACAGCTTGCCTCTTTCCACGCGCGTGAACTAGTGAGCTGTGACGTCACAAACCCGCAGCTGCCATTTTGTAAATGGAAAATAAATTATAAATCAATGACTCTGGCCAAATCAACGTTGATATTTAGGTATGTTAGGATATTAGGCAACTTTTTTGTTCCAATAAACATATTTATTTAAATGCATATAATAATTTACCATAAATCAAACCCTATTGCTATATTTTTTAATAGTTCGAAGAAATAAAATAGAACAATTTATGGTGATGAATTTTTGAAAAAGTATTGTCTGAAGTATTAAAAAAAACGCATTTACTGCGTTTGTTGCATTCTAAATTGAAAATATTAAATTAAATTAATTTATAATAAATTGATTTCTTTTTGTACTATCCATTATTTAACAAGTGTTCTATAAGTTTAGTTTGGTAATTATTATCATTAATTTTCTTTTATACCAAAAAATAAATTTTAAATATAAAAAACATTTTTATGTGGTTTTTTTATTTTAAAAAAAAATCCTAATCAAAATCAGATATAAAAAATAAAAAAATCTTAATTAAAAATCAAGCAAAATAAAATAAAGCTACAACTTTTATAAAAGTTTTATCTTCATCTTTGAACAATTCTTAATTTGATTGGATAGCAGTAAAGTTAAGAATGGAAATTGAAAATAAAAATGCAGTTAAAGTATAATCAGTTTAGATTGTAGAAAATGCTATAGGAGCTTTTTTTTTTTTTTTTTTCAATAAGCTACTCTGACACTAGGATTAGCACAAACATCTTGTTTCATTGTAATTCTGTAATCACTACATCTTTACTGTTAAATCAATATAAACAATTTCAATGTTCATTCAATTGAAATGTTTTACTACTACTTTATATGGAATAGATTCAGCAAGAAATGTCTAACGTTAGTTTTTACATTCAAAACGTTTAGAATTTATTGTTTTCAAACATATGGCAAAATATTATTATTATTTTTTCATAACAAGTTGCAAAACTCTTATTATAAAATTTTATGACGTGAAATTTGTTTTTCGATGAAAAATAAATTATTATATTAATAATAAAAAAAAATTAATATACAAATTTTTACTTAATATAAAAATCTTACACTATTAAAGTCATATGAAACAACATTGTGCTTTTTAATGATTGAACACAAAATGGGATCTCAAAAACTAATGAGTAATGAATTTTTACTAGCATGTAAATGTGGCCCCATAAGAGATCGTGAAAATACTGTTAAGTATGCTACTTCCGTGACAATTCCAGTTTCTGACGTCAGAAACAGGGAAAAATGAGTGTAAAAATGTTGTGTGGGATGCATAAATCGAAAATTTCTGATCACTGCTACGTTTTTTTTTTTTTTTTTTTTTTTTTTTTTTTTTTTTTGCTGACAAAGACAAAGTAATGTTATTTATGTAAGTCCCATCAAGCATCAAGTGTTTTGTGATAATATATTTCATTTCTTTTCTTCTGGTATATTCCTTTAAATGATTTTTTTAATAAGATTAATAATTACACAGTAAGTAATAGCTTTATTTGTAGAAGCCACTGAAAGAATTATTGTTTGCTAATTGCGTTCCTTAATTTTATAGCTGCAGAATACTGTATGATGTTCATTTCCTACTTTTTTTAAAAAATTATTATTATATATTGTGTACAGTATTTTGATTGTTGATAAATTCTTATTATATGGTAATATAATAATGTATTTTAAATGTTTCCTTGCTTCTCCAAATATATATATTTTACAAAGCTAATACATTCAATTATACACTTAATACATACGCACAAAATTTGCCTAAAATAAACTTAGACTTTATTTTTTCTTTTCTAAAATATTGTAACACAATAGGGTAACCCTTATTCTATATATATATATATATATATTATATATATATATTATATATATAAGGTTCCTACCACTGATGTTTTGTATCAAATAATATGTGCTTGCTTACATTCACTTCAAGTAAAAGGAAATTTTGTGTGTTTTAGAAATGCATGCATGATTAATTACACACTTTACATGCCACATTGTAAATTAATACAATTTTAGATAGTGTGTGTTTCTGTATATACATATATACCGTAAATTGTAAATATTACAACCCTTGTCGGAGTTGAGTGTACTTGAACTTGTGTAACTATACAACCTGTTCAAAAATTACAAATGAAATCAATTTTCTCAGTTTTGTAACATTTATTCATCATAATATACAAAAGTGTATAGAAGGTGTTTATACTTTAAATTAAAATTTAGATATATCTTCAATGTACAGTAGTTATATTTTGTATTTTATAACATATATAGCGACAGGCGGTATACTGTATTGTGTAGCATCTTTATACGTACATAGGGTGTGTGCATATGACGTCATTCTGAATGCTTTTCGATGCTCATCTTGAGCAATGAATAACATTGCTCAGCATAGTACAAATGCAGTTCTTGGCTATTTTCTTTGGAAAATTAGTTTTTTTTTTTTTGTTTTTTTTTATTATTATTATTTTTCTTGCATACTTGAAAAACTATTCAACCTGTTAACTGCATCAATGCTCTTAAAAAAATTGCGAAGTATTTTTAAACTTGCAAAATGAGTCATTTTCCTATACTGGCCCATGTTATTTAGCGCTCACTTATGGCGTTGGCTTTAACATGAATGAAACCACCCTCTATATAGTATATAGATGCATACCTGGAAATTTGAAAGAATGAAACTCGCCCACGTAGTAAAAGATTAATCCATATTGCTTCTAAATAAGGTTTTGATCTTATTCCTTTACATTTTATTTATTTTGCTTATTCTTTTTTCATTTTACATGTGCAGTTGATTGTTAAAAGGTTGAACAAAATTGCAAGGAATTTTGATAAAAGAGCAAACAAAAGGAAATTATAATTTAAACTTATATAAGTTATATTATTATTCATCATTATTTATTCATATATGTATAATTTAAGATTTTAAATTACTCAAAATAAATATCAAGAGTTCAAGGTAAGAAAAATCTATAAAGAAGCATAACAATATCTTTTGTCATATTTATTCTGTGCAAAATAAAGTTCTAACAAACTGCAAGAAGTATGCACAACTTTTCTTGAGCTTTTGCATCTGATAGCAAATCAAAAGATTCACTACATAGACGATCTCTCTCTCTCTCTCTCTCTCTCTCTCTCTCTCTCTCTCTCTCTCTCTCTCTCTCTCTCTCTCTCTCTCTCTCTCTCTCTCTCTCTCTCTCTCTCTGCTACTAGAAACTCAAAGAAAAGTTCATACATTACTTGCAGCACTTTATTACATAATATAACATAAAATTAATAGCAAATTAATATCTTGAAAATTATGGCTTTGATAACTTTTATAAACTTTTAAGTGATCGTTATATGAAATATTCAGATTATGTTTAACTATAATCTTATGTACAGATAATCTATTTAATATTATTTAATAGTGAGGAGACAGCAACTTAAAATATCACAATGTCTTTAGTATTTCAATTTCATGTCATGCATGCATAAATTATAACCCATTTTATTATTATTATTTTCATAGTGGCTTCTATTTGAAAGTATTATTATATGAAGAAACGTACGTATGTACAGATATACGTTGTACGTTACAATCCTATATAAAATAATATATTATATAAAAAAAATTGTATGTATAGAACAAATAAAAAAACAACATTTCTTTTATAGTATAAAATATACCCAGTAATATATTGCTTGAAGATACTTACTGAAATGTCTATATTATATTATATTCAAGAGGAATTGATATTGGTATCGTCACTTTGTGTAAAATGCATGTTCTTACATGCATTCAATACGTGATTTTATATCCGTGCTTTTGTCACCAGCATCACATATAATATCAACGTTTTTTTTTTTTATCTTATATGCTAACAATATACAGTGAATATAACAACTATGTCACGTTCTACTAGAAAATATCTAGAGCGTTCAATCGGATAACATTATCGTATCTTTTGTATAAAGAAAAGAATGATATATATATATATATATATATATATATATATATATATATATATATATATATATATATATATATATATATATATATATATATATATATATATATATATATATATATATATATATGGTTGTAAAGCTTTAAATGCCGTAAGAAATTGTATCTCAATTTCTCAATATGGTTTTATTTATCATTATAAAATCATGTTTGCGTTTAATTTTAAATTTTTTACGTTTATAATGGAGAATTATATATTCTTACACAAGATGATATATAAAATATATATTTAAATCTTAAGAAGACAAGACGTTATTTATAATTTTTAAAGAGATTTTTTTTTGTGGCTTTATATTGTAAATTTTCTAGCAGCGTATTTAAAAATTATTAACATTAAATCTGAGGCAAATAATGCCAAATCAATGACAAAATAATTTAAAAGTAATTTTTTTTCGTACGTTTCAGATAATAGCTACTTGTCATGAGTGTAGAAAATAAGAAATATAACTTTATATTTAATAGTATTCTTACTGCCCAAATGAATACAAATAGACAAAAAAGTAGATAAAAAAAAGTAAAACTTATATTAAAGTGATACGCAAACAGTAGTATGAAACATTTGTATAGTAAAAACCACAAGTATATAAGCAGATAACAAAAGAGCTTTATTTTTTCGATCTTTAATTTAATGATGTGCTTTTGCTTGCTTTGAATTTGTGGTTAACCTAAATATGAACTTCAATAAATTCAACAGACTTACTTGTCAGATGGTAAGACTAAAATGAAACTTTTTGCTTCAAGTTTTATTTCATTAATTTTTTTTTCTTTTGTAGGAAAATATAATATACTGTATAACAAATATAATGAAGTTATTATATTATCAAAGGTATTATATAGATTTTCTTATAAAAGCATAATTAGCAACTCAGATTTATATTTCATTGAAGTATGAAGAAACATGTAAATTTATCATCTCTCTCTCTCTCTCTCTCTCTCTCTCTCTCTCTCTCTCTCTCTCTCTGTCTGTCTCTCTGTCTCTCTGTCTCTCTAGTTATAACAAGTAAGTGATTGCATAAATTTCACCAATACTCTATCGATTACTACGATTTCAGATACAGAACTTACATTAATTCAAGCCCCCCTTTTCTCTCTCTCTCTCTCTCTCTCTCTCTCTCTTTCTTTTTTCTACTTGTGGTGCTGTTTATTTAACGTTTATACAAAAATTAAACTCCAAGTCGGGGCATCACTTTTTTTTTTATGAAGTATGCTTAAGGAGTGTACTTTATTATGAATAAATATATAGCATCGACAATGACTCTTAAGTAATATGTATAATAAAAAATACTTCAATTTCATATTAAAAAAAATCCAACTTAATTTTATTTATTTGTAATAACATACTATATTTTGAATATACGTGACGTAATAAAAATTCCCGACAACTTAAAATCATACGTTTCAAAACTCACAGTAAAACATTATCAAGTTATGAAATTAAAAGTTAATAATGATATATATAAAAAAAAACGTGTATACCTTTACTATACAGTATACATACATACATAAAATTAACAAATTTAATTACATGAACGTAATCAAGAATCATAGGAAGAAATATTTTAATATATATTCAAGCTGATGTAAAATCTTAATTAAAATAATTTATATTATATATATATATATTAATTATAAATACTTGAAAGATGAGATTTCATTTGCAAATGAAAACTCTTGTTTGAACCAAACATCAAAGGTGTAACTTGGATGATAATTATTATAACAACAAAAGTATGTAAAATAATACCTTTTTTACGTTACATACTTCTCGTGCTTTGTAAGTTTTATGTTTGACATAAAATACTTTTTAGTTGTAAATATTTAGACTGATAAAAATGAAAGAAACTCTTAAGCTCGTTCTATAAACTACACATAAATATTGAACCAGCTTCAAAAATGTTCCTTTGTTACTAACAGCTGGTTATGACGTCGTTACCTGTTTACTACGTTTAAATATATGGTCGATCATTGTTATTTCTTCTTTTAGAACTTTGAACTTGATAAGAATGAAAGAAACTTACCAAAAAAAGTTCCAGTCTCAATGTTGGACTCACTTTTATCGGCTCAAAAAAAAAAAAAAAAAAAAAAAAAAAAAAGATCAACCAATGAATGTGTCTCATTTTGTTGGTCAGCCAATCACTGTTATTGAGATTCTCTTTACTTTACAGAACGAGCTTTAGTAAAGATCCAAAATATTTGAAACATATACTTTGAACGGTTAGAAAAACTTATGTTAAATAACATTATAATTTACTGTGTGAAATCATTTTTCAATTAACGTTTGATTATATAAATTTAATTACGTTAGAAAGTTAATTATTATCCTTTTTCAACAAAGATAATTTATTACATTACATTTACATTACATTATTTATTTATTACATTTATTACATTTTTATTGGTATTTATTTTAATAGAAAATAAACCATTTGTAAGCCCCCCCCCCCCCCTTTTTTTAAGAATAACTTGATTAATAAAGAATGGATAATTTTACAAAGCACTCCCAGGGTATGCATCAATATTATACCTTTTTTTAATAATATGATTGTTTGTTTTTCTAATTTGGCTTATTTCAGAAAGCTATTCTATATAGTAATGACCTTGTTATAAAAACAAAAGCAGAATATTTGAATAAAAATGGTTTTATATTTCACTATATAATTCGTTTTACGTACGAAAGGCTTTAACATTAAATATCAAATATAAATCAACATTATAAAAGATTTGAATTTGACATTTATGAAAATATTGAATATTCATTAATTTGATTCGTATTTAGCATAAACCAATAATCCTTTTATTTGCAACACCCCATGACAAAATTACCATAAATATTATAACCAAACCAATAAACCGTCATAAAATTTGTGAAGATTAAAAACACAGCTTGGAAAAATATAAGCAATTATAAAAAAAAATATTGTCCTTTATGTCTTAAATGCTTTTAAATAACTTTATTTTGAATGTTTCAAAAAGAAACAAACGATGAATTGGTTAAAGGCGTAGAACACCTTGAACAAAAAAGTTGCGTAATATCCTAACAAACCTGAAAATCAACGTTGATTTGAACGGAGTCATTTATTTCTAATTTATTTTCCATTCACAAAATGCCAATGGCGGTCACTGACGTCACAGCTCGCCTGTTTTACGCGCGCATAAACCGGGTGAGCTGTGACATCAGTGACCGCCAGTGTCATTTTGTGAATGGCAAATAAATTAGAAATCAATGACTCCGGCCAAATTAACGTTGATTTTCAGGTTTTTTAGGATATTACGCAACTTTTTTTGTACAAGGTGTTCTACGCCTTTAAGACCGCAGTAGGAGTTTTAATTTCCATAAATTAGTGTCAGATAGATACAAATTGCAATTACTAGTAACATTGATAATGCAACTTCAGACATACATAATATTATTTCTACGTGTATATGTATACATAGGTTTTACTCTATTAACTTATGGAAATACCGTGTATTTATATGCTACAATTCGTTAATTAAAGGCTATACAAATAAATGCATTACACTTTAAAAAGGCAATGGAGTAAAATAGTATATCACAGAGTCTGTAAATACTACTATTAAATTTATAAATCAATGATGATGAAATAAACTAAACATTTGAAAATAATAAAGTAAAAAAAATAAATTAAAATGCTATATCTTCATTAAATATCTAATTTTACTGTATTATATTATTACAGTGACCTAATTTTACATAAAAAGCAGCTATATAGTAAATTGCTACATTCATGTAAAAAGTAAATACATATCGTGTATAATATCCCACTTTATTTCCCCTGCTATCCTGCTGCTTTTTTACTACATCGTATAGTTCCCGAGTATCTCATGCCAAAGACTCATAATTATACTCCATGCGCAGCATCTGTTCTCATTTATTTTGTGAATAATCATTTTTACACCACAGGTTGTCCACATTATAATATTCTGTATGGTAATTATTACTTGTAACTTCATTGTTACGTAAAATCAGGAAAAATGAAGTTAAATGTCTGATTTTAACCTCTTTCTTTTCTACATTCCCAGACAGTTTAAAAAATTAAATTATAATATACAGAATCGCGTTTTAAAATATTTTTACTTAAACAAGCTTCTTGGATACACTTTCTTAAGGCTTGCGCAGCTGTCTTATTTTATTTAATATCAAATTAATTCAAGAAAATAAGACGGCTGCGCGGGCCTTTACAGTCTGACTGCCATACGTTGCAACCTTAAATTCAATTTTTTTTCTTTTATCATTATTGTTGCAAAATTAACAAACTTAACTTAACAGAAAAAAAATAGGGTGAAACTAGCAACTTAAGGTGGTTACTCTTATACGTATATAATCATTAAAATAAAGAATGTCTATAGTATAACTTAAAATATTTTAATTGCCTTTTCATTCATTATAACTAACAAAATACACACAAAGTTTTTTTTTTAATTTTCTTTTTTTTTTACTATTGTTATTATTGATAACACTTAAACTTATTTTCATATTTCATTATGTCACTATTATTGCATTTAAAAAAATCACATGACTTTCAAAGCATAAAAACTTGTTTGATTTTTGTTATAAATATTTTGCTAATTGGTATATCATTTCAAAAATATCTTACAGAAGCAACGAAAGCCAACATCTTCAAAACAAAAATCAATCATCGAGAACCGTGTGCATGATATTGAACTACTACTTCATTGAAAAAGAAAATTTGTTGTAAAAACTATTTCTTCATCGTAGAAGATATTTCATATTATAATATATAATGCAATAAATTTATCGAATTAACTATTTTATGACGCATATATATTCGAATATATTTTTTTTAATTACTAAAAAATATTGATTTTTATATGAAATAAAAAAGAAACATATATCCAATTTCGAATTATACATTGTATTCTATTTCGATTTAAGCTCCAATTTATTTCACACGTTAAAGTACAAAGTTGTCTCGGGAAAAAAAAAAAAGTTTCATTATTTGATGATGTATGAGTTAGTCCAGCTAGTTCACTAGCTATGTGCTGCTGTTGTATTTGATAAAAGTTAAGAGAATTTTAGCGATCAGTTCACTTTCAATCAGCTAAAGAGGATGAAATAAGAAGAAAAAAAATCTAAGAAACATTACACACAACAACAAAAAAGCTTTTGGCCAGTTTTTTTTCTCTATCTCTATATACGTATATACTCTTTTTTCTACTGGGATTTAGTGCGCATGAGGATAATATATTTTGTAGCTGTGACTTTTACTTACAACAATCTTTATTTGGCCATGTGTCATTTAATTTATTTTCAGAGTTTTAGAGTATTTAAACTTTGAAATAAATTTTCAATTAAAGGTTGTAATTAAGTTTTATAACAATTTTAAAACTTAGCAAAAATTTAAAAGAATGCAATTTTTACAATCTATCAGTTTTTTTTATGTTGTTTTTATTGTGAAAAAGTCTTAAAGAGGGAGAGAGGGAGAGAGAGAGAGAGAAAGAGAGAGAGAGAGAGTGGCTAGAATCAGGTTAGAGCTATTTTTTTTACCTGATTTGGATATAATTTATTATTTCACATTATTTCCTAATCTATGTTAAAATTGTTGTTTTTATATTTTTCTTTTCAGCAACAGACGAGTCCAAATCTACAGCAATAATAACAATTTAATTATTAACAATTCAATATCAATATCTTTAACTTATTTTCTAATACAAAGAAGTAATTTTTAAATTACGTAATCTCTACTTTAGGCTGAAATTGAGGTAACCTATCTTAAAGTGGTAAGAGCATTTTATTATTATTTAGCCAGTGATATTTTAATAAGGTTGCTTGTAATTTTTTTTTTTTTTAACATGTTTTCACTTTTCCTACTTCCTTTCTCTTTTTTAACTTCTCTTTTTGCAACGCACCATTTTATTTTCTTGTTGTTAAATTTGTTTCAATAATTTTCTGCTTGTCTTACCGTATTTTACAGCTGTGCTTTTTTTTTTTTTTTTTTTTTTTTTTTTTTTTTTTTTTTTTTTCTTTTTCGTATGAACTATTTTGAAGGTTAGGCGTATTAAGGGCTAGATATGTAGTCAGGCCTAAACCTTGTCCTTGCAAAAATGTTTTTTTTTCTTTTTTATCTACATTATTAAATAAAGACGAATATTTATTATTTCAAAGATAGGACAATTTCACATAAGAAAACAAAATTAAAATATCTCCAAGCAAAAAAAAAAATAATAATAATAATAATAATAATAAAACGAAAATTTGAATGCTTATTTCTCTAAAGCCTTTTGTTAATGTCAATAATTTTTCTCCCTAACAAGTTTTCTCCCTTTCAAATTTTGAATTTTTTTACAACATATAGTTTTTATCATTGTATTTTTAAAAAGTAGGGGTGAAATTTTAAATATCAGAGATGTGAGCCTTTGAACTACAAACCTTAATACAAATTTTCCTAGAAAAAGAGAGTAGTTCCATCACTTCCATCAAACAAAGGAAGTTTACTTGGAATGGTAAGAAAATAAATAGAAGTGTAATTTTGTAATAATAATAGTGAATCTTACAATTAGCTTTTTATCTTCCCCGTTGTATTTATCATAGTATAAAGAAGATGAGTCTTATTTATAAAAATTAGTAATGACAACTCTTTAATAATATATTAAATAATGTGATCATCAGAACATCTCGCGATTCGCACAATCTGACTATTAGACTTTCTCGCCGTTCGCACAATCTGACTATGTCGTTTTACACAAAGTGACTATCAGACATTCACGCACAAAGTGACTATCAGACAGTTTTATGATGACTTACCCCATGAAGTTCCCAAATAATGTTGTTTAATAACTTATAGTAGTAGTTAATTAATAATTTTACTTTCTAACACCTAGTTCACAAGTTACATTAAATAACACAATTATTTTTGCAATATGTATTTTTGATTTTATTCTTTATTATTATATATTTAATTAACATGTATATGTCACATTCACAGAATTAATTTTAATGTAAAACTCGTATAAAAAAACATTTAAGCTAAAAAAAATTGCTTCACTAGAACTGCACTGACTGATGAACAGACCTCAACTGAATGAAATGATTATTTTGCTTATAAAATAGAGCTATTAGACTTTGTACTATTTACTATTACCTCTTATATATTTTTTTTTGACTGTGCCCTGTTCGATTGAAAGAGAAGTTGTAGTTTTTTTCTTGCTTACATAAAAATAATACGTTATTAACTAATAATTTCGTTGAAGGTATATAGAAACTATTTTCCATTATTTATTTAATATTTATCAGTTAGAGAGCATAATTATTTAAGAAGTTAAATAAGAAATAATTTCGGCAATATATTAAATCTTTAGTCTAGCTCTGAAATTTATAATTGTAATTTTTATTTCATTAAGATAGCATTTTTTAGGAAAAAACAAATCTAATTAAAAAAAAAGTATAAATAATAACAAAATTTTAGGAAGATAATACGTAATTCATTTATAAAATATCATAATCATTTATATATAATCCGAATAAAAAATTAAGTTTTCAATTTCAAAGAAATATTATTTATTATTATTATAATTACGAATAATAATTTTTTTCAATTACATGAAGTTAAAAATTTAAAAGAAGTTTAATTTTTTAATTTCGTTTTTTACATTATAACTAACTCTATTTTTAAACAGCAATATGCCGAGAAAGTCAGATAATCAGATTGTGTGAACGGCGAGAAAGTCTGATAGTCAGATTGTGTGTGAGCGCGAGATGTTCTGATGATCACATTAGCCGCGTAGCCGTCGATAATTTCAAAGTAACAAATCATTATTTCATGCAAATTAAAGAGTATAATAAGAATTATAAGTTAAGATTGTTGTATGCAGAGTAGAAATGAAAATTACATTAATTAGTAAGTTTACTTAGCTTTGAATTTAATATACAATAGTAGAAGATATTGGTTGAATAATTACATTTATTTTCTTGCATATTAATTCATATTTATATGTAACTAGGGTAATTAAAAAATAGAAATAAGATATATAAAATATATATAGTACATATTTTTGTATATCATTTGCATGCTAATTGAGTTGTTAATTATGATATATATTTTATAATTTGTGTTTTAGAATTTACTTTTGTAATTATTCATCTTATTTAAATATTCTAGAAGATACAATTTATTTTTGTACAAAGATTCAATTTTTTTCTTCTCCTTCTATTAAGGTATTATGATTTATGTTGTATATTAAAAAATGATTTTTTTTTATTGTTTTCAATGCTTATAGCTTATTTTCTTTATTATTATTAGAATTTCAAAAAAATATATTTTATTTATAAACCATGAGATTTAATGCTTACTATTAAATATGTATTTTTAATTCATTGTTGTACTAAATATCTATAATAAATCTATAGATTAAAAGAATCTTTTACTGTTTTCTTGTGAAATACTACACTGCTTATTTATTTATTTTTTTTATTTATTTTTTTGCTTGCCATATTGTGTTATCGTGCTATACATCAATCCCAGTCCCAGTCAAGACATTGTCTTATCGACAGGTAAGGACTTTCCAATTAATGGAAAAGCACACACGGGCCGATCACGGCCTAAGTATACACAGCCCGGCATTCACCATGACAGCCTAGAGAAACCGTGGAAACATCTAGGCAGGCTGGTCGGTACAATCACATCATTCATGCACCTCCCGAATACTGTGCGTCGTCATGGAATGCATGTAAACATGCATCGTGCAACGTGTTGTGCTCTCACACTTCAAGTACGCACCCAGCAGTGGCTCGAACCTATACTCGGTGAGGAGTATATAGTTGCGAGTCAGCTGCCTTCACCACTCGGCCATACCAGCTTGGTTTATTTTTTAGTATTTAAAAAAAGAAGAAAAGGTATAATATTTTTCGGTACATAAGAGTTTTATAATTTCTAAATATTATTGAAATGGACTTAAAACTACTGGATTTGATCAATAAAGTAGTTTAGGCTATATGTTTTGTAATATTTATATATTATACTGTATAATATAATCATTATAATCTATTGTATACTTTGCATCAATATAAAAATAAGCCACAAAAATGCACCCCTTAACAAAGCCTATATTAGAATTCAAAACAGGTATATTACTTTATCTTACGTAATTACCAATATTGATTTTCTATTTTATTTACATATTTTTTATTTTAACATTTTTTTTTTTTATCTTTATATTATATTTTTAGCTATAGTTGCAATTTATGCAAAATCGTTCCCTAAGGCATGTAAATCTTTATGTGAAACACGTAACCCCTGTACATAGAGGGAAGAGAGAGAGAGAGAGAGAGAGAGAGAGAGAGAGAGAGAGAGAGAGAGACGTGCGTAATTTATGAGAAATACGTATCAAGTAATAAATTAAAACAATTATAAATCAGCAATATATATATATATATATATATATATATATATATATATATATATATATATATACAGTATATGTATATACCCTATATATTTTCATATATAGGCCTTCATTTAAAAAAAAGATGAGAAATAAATAAACAAAAGGGTCAAGTTGTATAATTTTGGAGGATATTTTGAATATGCATGAGTCTGCACATACATATTTTAGTATAAATTATAATTTAGATTACTATACTGGATTAAATTATTATATACAATAAAGAGGATTATTTAGCGCTTGATTAAATCATTCTCAGTAATTTATTATAAAAAAAATGCAGGAATATTTCATTGTATATTGAAAGTATTTTAATAAATTTATACTTGTAACTTTTAAATATATTGTTGATAGAAAGAATTGTGATTTTCATTGTATAAACTTTTGGTTGCTGTATCATCTGCATATAGTATATAATTGACAAAATAATGTGCTAATGTTCCAATTACATGCATAACAAACGAAATATACTATTAAATATATTACATATTTGTGTCGCATATAATTTACCAATGTGCTCCGTCAAATATTAAAATTGCGTTTCAAATAAAAAAAAAATAATAAAAAAAGTGAAATACTGCAAAGAGTTGAAATAAATTTTTTATAGTATTGATGGGAAATAGAACTGATTTAAAGATTTTTTTCGATGAAATTGAGAGAGAGAGAGAGAGAGAGATTAGATCGTATAATTTCTGTTTCCTGTCAATAAAATGAAATTTCTCATAGCATCGTTTCTTATATAAATTTATTGGAGAGCTAGAAGAAGAAGATGAGATATTGGAAGAGATAGATAGATATAGATAGATGGAGATAGATATATAGAGAGAGAGAGAGAGAGTATACCATTATAGGTCAATACTTAAAGTTATTTAAAGATACAAGGTAAAAATTTTAGAAATAGATTATTATTATATACTTTTGTATTATTATTTTTTCCTCTATATCTATATAAATTGCGTATTATCCTCTAGAGATAAAAAAAAACGTTAAGTTAGTTGAAGGGTTTTTGATTCTTAAGGGAGTCAATTGTCTGTATACTTTGGTAACCTTTGACCCGGACTAATTGCAGAGGAGTACGTGTAGTTCCAAAAGTACGTCCCTTAGGATTGACAGGCACAAAACCACTACAAGCCGTGACAACTTTCATTCCTACACATTGTTTCTCAGATTAAAACGTTTCTCTCTCTCTCTCTCTCTCTTGCCCTCTCTCTCTCTTATTCTCTTTCGATCCCTTGTACTAAAAGGAGAAACCATGCAATGACACAGATAAAAGTGTTGTTTACTTGCACTCCCAATATTTCCACAATAATCCTACATAATTGGCTAAAATAGAAAGTTAAAGAAAAAAATCATCAAAATAATTATTCTTATGCACTTTTTTAAGAAATATAAATTAACAAAAATTAGAAATAATTTTCTGTAATAGGAACGCAACTTTAAATCAGAAGTATTTTTTTACAGTGTAAGGGCAAACAGAGAAAGAGAGAGAGAGAGAGAGAGAGAGAGAGAGAGAGAGAGAGAGAGAGAGAGAGAGAGAGAGAGAGAGAGAGATGAGTGAGTTCAACAATAGAAAATGAAATAACTCTTTTTGTCTGTACCCTCACATACGAGTAATAAATCCCCAAGTGATATGACTTTTTTTTCCTTTCTTTCTATTTTCTATAACAATAGAATAAGATTCATAATGTCAACTTTTTATATAAAATCTAATGAATAATTTTTATATTTAATTGAAATTTATCTTTTAAAAAGAAAAAAAAGCTCATAACCTTTTTTGGATTAAAACAGATTTATTCTCTTTTTTTTTCTACAATTTTCTATCAACCCTCTTGAAAAATATTAAAAATGAAGAATTATATAATTTAACGTTTATTGATATAACAAATAAAAAAAAACTGAAAAAATTAAAGCTTTTAGAACACTGTGTATTTTATTAAACTTTAAAAATTTAGTTATTAAATTCGTGTATCTTGGTCTACTGCTCATAAATGTATATCGTTATCCGCTTACAGCTAGTGTCACACATACAAATAATACGCATTCGTTTCTTTATCGTTTTTGGTTAAAAAAAATTTGGACGAGGTATCAACTTTAGTAACAAAATTTACATAAACTGCTCTTATACTATAATCCTAAATTGATGTTTAATTGATATTTTAATGACGGATTAACCACTATAGAATTAATATGTAAAACCCAAAGCAGCATTAATGATTTAATTTAATTTTGCAATGAAAAATGCATACAGTTCATATATTAAAAAAGAAAAAAAGTATTAAAAAAAGTGTTATAGCGTGTATGAACGGTGATCCTTTAAAATGTCCCAACTCCTAAGTTAAAATAAAGGAGTTATGACAATTATGAAACTTTGAGCAGTTTGAGTAAGGACAAGTGCGGGATCTCCGTCACTATTTATAAAAAAAAATGTTCTCTATATGTATTATTATGTTTTCTATTTTTATTATTATTATTTTTTTTTAACTTGAAATTGATTTAAACTATGACGATATTAAAATGAGGGAAAAAATTATTATTCTGGTTATATCCCACATAATGAGTAAATTGTCAAGATAAAAAAGTATATAGAATTAATTAAATATACTGTACAGTAAAGCTTTACAGTTTTTATATAACTATTATATCAATATAAATATTAATTATATATACTATTTTAATATAATATATTATATCATTATTAAATAATCAATTTTAAAACTATTAATTAAAAAGAGAAGTAATAAAATATAATTACTATTAATAAATAATGGAAAAGTGTATATAAAACTATGTTCTATCGGAAGTTGAGTCATTATTACTTAACGAAAAGTTGACCATTATGGGTATTTTACTAACATAAACTTTTGCGGGTTGAAAATGGCAAAGCTTTTGGCCAAAAATATCTCACTAAATCAGGGTTTATATCTACATGCATAAACTTAGTATTTTTGGCTCACCACAAACTTTTGGTATCGCATTTTATGTAAACTTAAAGGAGCTTTCCAATGATTTTTTTCTTCGATTTCTATTTTTGATTGACCTTAT
This sequence comes from Ecdyonurus torrentis, assembly GCA_949318235.1. Classification (NCBI taxonomy): domain Eukaryota; kingdom Metazoa; phylum Arthropoda; class Insecta; order Ephemeroptera; family Heptageniidae; genus Ecdyonurus; species Ecdyonurus torrentis. The sequence continues at coordinate 25,497,957 of OX439132.1, read as the reverse complement.
CTAATATGTTATTTCAGGAGATCTCAAAGTCATAAATTATATTTTATTTTATTAATAAGAAATTTTGTATAATAATATTTTATGAGATTTTATAATTTAAATATATTTTTACCCTTTAATCGTGAATAATACGTTGTTTTTATATTCAAATTATTAGTTTTATTTACATAACATGCTTATTTGTTTAAATAAAACAGTTGAAATATTTATTTGTGTTTTAATAGTACAAAAAACAACAACTGAAAACTGAAAAAAAAAAAAAATAATAATAACTAATGAATAGAAAGACACCATGACTATCATATGATGTGACTTTTTCAATTTCAATATTATTATTATTAATTCTTCATTATTTTTTAATCAAGGTTGAGAGTACCATACTAAAACGTACGTAGTTATAACTATAGCCATGGAAACCACAAAGAAACGTAGGTGTTCGTAAGTGTTTAATCGCGGCTCTGTAAACCCCACTATAAGCCACATATTAGGGTTTTTTTCTTCTTCTTTAGATGTTACAATAAAAAATAGTATTTTTCATGTAATCGTCAATAAATTCAGCATGGTAATCCCAAAAGTCAATTTAGTAAAGCACAACTTTAAATCTGCGTGTTAAACAAAAGTATCGTAACATGCAAAGAGTGTATTATATGTATGTATATTCAATATGTAAATATAATGTCAGGAAGTCTTCTTATTTTTTTTCAAGTGGGTGAGTGAGATATAGGGGTAAGTAACATGCACGCAATATGATACAAGAAAAAAATGCAACCCTATGTTAGATATATTATAATAGATAAGTGCACTTTTACATGCATTTTATTGACAGTATAATGTAAAAATTATAAAATAATGAAATTTTATTATCATATTATCTTTGTATTCTGATAAAAAGGTATAACATTATATTTATTACTAATATGTTATCCGTTTTTTTTATATGTATAACATATTCCCCCCTTTTTTTAGTAACATCTTTACTGTACTTTAATATCATTTTAATTTTCTTTTTACCATATTGATAGGGGATTAGATTTATATAGATTAAACTTTATGTAGCATAATTATGGATAATGCATGTTAAAAAAAAAGTAACATAATAGTTTCATTATAAAGTAATGAGAAAGCGATGAGAAAATTGCATTTTCATCTGAAGTATTTTAATACTTTTTCTTTGTACTTTTTTTTTATTGGAAAATCATAAAATATCGTCTTAAAAATTAAATAGATATGACCTGGTTACTAATACAAAATACATATTTGAAGTTTAAACTCTGAAATAATAATAGTCTGAAAGTATTGTTCTGATATTAAAATTGCAAATTATTTACGAGTATAATGTTAAAAATATTAAAAATAATGATACATAATATAATGAGTACCAAAATTTTCTTTGATATTATGGGTACATATTAAAAAAACACCCAGAATAATAAATAAAAAAAAAAGTAAAAGAAAAAGAAAAAAAAAGAGAGAAAAGAAAAAGAAAAAAAAAAAAAAAAAAAAAGGCAAACCAAATTTTCACAAACTTCTCTGGTTTACGTCATCAGTAGAAAAAAGTCCAACTTCATTTATATAGCAAAGAGTTAATTCCTATTAACAAAATTAGCAGTGTCCCAAAGAATCAGTAACCTATATTTTAAAAAAAAAAAAATCCCTTTTCGAACATGTTTGTTTTAAAGCTTCACATTTGTGTTATACTTTTTCTATGGGTATTTGTAGAATAAAAAGTTGTAATTTCTTTCATCATATATATGTCAATATATATTTTAAAGATTTTTCCGAAAAAATACAGACACAGAAGGACAAACCATGTACTTTTAGGTAAGTTTTCAAGGAAAAAGTTATACGGTGTAATACAGTATAAGTATTTTATTTTAAAAGCACTCAATCATTAAGCTATTTAAAACTTGCTTTGTTTATATAATTCATGCTGCCAACTGTTATAATAACCTTTGTGTATGCTATTTATATATCAGCTGCATAAAAGCTTCTTTAATATCACAGAAGTACATAATAAAGAAAATATTAAGCTGATAGCATTATTTACTTTGTTTATATTTCTGTATAATAGCTATAATAATATATCTTGCAAAGCAGAACAGAAAAAAAATTAAAACAAAGTATATCGAGGAGTTACAAAGTAGATATAAGTATAAAACAGATAGGTTACAAATCTCAAGTGGGATCAGAAAATAAGGAGGATAAGAAAAAGAAAAAAGTACATTTTGTGTTTGCACTTACATTCACTTCAATAATAGAAATCCCATAGGTTTTTGCAAAAGCACCAATTTTATCACGAGCATTATTATCATGTATAGTGTCTACGATTTTATATTCTTTTCTCGTTCTTTATGAATAATGTTTAATATAAAAATAATGCAATAAAAATTGTTCCACGTTTTTATATATATATATATATATATATATATATATATATGTATATGTATATATAAATATTATTATATTTGAAAATTGCATGTTTATAAATTTATTAGAATTATTTTTTTTTTGTGAATAAGTTAAATAAAAATAAAGGGAAAGTACTTTTTTTCCATATGTATATAAATTTGTTATATTATTCATGACATTCAAATTTTATTCTTTTTTAAGTTACATCAAAAGCGTTTTTCATTTTTTTTTTCTCTAGAATAATATGATCTTTATTTCTTGTAGTACTTTTCCATGCATGCATGTATATGTTATGTATATATGTATGTATGTATATATATATATATATATATATATATATATATATATATATATATATATATATATATATATATATATATATATATATATATATATATATATATATATATATATATATATATATATATATATATATATATATATATATATATATATATATATATATATATATATATATATATCGTGTTGTTGTTTGTTTTACTTGACGCCCTTGAGAGTTTAAAACTTTATGTTGTACAACAAAGTTAACTGATGTGAGACTTCAATGAAAATGTCAAAGATTGATTTTATTCTTTAACTTTCTACATTCAAATACAAAATTAAAACAATATGTCTTTTCTTTTGAAACTCAAAAAATGTTATATTGCTTTTCTGTAATGTAATTTGAAGTTTAGACATTATATGTTAAAATAAAATAAACTGAATTTAAGTTGTAATTATTGTACTAATATATATTGGTAGCAACTATTCTCAAAATATATTTGTTTATTGGAAAATAATATTAATTTATTTGTTTATTTATTTTATATATTTATTATTAGTATATATAAATAAGAATTTTCATATATCTAATAATTAATAGACTTATATTATACTAATTATATTCTAAATATACTAATTTACGTATGTTTTTATTTAAACTACGTTTGTTAATGTTTATTTTTCTGAAAATGTATTTGTTTGTTATTGATATGAAATAAAATTAAACTATTAGTTAATTATATAAATTTATTTCTAAATGGTTTGTAAATAAATTTCCTTTTATGATTCTTATTGCAAATTTTAGTATCTTAAAATACAGCTGCAAATGAAATTAAAATTTTAGTGTTAATTTACGATCTACATTATAATAATAACAATTTTATTTAAGAAACAAACACGGCTATTTCAGCCATATTATACATGTTCTTGACCAGAATATGACAACATAAATTTACATAATCGAAGTCATGACAAAAAAACGAACAACAAAAAATACTTCATGAGGTAGCGCTACTTTTAACAGTGCAATTTATTGTTACCATAATGATAATTAAAAATACCTTACATATAAACTTGTTACAACTTTTGCAAATATCTATTAAGTTTCGACATATTTTAATTTTTAACTAACTTAGACTTTATATTATTCAAAATACCAACCATTGTATTTTTTATGTTTGTAAATTCAATCCTCAAATTTCTATTTCCATAAGAAAAGCATTAAGTTAAAAATTAGAACACTAACGTAAATTTGAATAAAAAATGTATTATAATAATGCAAGTAATGAATTATTTAACTTTCTGTGCCAGTGTACACCTATTCGCCACAAATAATAATATACGTGCCTGATTCCGTTCTTATAGTTTATACCATTTATTTTTATTAGTTTATTTTATATTTACTTACATTGCACACGAGGAAAATATATCAATTTTTTTTTCTACATCGAGACATACATAGCAAACAGAGGGATTTTGCTATGTAGACATTCTATAAATATAAATCCATAGAACAGGATAAATGAGTTCAAAATAATTATACAACACAACAACCTAAATCCCTTGACTTAAAGTCCACTTCTATGGTATAAATGTTATCGAATTTATTCTGTCAAAATATTATACAGGGTAAAGTTTTATTATATGAAATAGAAGGATCATGTCATATACAGTACATATATATCTATACTATATATGTACACACACAGGTGTGAGTATCGGCTTAAACGTCACACGTTTTTCGTATATAGTGATATATTACATATCATCCATATAATACAAGAAATATATACATTGACAAAATTTTGTTATACTGTACATTGGAGAATAAATTTAAACTTTTTTTTATTATTATTCTTTAGTTTGATCTGAAAGTCAAATTTTTTACGTCAGGTCAAAAATGTATTGCTAATTTCAGTTGAAATATGATTTATTTTTTTTATACGTATAATTATGATTAAACCATTATTCCAGAATTTAATGTATGAAAATAAGAACCTTATTATAATTGCTGCTAACAAGTCCATGTTCCAATGCTTTTAGTGCTACATTTGATATAATATTGCTTCAAATTCATTATTTTTATTACAGAAATATTAAATACACTAGCACAGACAGGAGAGAGAGAGAGAGAGAGAGAGAGAGAGAGAGAGAGAGTTCAATGAGTCACCAAGTTTTGTTCAAAGAAAAGTAACAGATTTTTTTATTACGCTATTTTAAAGTTTTATGACTTTTTTTTAATAAAATATAATTTTCTTTTAACTTCTCAAGTCTTTATATTTGAAATTAGCTTTTTTTTGTGTGCATAACTTTACAAAATCACTTTAGTAGTTAAGAGAAAAGAAATAAAGAACGAAACAATCACAATAAAAAATTATTTCAACTTTTTAACAGAAGAAAAAGAAAAGGAAAAAAAATGTTCACGATTTACTTTTGCTGTTTTAAACACACTATTGTTCTTTTCTATTTTCTCTCTGTGAGTTAAAAGTATTGCAATTACAGTAATTGCTTAAATGTCGCCTCTTTGCTTCGTATATATACTGTATACACACAATGGGTGCACTTAAGGAAACGTCCAGCTATTCTCTCCAAGCGTGGCAAAAGTTACAAAGTTAACCATTGCCCAGTACTAAATTGTGCCTCTACACTGAAAAAGAAAATACTACTTGAGAGTTAAAAACAAATTTAAAATCAAAACATTAAGATAAAGATAAATTAAGATAAAATTATTTTTAAGTAAGCTGGAATTGAATTACATCACCACAAAAGGTTACAAAGAAGTAAGAATGTAATGTAAAGAAGAACAAAAAACACTGCTAATAATTAGGGACCGGATTTTCAGTTGCAAATGTCTGCTTGCGCCTGCAAGTTTGGTTGCTACTCGTACCGCACAACAATTTACTAAATATTTATAAATTTTGGTTCATTCCAGGTATTTTAAGGTAAATTACAGGTAGATAGGAAACATTTTGCAAAATGATAATAAGTTGTGCAGCAGGAAAAGTAACTGCTGTTTTTGCAGGCGCAAGCAGACATTTGCAACTGAAAATCCAGTCCCTACTAATAATATACCTAGAATTAATGGTTTTAATTTCTGTTATGTCAAAGAAAAACGCTGATTTGTCTCTGAGAACAGTACACTCTTTGCCTATACACCCACCCACATATACGTGTAATGTGTAATATTTATGTGTGTGTATGTATACGTGTATATACGTGTATATACGTGTATATACGTGTATATATACGTGTATATGTGTATATACACGTGAAGATAGAGAAGTATTACCGCTCAGACTGTCCTTTCAGTCCATTACTATTGCAGCACCATCTTCTTACAATCAGTGTTTTTTAAGAGACTTTTGCACTGAGGTTCGAAAAAAATAATTACTTATATCATAAGGATACACTTTTACATGTTTTAAGCTAATGACAACATCAACAACAACAACAACAACAACAACAACAACAAAGTAAAAGGAAAATAAATCAGTTGTATAAAAGTACCTACTGATTTATCAAAACATCACATAATGAATTAAAATTAAATTGAACCGAGACCAAACTTTGAATAATTCACACAAAAATCGATAAATTTAACTGATTGAGAATTATCAAACGATGCAAGTAAATTAATAGTATAGATTATATAAAAGTAATTATTTTACCAGTGTATCTTGAAAGAATAAAGTGTGTGTATGTGTGTGTAAGTTCAGATTGTATGAGGTAATCAAGAAACGCTCACCAGGTGTAACAAGAAGTCTTTAACCCATGTCTTTAAACTTGCTACCTTATATACACTTACACTAACTTTTCTTTGTATCAAGTACATACATTGTATTCAACTCGATTTATAGCATAAAATAACATTGTTCAAAACCATACATATTAGTGGGTATTTATCAATTGTTAATCTCTAAATAAACTCGTGGCAAAAAGTAATTAATACTAATAATTAATTAGTTATAAAGCCCATAATGTTAAGAAGTATAATTATAGGATTTACTATCGTATAATATAACATTACTGTATTCTGTATATCATAAATCTTCTTCTAAGAATTATAATGAAGTGTGAGGAGAGATATACAAATTGATTGCATTTTCAATCAATTTTTAATTAAAGTTTAGAAATTAATCGAACGGTGCATTATCATAATGTGAAATTTGTTTAAAAAAATAAAAACGTATTAGAAGAAGATATAAATTAAAGTATTGAAATAACGAGAGAGAGAGAGAGAGAGAGAGAGAGAGAGAGAGAGAGAGACAGAGAGAGACAGAGAGAGACAGAGAGAGAGAGAGAGAGAGTAATAGGACAAAGTAATATTCAACTGTAATTACTTTTTGCAACTGAAATTAGACATTGTGGCCGCACAGGAAAAATTCTCTTTCTTTCTCTCTCTCTGCATATTATATGATAAATCTTTAATTTGCATATTAAAAAAAACTTCTATAAATGTAATGAAAACTTACATCTGAACAAAAAACTTATTTTATACCATAACATAATATAATAAAAAACAAATAATTTTTCTAATAATAGAAATAATAAAGTAAAAATATTATTTTAACAAGTAGGTTACGTGTGCATAAGACAAATTTAATAGAAAAATATGTCAACAAAAAGTATAAAAATAATATTTTGTTTTTCATGATTGAGGAATAAGTCATGGGTAAAACTTCTTCTTTTTTTATGTTTGTTTAAAGACTTCAATTCGAAAGGTATACGTTTATAGAGAAGAGAGAGCAAGAGAGAGAACAGACCTCTCACTCGCAATCTAAGCATGCAAAAAAAAAAAAGGGCGACGAGCGCGTTGGCTTGGAAAAAGCATTCATGGAAATGAAAAAAAACACACGACGATTTCAACAAACCTCTCTTTTCTCTCTCTTTTACCCGACGTCGGAATTTTCAATAACTTTAGAGAGAACTCCGACATTCCGTCAAATGTACGTGAATACGAGATCTCTGTGGTTTGTCTCTTTTCAACTCTCCGAGTCAGAGATTATTTTATGCAATATATACCTAACCAGTATGTCCCATGCTCTGGGCTGCATATTTAAGGGATTTGAATACTACAGTGTTGTCAGGCAAGACTCATGCCAAAGCTGGACCAATCTTAAAAACTTGTCAAGTATTTTGATTCTACATTTTATAGTGTTTCCGATTTTTAAGCATTTTGTGTGCCTTTTATTGAAATAGAAATATATCTTTTTAAGTCGTGATCTTTGAGTATCAATGAAAACTAAATATAAAGAGCTCACTCTATAATATATTTTATGCTTTAAAGCCGGAAATCAGTCTCCTTTGTTCAAAATTATTAGAAATGTAATTTTTTTTTATTTTTTTTTTTTACATTGATGGTGGATGTATTTTAAGCTTAAATAATAAAAAAAAAATTAGTTTTTTTATTATTATTTCATAGCTATCCTTAATTGGTGAATAATATTAGCATGTTGCATGATATTGAAATATTCATTGTTTTTTTACATTTTAAGACTGTAATAAATGAACAAATTTCGGCTTATTAATCAACATATTTTTGTATGGAGGTCAGATATTTCATGTGTGTATATAAGGTTAAATTAGATTTAATTTTAACACTATAGTTCATAGCACTCTATATTAAAAGTATTATATTACACTCAAGTCACATAAAAAAAGGCGCAGAGTGTAACCTCATTATTTCCATCGTAAAGCTAAAAAAATAATATAAAATAGTATAATAATGATAGTATCATATATGTGACGCTAACCCTTAAAGTGATGCTAAAGTAAGCAAAATATATATTGAAATGAAGTGTATGTTAGCGGTTAGATGAAAGTCTTTACGTGTTTGCAGAGAGCACATAGTGAACGAGTCACGCTTTCATTTTGAGTCACACACACACACACATGCACACGAACACAAGAGGTTGCTTGCTGCATGGGCATTCAGTCTCGCACGTGACTTTACGCAAACATATGACACACATGAAACTCATTCGCTATTTCCACCATACAATCTTGTAAATGATTCAAAATTGTTTTAGGACTGTATAATATTATGTCATCGTTGTATCATGAGGTGGAATTATTATTTATAGCTTTTAATTATTTATTTAGCATCAGAAATGTCCAAATACCCTCAATGTAATCAAACATAGAAAAGTTAATATGTATAGAATAAAATTGAAACGTATGTAATGTAATGTAATTTTAAAAAAAAACTGTTCGGTTTAGTGATTATTATAGGGTGCGTGCGCATGACGTCATTCTGAATGCTTTTCGATGCTCTTCTTCAGTAATGAATAACGTTGCTCTTATTAATCAGTCATTTTCCTATACTGGCCCATGTTATTTAGCACTCACATATGGCACCGACTATAACATGAATGAAAATAAACCACCCTATACGACATGGTTGTGCTTTACGATGGAAACGCAACAATCTAATTTTTTGAATAATTATTATTAATGTGTACACACAAAATTATATAAGTCACCATATTGAGTTCAAAAACACAGATCTAAATTATTTGATATGACCCCACTGCTAAAACATCAATACGTGATCATTTGTTTGCTATCACCACTGAGAAATGTGAATAATATGACACTTTATTCTGAAACCTCCTTAAATTCATCTTAATTTTTAACGTAACATTTAAGGCAAGTTTTTTTTTCAGTTAAACAAAGAAAAAGATGTTGATATGAACGCATATTAATAATACTCATAAATTGTTGTTATTAAGAGGACAATAAAGGTACAAACCCAATTACATGGTCCTCGGACTTTTTTTATTTAACAATATGCAATAGTCAGAGCATTTACACGTTCAATTATTTCTTTTATTTTTATGTAAACTATATTTTCTTTCCTTATTATTTGTCAGTTAAATTTACATGCTTTATTTAATTTTAAAAGCTATACTTTCATTATACTTCTGCTTTACGACTACTTAAAACCTTCGTTTCAATTAATTTGAATTATTTTACATAATTTGTAAAAATGACCAGACCAATGCTTGTTTTATCTCCATAAACTGCGTGGGTCAATAAAAAAAAAAAAAAAAACATTTCTTATAATTTTACGAAACTTTTGAATGTTAAGTTTGATGATCAAATATTACAAAATTACTTGCAATAAAAATAAGTTAATTACAATTATGAATATTTTTCTACTGGTATAATACGTTTTATGAACAGAGAAAATTAAATATTCTCTGCAGCAATCCCATTATTTTTAATTTTTTCACTTTTTTTTTTTTTTTTTTTTTTAATAATAAATAGAGAATTTCTATATACTGCATTTCTATGCTTAGAATACAAACTTTTAACAAATAAATTTTAACTTTTAATGTAAATGTTTTAATATTATTTAATTTTTGGTTAAAACTAAAATAGAAAGCATCAAAAATTTTGTTTGAATGAAATTTTCACCCTTTTGTTTTACAGATAAAATTGTGTATTATTTGTAAAATGTAAACAAAACTACGGAAATTTAGCCAGTTATTTCTGTTTTCATTTCTCTGTTAATTTTTAAAGTCTTTTGTTAATTTCTATTTATGCAAATTTAATGTTTACAATTTTGTGTTAATACAAAATGCCTTTTGTATATTTTGTACAATAATTTATAATAACACAGTTAGAAATTTGTTATTTCATAGTTTGAACAAGATAATGATTTGAATACTTCAACCAAGCCAATAAAATTATTTTTTTTAATTATACTTGTATGACCTACTCTTGCTAATTTTTTTTTTATTTATTCTTATTTTGCATATACAATGAAACGATAGATATAAACAATTAATAAATAAAATAGCAAGAATAATAATATACTATATTTTACGTTTAAAATGTATTTTTCTTTATTATTACTACTTTTTTAAGCTCTATAGCTTAAATTTTTATATACTTAAAAAAAAAAAAAAAAAAAAAAAAAAAAAAAAAAAAAAGCCTGTTGAACTGGAAAGATACTCTATACGTGGTGAAATTCATTTTAAACAAAATAAGACCTTTACTTATTTACTTGTATTTATTTTTTTACTGCTGCAAAAGACTTCCAAACCCTTCCAAACTTACGTTGAGATTCCACGGACTAAAAGTTTACTTCGTTAATTTCTATATATAATCGAGTCCATTCGTCAAAAACAAAAATATATATACAATACAATCGAATACTTATTAACAAAACGTAGGATTGACCACATTGTAACTAACACCAACAGCTCAATGCAAATTGTCAATATAAAAGTATCATTAACTTAAGTTTATATTGATACTTCTTTTGGTTGCATTGAAGAATAGTAATTATTTTCTGTAAAATTTATGCCTATCAGGGGAATATAAAAATAATAAATCCTTATTAGAGATTTTCAAGTGACCCTTTCGATAAAAATATCAACTCGTACAATATAAAGAAAAGCACTTATATAAAAGGAATGGAAAAAATAATGATAATATTAAACATGATCTGGATAAATAGTTTTTAGTTTGAAACTTTTTAGCTGCTAGTTGTTTTGTGGAAATTGTAAACATACTAATAGCTCTAGCTTTTCAGGTGGTATAGTTAATGGTTACTTTATCTCTCTCTCTCTCTCTCTCTCTCTCTCTCTCTCTCTAAGCTTTATACAGAGACTCTTGATTAAGAGATAGACTGGACCATAAACTGCTCAAGTTTCAAAGTTAAACTTTTTGAATAATATTCTCTCTCTCCCCCGGTAGTGTAGTTTCGACAAGCCGCTAAAAGGTGAATATTATTAAAGGTTTGCACTTCACAGAAGAGGTCAAAGGATCATCAAAAGTGGGCGTTGCTCATGTCAGTCTCTGTGTACTGATTTCTATGATAAATAACAAACAAAAAGGAAAGAGAGTAAACATAACAATTTTGAATGTATTATTAAAGGCATAGAACACCTTGAACAAAAAAATTATCTAATATCCTAACAAACCTGAATATCAACGTTGATTTAACCGGGGTCATTGATTTATAATTTATTTTCCATTCATAAAAAGCGTATGTGGATAATGACGTCACAGCTCACTTCATTTACTCGCGCGTAGACCAGGCGAGTCGTTGTTTGTTGAGAATGGAAAATAAATTAGAAATCAATTATCCCAGCCAAATCAACGTTGATTTTCAGGTATGTTAGGTGTTTTTTATTTTGTTCAACGTGTTCTACGCCTTTAATGAATTATTCTTCATATGCAATCAAAAATTTGATATTTCAAAATATTTAAAAACATAATAATCTAGTCTTTTTTAATTTGAAAATATGTCAATTACATTATTATGGATAGAACAAACAAGCAAAGCATGAGAGAGAGAGAGAGAGAGAGAGAGAGAGAGAGAGAGAGAGAGAGAGAGAGAGAGAGAGAGAGAGAGAGGTATTATGTAGTATATCTTCACATTTCCTTCACAGCCAACAAGACAAACATTTTTAACCATAATTTTTTCTTCTTATTTTTCCTTGTATAGCAATCAGGTCTAAAAAAAAAAAAAAGGATATATATTTTTTTAACATGATCAAAAACCTGGGTATTGACGTCACGAAGCCTATTTGAGTTGCAGTGCTTGAATATATTAAAACACAACCAGAGACAATACAAAATTTGTTCATCTGTTTTGAATTATCCACACTTAAGTTAACAATGAAACTAGAGAAACGTAAAGAACATTACTCAAAACGAAAGACGTTGTTCAATCTCTCTCTCTCTCTCTCTCTCTCTCTCTCTCTCTCTCTCTCTCTCTCTCTCTATCTTCAACAGTACTGAAGTTTTTTTTTCTTTTTTTTTTCTTGTCTTTTCTTATACTTAACATTTTTTCCCCACTTACTGTATTTTGAACATTTTTGCTTCCTCTTGTAATGTAAGTGACAACTTCTCTGTTTTACATTTAAAATTACATTATCCTACCCTCCCCCCCCCACCCCCCCCACCCCCCACAAAATCTAAATAATGTCAGGTGTTTGAAATCATAAAGGAATAGTAAAAGTTAAAAAGAAAATTGAAATTGGTTACAGAAACTTGTAAGGATTGTACATTTTCTAAACACACGTCGTGAACACGTTTCCTATCGAACTGTTACATACACATAGAATCTGCTTTTGTGAATATAATAAGATTTTTATTTAAACCTGGAACTCTTACAATACCTACTAAAATTCTAACATCTTCTATATAATTTAGATAAAATTAAAGCCTCATCTATCTTCATTGCAAATTTGTTATATACGTGAAGGTAAGATTTCACAATGAAAAATATTTTATTATCTTCTCAATCCCTGCGGATAACTATAATAGTACTAAAATTTTACATTAAGAGAACAAAATTTAGCTCAAAAGGAACATGAATTATTTTTATTATAAAAATGTGACACTTCATAACTTAATTTGAAGATTTTATATTTTTAATTAATAAAGCTTATATAACAGGTAAAGGGAAAAAAATTTAATGTAGCTTGGAAAGCTGTAATGAATGAGCTGCAGGGTTTTAAGTTTTATACTTTTTTTTTTTTTTTTTTTTTTTTTATATTTCAATTTCTTAGTCAGGTAACATTAAAAGTTTTTTTTTTTTTTTTTACTAATGTTGCCGTTAAAATTTTTTTTTTGTATCAAATTATGTACATTATATGTAAAAAAAAAAATATAAATAAAGCTTCTTAACACTATAACTCTAACTTTTGTATCGCAAAAATATTTCATAAAATGTAGTTATAGTTACATAAAACATAGACAAACAGTTCAAACAATAGTAGTAAATTCTGAATAATATTTACGTAATCCTTGTCAACTTACTTTTTTATCATTTAGAATACTAGATTGATAATTACCATAATATCCATGAATTATTTATTTTCGTTTATTCTCCTTTTTGCGGTTATATCACGTATCTGACGTCACAATGTACCGATGGGGTCGTGATTGAGGTAAAGAACTTGAGGGAGGGGCTTAAATTTATCACGTGACCAGAGCGGTGACTGTGATTGGCGGCGGTACATTGTGACGTCAGATACGTGATATAACTGCAAAAAAATAAACGAAAATAAATACAAAATCAACGTGATGGTGTCTAATTCATGCATATTAAGGTATGGTGATTATCAGTCTAGTATTCTAAATAATAAAAAAGTAAGTTGACAGGGCTTTAAAGAAATAGTAGTAGTTGAGTACACGGGAAAACATTAATACTAAAAATGTAATAGGTAGTCATATAAGAACCTAGAACACTTGTATTATTATACTACAATAATACCTAATGCAGGTGCAATATGCTACAATAAAGGTGTGACTTACTTAGATTAAGTGGTATTGTAGTTTATAACTAACTGTTCCAAATTAAAGTGTATTTACCCGAAAGAAATGAAAAACCTGCACAACAATGCCAACATTTCAATGCATTCTTTGCCACCCACCGCACCCGCTCTATATCTTGGCCTGTGTAATCTATGCGGCAATGTTGTCATATTTACGATTTTTCCATAAGCCTAATGTATTGCAAGATTTAGATTTCATTTCGGTACCTATTGCAAAATACAGGATTCATGTACTGTACCTGCCATAGGTAGTAATTTTTTTCCGTGTACGTATAAGGAGTACACATATTATGGAAGTATAATACAGTAGTAATACGTTTCTTCTACTTCAGTTCTTTATGGTTATTAAATATATTATTTAAATGAGATTGTCAAATATTTTAAGTGACTCCAACTACTAATCATTCATAGAAATAATAATATTTAAAGTTTTGTTATGTTAAAAAAATATATAAATTACATAAATTTGATATTTAGGAGAATATAAAACTTTGATCTCTGTTTTCATTACATCAAACAAAGATAGAAAAGGCGTGAAATTGCAGTGCGGGCAAACAAACAGAAATCTCTACGACACGATTTTGTAGTATGACGTCATTATTAATAAAATGGAAGCGTCCAGCGTGAAATTAGAAAAAATAAGAAATAACCACCAGTGAGCTAAGAGGAAATGACAGATATGAAATGGGGAAAAAAATATTTGTTTGTTTTTCAAAACTTTTTTTAATGGCATTTTTTATAAACTAAAATTATTATGTATGCTTTTTAGTAAAATCTTTAATTGTTTCCTCGAGTAACAACCTATTAATAATTTTGCACTTACCCCTTCCCTATCTTGTATAAAAAGCCTAATAATAATGTCCTTAAAATTTTCTTTTAATAATCGTAGATAGCATGTAACTTTTCTTTCAATTTTTTACTTCCCTAAAAAAAAAAAAATACTCTTGAATAATGTTGGTTTAATAATGTTGAATTTATTAATCAATAACTTTTTTTTCTTTTTTTTTTTATTATTATTATTCTACATAAATAGAATATTTTACATTATTTATAAAAGCTCTCAAAATGCTTTTTTGCTTTAACCCTAAAAAAAAGAAGAAGAAGTCTATAAAATAAGTTATGGACAATAAATGGTTGTCAAGCTCTATTAACTGGCCATCTTGAAGTAGAAGAAAAAAAACTTAAACAAAGTTAAGAGATTTTCTAGCTTTTAGCCCCCTAGCACTTTTTTTGTGTCCTAGGAAATATAAGATAGTATTTTTTTTTCTACCCCTAAAAACAGTAAGCTGATTAACTATGTGATTACTTTTTACGATGTTATTATTTTTAATTGTCCTAATATAAGGTCAATTGAATTTAATGATGCAGAAGAAAAATTCGAAACATATTTTTTGTGAAAACCTTTTATCGTAACCTAAATAAATGCATTTTGTATTTTACTACTATTAGTTTATTCTTTATATATAGTAACTTTTACACTTTTTAACGATACTTTTACAAAATAGTGGTATTGAGGTTAAAACTTGAATTGTTATTATGAATAATAGAGCTTCAAATCATTTCTCTGAACTAATTGCAAGGCGGGGGGGGGGGGGGGTCTTACTTATTATTTATATGAAAATATAATAAGTTAACAATTATTTTTATTTCTTAGCGTATTTTATACCCTCTAACTGGGGTCTGTACTTATAGGTTCTTCCTTGTATATCATCAAATTATTAAAATTGAAATAATATAATACATATTTATAAATTTGCATATCATGAAAGTATTATGACATTAAATTGAAGTTATTTCTAAAATTTAAACTTTCATTTACATAATTTCACACACATAATTGAATAAAAAAAATGACGCATAAATTCGAATAAAAAGACATCCAGCTAAGAAATTCATATTACCTTTGTAATTCATATTTGAAAGCTGTCAAATCATCCGATTTATGATTTATATACAGTATAAAGTGTACCAAAGTCTCCAAGATGGCGTCTTTTATGACGTCACAAACTAACAAACGAGACCCTGTATCTAGATAGTAAGCAGGCAATCTTCTCACAGCCTGTGCTATAAAATCAGACAGCCGTAAACCTCTTTGGATCATAACCCCGTGGTGCGAGAGAGAGAGAGAGAGAAAGGCTAAAAAAATGTTATTACTGTCGTATAACTTCATATCATTCGTTTTGTGGCTACTTTAACACATTTACAGCTTATACACACACACACACACACAAAGTATAATACTCTATTTTTTATCATTATTTTACTTAATTGTTTTTTTCTGTAGTACGTGGGTTTGCAGTTCCTAGAAACAGTTAAACATACAATTGAAGTTTTAGAAAGAATCATGATAAATAATAATGAAGTAAAAGATAAAAATAATACATATTTCTTAGATTTTTGCTAAATATTTTAATAGTTACAGAAAAGTAAAAAGATACCATTTTTAAAATTGAATTTAAGATTCCTTTGTCAAGTGTTGTAAGTCTTTGAAATTGATATTATGTACAGTACGATATTGTGTGGAAAGTCCTTACCTGTCAATAAGACCAATGTCTTGACTGGGACTGGGATTGCTGTATACGTGTAGCACAATAACACAATATGGCAAGCAAAAAAAAAAAAAAAAAAAAAAGTTACTTCATACTTGCAACAAATAAAACAAATTTGTATAGAATTATTATACTGATTATTACTGCGTCTATATGAATCCATGGTTCAATAAAACACTTAACATAGAACACTTAAACACTTAAATTTTATGAAGTATCTAACAGGATGGACAATTATTCATTGCCTTTAAAACTTTTTTTTTTTAAACCATAATACTAAATATTGATAATATCACTAATATTACAATATATTCTGGAGATCAGTATGCTCTTTAGTAAAATTTTTACAAAGTGAATTCTACATAAATTTTCCATTTAAGAAACAACTCTATTATAAATTAAGTAATTTTAATTTAGAATTGTAAGACTTCATTTTGAAGCCATTAATTAATACAGTTCATTGTGATAATATATTTTAACATTCACAAGCTTGCACTAAATTTTATAATGATATTTTTATGAGAAAAACACGCTCTGAATTTAAATGATAAAAATACATAATATATTAGCTCGTCCTGGAAAGTAAAGAGAATCTCAATAACAGTGATTAGCTGACCAACAAAATAAGACACATTCATTGGTTTATCTTTTTTTTTTTTTTTTTTTTTTTTTTTTTTTTTTTGAGCCGATAAAAGTGAGTTGCATATTGAGACTGGAACTTTTATTGGGAATTTTCTTTCATTCTTATCAAGTTCAAAGTTCTAAAAGAAGAAATAACAATGATCGATGACCATATGTATAAACGCAGTAAACAGGTAACGACGTCATAACCAGCTGTTTTTAACAAAGGAACATTTTCGAAGCTGGCTCAATATTTGTGTGTAGTTTATAGAACGAGCTATTATCACAATCGTGTATACTGCGCTGAAAGATAGCTCAGAATTCTGAACTTTTAAAGCACAAAAAATTATAACTGTAAAAACTTTTAAAATATTTTTGAAGTTATTCTGAAATATGATTATATATACTTGAAACGTGGATCTAACATACAGTACATGAAAGAAAAAAAAATGTATAATAAATTTACGATCACACAGCTATGGTAAAAAAAATGCATAAAGTTTAATATTAAATTATATTGACCTAGTTACTCTTTTTAAAATCAAAATATGCTATAAAACGTCTCATATAAATGTAATCATATTACAAAGTAGTTGGTGCCAAAATTAAAGCTATAAAATAAAGTTTTATGATTAAATATAACTCATGAAAATAAAAATATTATATAATATTGTAAGTTGCAGATAATTCAAAGTTTAACTACAAGTATAATAAAAATATATAATATGCTTCTGATAACTAGAAATAATAATAAATATATAAATAATTATATACTTTATATTTAAAAAAATGATTCATATCATTCAAAAGAGAAAAGGTCAGTTGAAATGCATTTTGAATTTAGATAATTCCTATATTTGCATCAGAATTGTCATTTGTTGTTATGATTTAGCAGAGAATACAGAGTCACTACGTTTGTGAACTTTATAGATATTTGCCATCATCAACCACCGAGCCATATTTTATTTATATTTTTTTATTGTTATTTTATTTGTATTTTCAAAATTAAATCGTTATAAAAGACGTAAATTAAGTGATATATTGAAATATTTTTAATTACATTTCACACAACTAAATATTAGGGTATGTATATCTATTATCTATATTACGTAAAGATCCTGTGATGTAAAAGTTTACTCTATCACATTATAGAAGTAAAATGCAGACACATATATGGAGATTTTAATTGATTGTAATATTTCAAAACATTACATGGTATTTCTAAAACGCAAATAATTATGAAACTTCACTGCAACGTAATTTTTATTTTATATATTTTTGTTAAACTTAAAGCCACGAAAACCATTATACCACTCATATCACAAAATTTGGATACTAAAATTATTATGTTAAATATATCTTGATTATACATATATTATAATCTATATCTTATATATATTATTATCTATATTTTTTTCTAGAAAACGTAGAAAAAATAAATAAATAAACAAATCTATTTCTTTAAAGGGAATGGTTGAATATACATTAACTCCATATTTTGATAGTCTAAATACTTCAATATATTCATTTTAAAGCTTATTGTGACCACTGATACAAATTTCAGGTAATTATCTTTGCCATTATTGTATGAGAGAAAATAATTTTTATTTAAAATTAATATTAAGTTGTGCATTTTTAACCCACGTAATTAACAAAAGTCATACACTCCATAAGTTTAAAATACTTCAATTTCTCGTAGTTCAAAATACCAATACCAAACTATAAAAAAAATTAAAAAAAAAATTAGGACCAGTTAACTATAAATATTTTAGTCTGTTTGATGTTACTAATCTCTTCCCTTAAAAATAACTAATTAAACACAATTAAACATAGATAATCACACTAAGTAAATATTATTTTGAATTTAGACAGATTTTATGTAATAAATGCAGAATATTCATGGAAATTCAATACTATTAGTTTAGAGTAGAAGACGCCCTCTGGGTAGCTCTGTATTACCACCGTAACTTTGATGTTGCAATGTCAATACAGTATTATAGAAGTTGTATTTAGTTTGCATCTGTTTACATCAATGCACTGAATATTATAAACTAAAGTTATACTATACTGTAAATATCTAGAAAAGTTAGATATTGTTACTTATGCTATTTACATACTAATGCTCTAACAATAGTTAGGATTAAATTCTATTGTCAGCAATAAATAAAATTATATTTAAAAAAAATTAATATAGAAGCTATTAACAATTCATATTTACACGTTTTTTTTTTAATTATTAAAAGTTAGTTTTTTTTGTGTGTGTTTTAGACAAATTAAAACTTAAAGGCGTATAACACCTTGAACAAAAAAGTTGTGTAATATCCTAACAAACCTGAAAATCAACGTGGGTTTGGCCTAAGTCATTGATTTCTAATTTATTTTCCATTCACAAAATGCCACTGGCGGTCACTGATGTCACAGATCGCTTGTTGTACGCGCGCGAAAACCGGGCAAGCTGTGACGTCAGTGAGCACCAGTGGCATCTTGTGAATGGAAAATAAATTAGAAATCAATGACTCCAGCCAAATCAACGTTAATTTTAAGGTTTGTTAGGATATTACACAACTTTTTTGTTCAAGGTGTTCTACACCTTTAAGAAGTTTCAAATGGAACGAATTAAAATTTGTAAAAAGCTTTTGAGTGGAACTGTAACTTTTGACATTTCTATTCCTAAAATTTAAAATAATAATAAAAATAATAAACAAGTCTTTAACCAATACATTTAAAAAATAATGTATTAAGTAATAATAATATTATTAAAGCTATTAAATTAATGTTAAAAACTGATAAAATTATTATGTATAATAAACTTTTAAAATTAAATATAATAAAGTATCAAAGTATATATACTTCATATTCTATAAAATATATAAATATATATTATCAATATTCTATTATAAAATGTAAATTTTACATTGGTAATAAAATTAAATTTCTTATGAAGTAGCTTTACGTACATTGAAAATTAAATTACTACTATACTATAAATTTAGGTCAATTTAATTACAATGCAATTTTGTTCTAATTCTGTTGACTAGCAGTAAGTTGCTATTATAAATATAGAGTGCTATATTGTTGCGTTGTAATTTAATTGCATTGTTGTAACGTAATATTATGAAATCATACTATTATTATTACAATAATACATTTATTTTATTGACACCATTAAAATCATGTATTGTACTATATAGAAAATACTATTTATATCATATAAGTTAGTTACGTACTAATCTTATGATCATTATATTATTTTGTTCATTTGTTCATTTTTTTTTTACAGCTAGAAGTATATAGAATTACTGCAACTGTTAGAAGAAGAAGAAAAAGAAAAAAGTTGTTTACCATACAATTTTTCTCCCCCAGTTCGTGAAGAAACTGGATACCAAAGAGTTAAAGGACATAATGAGTGTCATGTGTATGTTTAATAGTCACATGACGTCACATCTCGTAAATTTTAAAAGGAAATTTTGTTCATGAGGTCAGAATCTCTTTAATATTTTATTTTGTCTTGTAGTTTTCATACACAATAGATTTTAAAGCTAAAAGTCTACTTATGACATTTGTAGGCGAAAATATCATACAGTCTGTAACTGTAAGTATTATGCAAAACATGATATTGGATATTAATAGAACATTGACAAAATATTTTAAAATATGCAAGTTTATTTTGTAACACACTTTTCAAATATCGAACTGTGATTCATACTTTTATGATTAACAAATATATTATATATTTAATACAAAAAAAAATAAAGATTTTACCTCATGATTTTGCTTTTGCTGCACCTATATTAGCAAAAATATATATCATTATTTTAATTCTTTTTCTTTTTACATAAATACAAAGTTTATTTTTTGATAAATTTCAATTTTTAATTTCTATATTCCTCTCAGTTTGATATTTCATTGATTGATCGTATGTATTTTAACAAATTTAAATCAAACTTACGCACACCAGGATATAGACAGTATTCTCACACCATAAATAACGATAATTATTAAAGGGCTCCAGGTCTCAAAGAATTGAATCAAAAACGTAAAATTGATGAGATGGGACCATCATTCATACACATATTATATCCTTGAACCCTTCTGTAGCCTCACAAACTGGGGCTGAAAAATTGTAAAGTAGGCAACTTTAGGACTTCATGACGTCAACAATTCCGGGTCTACAATAGAAATTGTAGCGCAGGTTGCCCACTTTACAAATTTTCTTCCCAGTTTGCGAGAGTACTGAAGGGTCAAGGCACAAAATATGTGTGTGTATAATAATCCTATCTTATGATTTATCATTGAGAGGAAATTTGTTTTTGAGGCCAGGGGCCTTTTAACAAAAAAAAAAAAAAAAAAAAATGATAGTAATAATTTTTGTAGAAACATAAAAACATTGATATAATTGACCTTTAATAGAGTCACGTGGGTCAATATCATTGTATCCATACAAAATAATAAATATTAATAATGCTTGCATGTTATAGTAAAAAGTTTATATTTCACAAATAACATTGAAATTGAATATGACAATTGCGATTTAAAAACATGGAGCTTTGATTGAGTAAATAATAAAACACATATCATCAAAAGCTAAAAATTCATTTGTTCGATATATATATTTTTTTTTTGCTACGAGCGTTATTTTCTATATATCCTTTGGGACAAATAATAATAATGATAATAAAATAAAAACTGCCTCGAGAACAAATTAATTGTTGGTATCGTTCAATCAATACAGATGCTATCACGTAATTAGATTATAATAATTACCTCGAATACAAAAGAATGTAAATGAAAGAGAATTTTTAATTTAACAGAGTATGATAAATATTCTCTATAGAATAATATTTAATATTATATTGAAATTGCCAAGCTTATATTATAACTTTCTTAATAACTACAAAATATTTAGTTTTGAAAATTATTCTACTTGACAACTTTATACATTGAAAACTATATTTCTTTGCATATTACTTATTTGCTTTATTTTTTTATCTCAAATTGAAGTAAATATTACTTGCAAGAACAGTTTTCCAACTAAAATAAAATGAAACTATAATTATATTTGCGTACTGCACATCTAATATTTATTCTTTCGTAAATTATACCTAATTTTTTGCGCTTAGTTAAAAGTTTTTTCCTTTTTTATTTTTTTTTTACTTATTGATTAAAAAATTACGATAGCAACAACTAATATAATTAAAATATTATATCGATCGTCTGAGTTTTAAATATGCTAATAATTTTTTTCTATAAAATATAACAAAAAAATAGAATATTCTACATCAAAAAGTTTTGTAGGAAATGGTGATGATTTGTTATAAATTTATTCTTTGCATTAAATTAATAGTTATATAGAAGTTTTATATATATATAAAAAAAACTATGTCAATTGCAGATGCTGGATATCTCGTGTAATCTCGCGTTTTCTCACTCTTGCCATGACAGAGTTAATGGTCCGGTATTTCACACAACACTAACTTCTTAATATCAAAATTTTCTATTTAACGTATTGACGCCACTTCTCTACTACTTTATATTTGCATAGACTGCTCTCTCTCTCTCTCTCTCTCTCTCTCTCTCTCTCTCTCTCTCTCTCTCTCTCTCTCTCTCTCTCTCTCTCTCTCTCTCTCTCTCTCTCTCTCTCTCTCTCTCTCTCTCTCACTATCATTTGATGTAAAAAATTATATATCAATCATTTTAATGACTACATTTGTTTTGATTTTTACATCATAAAATCTGTTGAAATTTTTTCATAATATCTCCCCTCATCAAACAAAGAAAAAAGAGTCCCCTTGCTTGTTGCTATTAAGTTTAAAGTGTTAGGCTGTTTTAAAGTAAAATTTACAAAAGTAAGAACCATCTATAATTTTCTGAAATGCTAATTTAAGGGCCACTATAGTAGTGATAACGTCAATTTAAAACATAATTCAAATCACAAAAATGAAAATATAAAGTGCAACACATATAATATTAATAAATAATAAATGTAAAAAGCATTTTAATAAGAGCTAAGTTATTGTGTTACAAGAGTAAAAACATGAGATATATCATTTGTCAAATAATGTTACTTTGATGTATTATGATTATATAAATATACACTTCTTGTAGTTCTACACTTTTATATAATAATAAACAAAGAGAAAAAATTGAGAACAAATAAATAAAATATATTATATTAAACTTACATCCATCAAGAGTATATATAATAATACATTTAAGCTTTGTATAATACAGTATAAAAAAGCATTAACCTCATAAAATATTTCTATATACATAGTGTTAAAATGTGTCAGCAATGTGCTTATATTCTGTTTTACTGACATTATTTACACCACATTGAGTACAAAATGTGTTTTTTTCTCAACAACTAATGAACAGTGTTAATTATTTACGAATAAAGTTGCCTTTTTACACTTTTTTATATGTGTATATATATATATATATATATATATATATATATATATATATATATATATATATATATATATATATATATATTATAACAAGTGATTCTAGAGTTTATAGTAAACAGTAAAAAAAATAAATAGGATATACGGTGAACTCATTTTATTCTGTACATATATTTGCAGTTATTATTGGAAGTGTTGTGAGCAGTGTGAAGTGGCTAATGTAATTTATGCATACAAGTTTTTTTTTTTTGTCATATACTTTTCTATTCTCAATGCACTCGACTGCTTTGTACATAGTTTATCTTTGTTGTTATATTGTTATTACGATGCTTTACAGAATGCGTACTTTTTTAGTATATAAACTGCAGTGAACATAATATAATGTTTATAATATTATATTATTATAATATAAACACTCTATATATTAGAAAATATGACTTATACGTTACGTTTATGTGCGTTGTAAATTGAGAATGATCGACTAAAAGTTATTCTTAAATTTATTGCAGTTTACTTTTCTTGTAATGATTTTTACAACTTTTTATATAGGTACTTTATTTTTTTTAATAGATTCAATTTAATTAATTTTTCAGAGAGTATTGCACTTAAAGAGTGTGTATGATAAAAATGTATGATAAAAGAATAAAACTAACTTTTATAAAATAATAATAACAAGAATAAAATATTATAAAAAAAATATACGTGCCAAACACATTTTCCTATTTTTTAAAACGTTAGTATTAAAAAAACTTTATATTATTTAATAAATTATATAACAACAAAATATACTTATCGAAATTAACCTAACTTACATTTTTTTGTTATTTCGTACAATGTTTACTTCACATTGACCCTACTAAAATACATGTCTTGGTTGACCCACATGTTAGACAAAGTCATTTATTTTGGTGTACAGTATACAGTACGTGTATATGTATGTAACATGGGTTAAGTGATGTTTGTTATATTATGTGTACAGTATACTGTATACGGTACATATACTTCGACCACCCATTGTTAACTTACTATGATGGATCACTAAGAATATTCTCTTTTGTTAATCACTTTCTTACACACAATTTTACATTTACACTTTATATTACGTATATGTATATTGTCAACGTATAAGTAATTAAATTTTTAATTAATGACCCTAACTTTGCATATGTGATTTTTTATTCTTTTTTTTTATATTATATTCAAGGGAAATTCGAGACTTGACTCAACTATGATTTAAATAATAATATACAGTAAAGTTACTCATGTTACTAAAGTCTCGCTGAAAGACCACACTGTTGTTAAGTAAAACATAGTAAAGCTATAAACGCCAATGACAACAAAATACTGTGCTTTAGAAGTGCATAATTATGTGTGGTAAAATCTAATTTTTTTTTCTTGCTTGATTTCTTATGTGTGCAGCAACTAAGGTTTATAATACAGCTAAGATATAATAGTTTACAAGTCTCTTTAATTTTTTATCTGTTCCATAGTATATGTTTAATGGTAATACAACTTTTCTGAAAAGATATCACAGTTAAGAAAGAGTCTGGTTCACTCTGGAAAAACACCGTGATCGAAGTCACGTGACCAGTGATAAAAATAACAACTTAAATCATTATTTTGGTCCAAAAAAAAATTGTGTTACGATCAAAATATTACCGCAATTTGAGGTAACGGAGAAAGGTGACTAAATTCTACGATTTTTTTATTATTATTATTTTTATAGCAAGATTAAATTTTTATGAGCCGCAAATTTAAATTTATATAATAATATTTATCATTATTTAATTTAAATTAAATTTAAATTTAATGAACTATAACATGGAGGTTTGAAAAGTAAGTACTATACTGCTTATTTTTATTCAAAATATTTTTAATATCTTGGTTTTAACTTTTAAGTACTGAAATAATAAAAATAGTAGGCCAGAAAGAGAGAGAGAGAGAGAGAGAGAGAGAGAGAGAGAGAGAGAGAGAGAGAGAGAGAGAGAGAGAGAGAGAGAGAGAGAGAGAGAGAGAGAGAGAGAGAGAGAGAGAGAGAGAGAGAGAAAGTACTAATTCCATACTTTCAAATAAGTAAACAGTTATAATCTAACTACGTTAAAATACCGTAAAACAAAAATATGAATAATAATTTAATTTTTTATCAATTTCATGCATACACGAACAAATAAATTATTAATGATAAATAACAGCAACTCAATTATGTTGAAAACTTTAATGAAGCAAACTTTTTTTTTTGTAATTAATAAGTTGATTGTATTATAAATATTCATATATTTTTTTATATATATTCAAAACACTATTAATAAACAATTAAAATGCATCCATGTGTAGTTTCATAACATAATGAAATGGATGAAGCGATAAAAAAGTCCTTATAACTAATATTGAACAAAAAATAAATATTTAAATATTTTTCTATTATATGTATAGCATGGCAAAATAAGCGTTGAAAAGCTTGTACACAGTTTTGCAATGATTTAAGTATTGTGAAATAAACGGTGATGACGTCACTAAACGTTGATATTTCAACAATAAAAACGTTAGTGACGTCACAAGCGTTGAGATTAAATAGAAAAATCGTAGAATTGTAACGGCCAAGTTTAACGTTTATTTCATTGTGATTATAACGCTTGTGACGTCACTTACGCTTTAGCGTTAGATTGTCAACGTTTAAATACGTCATAACCGTTGATTCTACAATACTTAAAGCATTGCAAAACTGTGTACAAGCTTTTCAACGATTATTTTTAGTGTGGGTTGTATAAATATTAAGAATTTATCCAATAAATCTCTAAATGTTTTTATTTCAAATCCATTTAAATTTATAATTACACTTTCAGTATTTTACTAATTGCGGAAATATTACAAACATATTTGCTAGCTCACAATATGTAATTACTATAATTAGCTATAAGGATATAATGATAGATTATCACATATAATTTGTTTTGTATGCCTTGTAAACTAATAAAACAAAACATAAATCAATATCAATTACTGTATCTTTATTGGGTTTATATGAACGATTAAAATTTAGAATAATAATTACCAAAGGTTTTTTTTTTTTTTTTTTTTTTTTTTTTTGCGTTGCTGTAAATAATATAATTATAATCGCACACATAAAGGTATTTTCATTATTTAATTTTCGAAGTGTTGTCATATTGTATTGCTTAAATATGGACTGTTTAAATTAAAACATTTAGAATGTACCAGTACACCAAGAATTTTTAAATTTTCTATTCATTTACAACATTTATTGTATTATATAAGAATCTGTACTGACCCAGGCAGTTCATAGTAACAATAATAGTTAAAACAAACGTTGGTTTATTATAATAGTCATTATTTATAATAAATAAATTTTACACAACAAATGAAATAATTTCAACAGCTTGTTCTGTAAAGTAAAGTGAATCTCAACAACAGTGATTGGCTGACCAACAAAATACGACACATTAATTGGTTGATCTTGTTTTTTGAGCCAACAAAATTGAGTCGCATGAAGAGCATGGAACTTTTTTTTCTGGAGTTTCTTTCATTCTTATCAAGTAAAAAGTTATCGACCATATGAATAAACGTAGTAAACAGGTAACGACGTCATATCCAGTTGTTTATAACAAAGGAACATTTTCGAAGCCGGCTCAATTTTTGTGCGTAGTTTACAGAACGAGCTAAGGTCTCATTTATACCTAACGACAAACACATACAATAATAATAAATTTAGTCAGAATAATGTTCTAGATTTTAGTGTCAGGTACACATAAAGTACTTACATTAATTTCGTTTATTTTAGATGTGGGATAAAAATATCTAAGATAACTAAGATTTCGAGCATTTGTGTTAAACATCTTTAAAAAAAAAAGTTTATACCTATCATTTTCTCTCTACTTATATTATATAATTCTACATTGAAATATGGTGTTTAAAATTAAATCTTTTATCAAAATATTTATGTTTATGATAGTAGGTACTAAATATTATGTAATGTACCTACATAATATGCAAATATTTATAATAAACGTATAAAAATGAGCGATTGAATATCACAATAAAGGTCACACAAAATAATGATCTCTCTCTCTCTCTCTCTTTCTCTCTCTCTCTCTCTTAATACCAAAAGAAACCCATCCTTAAAAGGTAAAAAAAAGCTTAAATTTCAATCATTATTTGACCTTTAAATGAGATACTTTTTGGTTCAAGATATTCTTTTATTATGCCTATTACGTATTATATATTTGTTTCTTTTTCCAGTCTACACGTGTGCTTTACTTTTTGTGGTGTAGAGAGGAAAAGAAAACGACGTTATTATCTTTTTGAAAAGAAAACATTGATTCTTTCTTCTCGTCTTTCTTAAAAATCAGCCTGCCTGCCTCATTTGTTTGTTTTTATACAGGCGTAAGCTTGTCAACGTTTTTTTTTTTTTTTTTTTTTTTGTTATTATTATTTCAAAAATACGCAGTTTATATAAAAAAAATATATATAGCCTTTTGTTCTCCATATTGACGTCATTTTATTGAAAAAAGGATTTAGTTACCATAGGAAAGAACTTTTTTTTATTATTATTCTGAAAATGTTGGGAAAATATATAAGATATTTATTGGAAATTGTCTTCTATAATAATAAGGCTTTATTTAGAATATTCAACAAAATAAAATATAAATATAATTACAAAATATATATATAAAAATAAAATAAAAAAAGTTAGTAAAAAAAACTTGACTTTTTTTTAAATTTTAAATTTCAAATAAATTTTATTGACTCTCTTATTCACTTTGATTGCAATTTTTAGAGGCAATTATATTATAATTGTCATTTTTAACAGTTTAAAAAGTTCTATAGACTAGTTGCACTCATATTTAAGAGCCACCGTTCTTTTGGTCTGGAATACATAGGCCAGCATAGGAAAAACGTCATTTTTATGTTTTTAACACCAAAAGAAGCCTCAAATCTCAATCAAAGCCTTATTTATAGCTCCTAATAAGCTACAAGAATACCAGAAAAATTCTTTCAGTTGAAATAAACTATTTTTATATGAAAAAATTAGGAGAAATGATGTTTCCCCTACGCTGGAAAATGTACTAGGCACCACAAACATGGCAACAAAGCGCAAGGATGTGCAAGGGGTCTATAGAATCTTAATTTGAAAATTTATAGAAAATATTACACATAAACTTATATTTTATTTTACTGTAATAATTAATATACTGTTATTATATATTAAAATATTAATAACTATATATGTCTATAAAAATATAAAATGTATAAATATAAACTCTCTCTCTCTCTTTTTCAATTAGACAAAAGAAAATCTCTCACCATATTAACTTTGATCATTATTATTTGATGGAACAAAACATTAAAACGTAACCTAAAAACAATTGAATTATTAATGTAAACATAGAGAGCATTATTTGTGACACAGTTCAAAGAGGATTTGGTATTTGCATTAGTTTCGCTCTGATATATAAAATCACAAAATAAAATAAAATAAAAAATCAATATGAGAGTTAAGTGCTGGTTTTGAATGTTTTATCATGTATATAGTGTACTATACGTTTGATATCAATGGATATAGGTTTCTGCTTTATTAGCTTGTTTATTGAGTCAATTGACAGGTCGTTCTGATGCCTTTGTAGCTACAGGAAATCTGTCAAACACAAGACTTTGCAGCTGACAATGTTTAAACATAATACTAAAAGTATTATAATATTATTATAGTTTTAAAAAGATAGCTATTTTTAGTTACTTTTTTTTAAACTTAAATTTAAGCACTAGACCACATAAAACAATATATTGTGGTTTTTAATGAATAAACAAGAAATGGGATCTTCAAAACTGATGACAATTTTTACCGGAATGCTAATGTAGCCCCACGAGAGAGCGTAAAAATACTTTAAAGTATGCAATTTAAGTGACTTTTCATGTTTCTGACGTCAGAACATGAAAAAATTAGTGTTGTGCGGGTTGCATAAATTGAAATTTTCTGATTACTGCTACGGAGCTAAAGTTGGGTTTTGAGGTAAACTAAAGTTATTTATATAAGTCTCATCAAGTGTTTTGTGATATAAATGCTTATGTTTTATTCTGATATATTCCTTTAATTTGATATTATTCAATATATTATACAAGTTAGTTATGTTGTTCATAAATCCAGTTTTCTTGCACCAAAAAATTGCGTATTCCATTTGAATAACCTAAGTTGATCGTCATTTTAGGAGCAGAGAACAGGGTTTACGAACAGTATTAGTGGTTATAATATGTGAAGAGAATTTTTAAGAGTACTATTATTTAATTTCAGGAGGAAGCTTTTGAAACATAAATTGTTGAATACTGCAATTGTTGATATGTGCATGAAATTTAACTACGTATGTAGTAGAGTTTATTTATTCCGAAAATTTTCCACGAAGAAACAACAAATCATATAGTAGACAATAAATATATAAATAATAAATTGAGTAAAAAAAATGTAATACTAATATGTATAATAATAATATGTATAATGAATGACCCAGTACCCGATGGGAACAAGGACAGTTTGCAATCAAAGGATTTAAACAATGCAAACTTATTTCTGTATTTTCTTGAATCCTTTTTACAAGGTTAAACAAATATCGCAATTTTGGCGAAGTAAAAGTTTTCAATAAAGTAAATCAAGCAGAAAAAGAAAACAAAATATTAAAACTGTTAAATAAAGATACTTTAAAAACAAAAGAAAAAATATATAATATTTATAATACAGATAGGAAGATGTTTGGACATGATAAGTTTAAGGAAGGGTAATGTAACAAGCTGGCGTTCCAAACGTGACGTCACGTGGAGAACAGCTGTTGTACGTTCTCCAATGACAGGTTGTCTCTTATGTATGAACTATTGCTCCTACATTTTATATATTATTATTCTTTAACAAGCCTGTCACTTCACACTTGCAAAAAAAAAAAAAAAAAAAAAAAAAAAAGCTTTTTTTTTTCCCTAGCTGTTCGTGATCTCCCTTTTTTTATATCCATTTTTTCTTTTTGAGCAGAAAAAAAAGCTGAACTTTTTATCATTAACTTTATGTCGTTATGCATGTAAATTTATCATTTTTTACTTCGTCATGCATGAAAGGAAATTGAAAAACGCTTATCAACAGTTCGGTTATAAAAAAAAAATTATATTATACAGAAAAAAGTATAGAGAAAAGTTTTTGCTCATTTTTCATACAAACTTTTTTTTTAAGGAATAAATTGTCTATTTTGTTAAAAGTTATTAAATATTAATTGTATTATTATTATAGTTTGTGTAATATGAAATTGTAAAATAATAACATTAAGCACATAAAAAACTTTAGAGGAAGACGAGAATTTCCATTTATGAAATTGTTTATTTTTAGAAACAAAAAATAATAACAATATCAATTCTAAAACAATGATAATAAGTTTTTTGTTCATTAATTAATAAAATTTGATTTGTTTCATACCAAAATTATTGTACCTTCATGAAGCTGAAAAATGGTACAATTAAATAAATAAAATTACTAAAAGTATGGTTACATAATCTATACGTTTATAATTTATCATACTATATTATTTATACTGAAATAAAAAATATAGGAGAAATACGCAAAATTTTACTGAAAGAAAACATTATTCTACCTTGATTTAGAAGAATCCTTTTCATCTTTTAAAAATTTTTAAACTTTATAATACAATAAAATAAATGTAAAAACACTTCAAGTTGGATGTCCGGAAATATAAAAAAAGAAGTACTAGCTACTATAAAGTAGTAAGAAATGCATTTTATTGCAACGAATCATGTTAGAAATAAAAATCTATTACACACACATGGATTGACAGATTTAATTTGAACTATATTTTAGTTCATAATACTCTTCTAATTTCCAGTCTTTGATCATCAACATCATCAACATCAAAGTACAAGGGCTGGGTTTTTGTAAAATGCATGTTCTCTTTTCCAGAAATATTTTGTGCATCATTAAACCCATTATTCTGCATTTTTCTTAAACCCTATATTTCTTACAGTGAAAGATCTTTATAAATCTGTATTACAAGAGACACTAGAATATTTACAACTTTTTGCAAGAAAATCTTTATTTGGGGTAAAAAAAAAATCGTTTAATAGGCATTTTAATTTTCGTATTCTCCTCAAGGTCCATATAATAAAGAGGTTGAGCACAGCACAAAATTCGCGGATTCGATTTCATTTTGTCATGTATTGTACTTAGTTATAAGCCAATACGATGCCGTTCACCAGTTACGTCACTGATTAGGCGAACAAAGTTGCATGTGGTGATATGACGTCTTTGGTGAATTTCTTAAAGCTGCGCGACCTTGGATAAAACTTTTACCGGGAGCATCTAACCTCTTATGTACCTTGTATTATCCTATTTTTAAAAACAAATTATATTTTATATCAATATTATGTAGTAAAAGTCTAATAAAAATGCATTTTGTTAGCTGATTTTACTTTAAAGTTGTTTTAATATCAATAATGCTACAAACTTTCAATTTCATAACAACTTTTTTTTTCAAGACTATACTTAAAAATCAAATTGGGTTAACTATTAGAACAATAATATAGGTTTCAAAACATGACAATGCTTTTATTTAAAATATTATAATAAATAAAATAAATAGTTTATTGCAATAAATAAAATTATATGCGTTACTGGAGCATAGAAATAGGTGCATGAAACTTGGAATCACAATGATCACAATTTAACAAAATGGAATGTGCGGTATGATCATATAAAAATATTTGCCACACAAATAACGTAAACTAATTCAAATCCCAGCATTTTGTTTTTTATAAATCTATTTCCATATGAATTGATAAACTGAAATACCTGGCGTGTATAAAATAATTTCATCAAAAATGTACAAATAATATATATATATATATATATATATATATATATATATATATATATATATATATATATATATATATATATATATAAAGGTTTTAAACTAAAACTCACACATATATCCGATTAAAGAAGATTTTTTATTTAATGTTATGGATGACCTGTTAGGTTAAATTAAAAAATAAAATAAAAACCAATTCATTAAATATATTCTTTGTAGTTAACTCTTTGATATACATAAATATACATATATATAAAACTTTGTATCGATGCTTCAATTTACCTTTTTTTTATGTAGTTGATTTTCAAATAAATATTTGAAATTAAACTCGTTATAAATAAAGAAAATATTTCAGTTAAAGTTAGATATTTATATATATTAAAAAAAAAGGAAAGAAAAAAAGAAAGAAAGAAAGAAAGAAAGAAAGAAAATGCAAGGTAGCATTTTTATATGATTTAAATCAAGTTTTAAGATATAATAATTTTAAAATATATAATAAAACTGTTATATCAAAGTGTCTGTACTTAATGCCTACTTTTACTTACTGCAGTTTGACGTTTTTGTTTTTTCCATTTTTCCTTTTAATAACATGTAACTACGTACCGTAGACAATTAGAAATACAAATAAAGCATAAATTACGTTATTTTTTCCCGTCGATGAAGCCCACTATATAAGTTTTGATACAAATTTTGGAATCAGTTTATTAAATGTGTACGTAAAAAGGCTATATTGCGTATTTTGTTATACAAGATCTTAATCATACATACAATTTAAAGAGTTATGTTGTAAAATATGTAAAATTGATTCAATAATTTTTAAAATAATGAATAAAAAAACATTTACATACCTGAGTATTTAGATATTCTTTGATCTTAAGTAGATAATCACTGGAACAAATTTATTTAGCAATTGTTTTTAACAATATTTTTGTAACAACACTTTGAAAGTAAATTGTTTGCACAAAATTTAAAGTTTTACCAGTTAAAAGTATTGTTCCCTTTAGCAACTATACGTAATAAATAAATATTTATACGTAGAAATGTTGTGATATTCTTCAATTTGAATTTCTTTTGACAAATGATTTAAATATAAGAAAAGTTTTTAGTTACATAAATTATGATGTAAGAGATAAAAAGAGAGAGAGGAGAGAGAGAGAGAGAAATGTCACGTTTACAATTAAATCGTCTCTCTGTTGAAAGCGAGGCTAAAACTTACATCCTATTGATCGATTAGTGAGAGAGAGAGAGAGAGAGAGAGAGAGAGAGAGAGAGAGAGAGAGAGAGAGAGAGAGAGAGAGAGAGAGAGAGAGAGAGAGAGAGAGAGAGAGAGAGAGATGAGAGCTTGGCAGTCTCACTCACTTACAATATGACAAAGAATTTTGAGCCAAAGACAAAGTTTGTGAAGCGACAATTAGCACAAGTTTCACGTCCATCATGAGCAGCAAACTTATTTTATTCATTGTTATATCATGTAAAGATAATACCTATCAATTTCAACTTCAACATAAAGTTGTTCTTGTGATGAACACTCAATGACGATATAACGTCCATTGTTTTATATAACTTTATGCTTTTGAATTGAATTCAGTTTTAATACTATAATATCTATAGAAAATTCGATTAAATATATATTATATTTTTAAATATGATATAACAATGCTATATTCTACTGAGATTAAAGCAAAACTTTACTTAATATTCCAATGTATTTTAAAAATATGTGAAATTAAGCTAAATATACATATAGTTTATTAAAGCAAGAAGCTATATTAGTTAGTATTTTAGAATAAAAATATCACAACTAGAAGACGCCATAAAATCATTTAAATATGTTTGTATTATTTTTATCACTAACTTCTACTTAATTTTGGTACATATACAACATCTTACTGCTTCTACAATCTATGATAAAATAGTTCTTTGGGTTCTTTATTGTATATATGAATGACATGCCCTTAGAATTAAAAAGAGTATTTGTAAATTTGTATGCTGATGATACGCTTATTTGGCTGGAGGGCAAAAGTTTTAGTGAAATGACGAGCATTATGAATAGTGAACTTGAAAAACTTAGTAAGTAGTTTTCTAATAAATTAAAACTTAATGTTACAAAAACACAATGTATAATTATTGCAAATTCTAAGAGAAAAATTAATAAATTATTAGATAATAATCAAGAATGTATAATAATAATGGGAAAAAAGTGAGTTAGAATATGTTGAAAATGTTAAATACCTAGGTGTTATTATTGACAATGTTCTAAATTTTCATGAATTTATCAACTATAAATTATATTAAAAAAATAAGTAAAAAATGGGTTATTTATATAGAATAAGTAAACATTTAAGCCAATCCACAAGACGCACAATTTACAATACAATTGTTAGACCTCATTTTGAATATTGCACTACATTAATCTGGAATTATTCAGGAGTTGATGATAAAGATAGAGGACTTCCTGATAATATAAAAAGACTTCAAAAACTAGAAAACAGAGGTATGAGAATAATATTAAGTGTACATAAAAGAACCTCTGTAACTAAAATGTTACAAGCAATGGATTGGACGACTATTGAACAGAGAATAAATTTAAAAGTTTTAATGGTCCTAAGAATGTAATGAATAAAAAATATAACAATAAATTTAATGGATTTTTATATAGAAATTGTGATGTGTACATGCATAACACAAGAAATGCAGAAAACTTTTACTTAGAATCTCAAAATAATACAGGGAATCAAAAATCCCTTTTTGTAAATGGACTTAAACTTTTCAATAGTCTACCTCAAGGAATAAAAGATGAAAAACGATTTAATATTTACAAAATTAATTGTGTTGAATTTTTAAAAAAGTTCTTTCCTTATAAATCAGTAAATAATACTGCATTTTGAAAATTATTAAATGTTATGATATAAGTATTTTTAACAAATATATTATATAATGTAACACATGTAGGCAGCGTTAATACAATTTTAAAATGGTTAATATTACTTGCATGTTATTAATCATTTTTATTATACAGGAATATTTATAATGAATGTATGTGTACACTTTGTACGATCTTTTGTATTTATACTTAGTGAAAACTAAATAAATATCTTATTATATTATTATTAAAAATGAAAGAAGTAATTTAGCAATATATTCATTTCAAAATTAGCAACAGGAAACTTAAAATTCATTGTGTAAAATGTATTTGAAAATATATTAAACCTTCCAATAAAAACTAGCTGTTTTATACATTTTATTTATTTATTTATTATTATTATTTTTTTTTTTTTTGAAAAAAAAAATCTAACCATCAACAAAAGGTCAAAGTTATATAATATTATATTTTCTTTTAACCTACAGAACAAAACTTTAATATTGTTTTTATATGATCCAAAGTATCTTGCATTTTATGTTACCATTTATACAATATTTAATGGTATAAAATTGTGTGTTTTTTCTTCTTATATACTTTTTTATATAATAATACTACACAATATAACTTGTTAAATAAAAGTCGTATCTTCTAACATTGCATGACATTACGATATACAAAGTAATATTTCATACAAACGAATAAAAAATAAACTGGGTAAAATGGATATTATATATATATATATATATATATATATATATATATATATATATATATATATATATATATATATATATATATATATATATATATATATATATATATATATATATATATATATATATATATAAAAGTTTATGAGTATAAAACAAAAATGAATGAAACTGTTCCAATTATTGTTATACAGAGACAATATAAAATTTAATCGATTTATTTTAACAATGTAGTTATAAATTTTATTTTATTTTTTACTCGTAAAATTTTGATTTTTTTTCTTTTCTTTATTGCCAATGTTTTAAAAATTTCTTTTAGACTTAAATATAATAAAATTACTTTTTTAATTGAAATATTAATATACAAGAAAATTTTGATGCAATGCATAAGGCATTTTTTTATTAATAACTAAATGAAGACTGAAATTTTACTTTTATAACAAATATCTGTTCTTTTTATTAAAACTTTTGATTAGTATTGTAATAATACGTTATCAAATTAAAAAAAAAGGTATAGAATGAAAAAAAATTGGTTTAAATCAGAATTTTTTATTGCAAAATTTTATAGTCTTTTCGTCGACTCTAAAAGAAAATTTATTTCTTCCAATTTAAAAATTTGCATTTAACGATTAGAAGGAAAAAGCTATTAAATTTAGAACGTGTAAGTCATAGTTATGAGACAATTTTCAACAGAAAATAAAGAAATATTGATCACCAGGAAATTGATTATTGATTTTTAAAACTTGTGTATGATGTCAATTTATATTAAAATAACTTAATTTAAGAGTGGGCTATACCAATTGGTAGCTATGTAGTTTACGTACAGAGACTGTAATATAAATTTTTAAGGCAGGATATCAAGTACTACGGGATTTGAATAAAAAGTTGTAAAGAAAGAAAAATCTGAAATTTTGCACAGTGATACATTAGGACAAGGTATCTTCAAAAATGTAAAAAAAATTGGAGGGTCACCATGCTAGATTTTAAATTATGATTTTTGAACTTTTAAACCCATAAGAGCGTAAGTTAATTTCATTAATTATTTTCTCTCTTATATCTGATGGTCATGAGTTGTAAAATTGTTATCATAGGTAGCTATAACTATTAACTTTCAAATGGCATCATAAAATTTCCAAGTTTTCTTTTTAGATTTTGAGCTGCAAGCCATCTGAATACAATCCTTAAGGTAGTGCAATCATACAATGTATTTGTATATAAAAAATATAATATATCATATACTCTACACAATATAGAGCTAAATTTTATGTCACAGTGTTTGTACTGTACTACTTTTGCATTATGTATGCATAAACAGAGAGAGACAGAAAGAGAGAGAGAGAGAGAGAGAGAGAATAGCTAAAATAGAATAAAAGGGATAATTTCACAATTTAAATAATAAATAGTAACAACAGTAACTACGGTTTGTATAGTTAAAAGGTCTTTGTCTCTTTATCTCCAAAATTTATAAACTGACCTCTTTAAATTTATATACCATTTATAAAAGCTTATAGTTGGTGTTATACCTATATTTAAAAAAATACATAAAAAAAACCACCATACTATAAAAGGTAAAAACTAACATTTTGATGGCTAAAAATGAACATAATAACAATAGGAAGTATTTTTCTGGTTTTGACTAAAAAAAAGGTGTGGTATTTTTGTCCTTATTTAGGATATGACTCGTTACTAACAAAATGTTTGTGTCTTCTATTTTCTATGACAATGTAAGGATGATACAAAAAACTTGTGATGTGCACAAGATTAAGTTAAGCTATTCCAAAGCCTTACATTCTCTAATCCTGAAACCAGACACCAGGAGGCGGCTAATCTTTCAAAACTGTTTTAACACCTTTGCATAAAAATAAATATATATATAAAAAAAAAAGTAATTTTAGAGTAGAAAAAAAAAGTAAATCTGGATTAAAAAACATCCAACTCTCAATTGAAATTATTTTCATTATAATGATTGTATTAAAGCTATTTATCATAAGTAACTATTCACTTTATGACCATAACACTACTTTTTATTGATTGTTATTACGTTTATAACATTGTTTATTATGCAAAATATAGGATATAAATTTTGTGATAATGGTATGAAATACAAGATTTTAATATTTTCCACAACAAATAAATTCAAAAAATAATCTCATTACGCATATTTACATTATATATACATATTTTTGGATAGTATTATTGTTTTACATGCATCAGCACTTTGTGTTCCATTATACTTTTTACTCAAAACTTTTTGGTTATTATTAAGTTAGATTTCTTTTTTTATATACATATTATATAACAGGGAGAAAAATATTAAAGACCTGGAACAGTAAAATAAGAAGTATATATATAGAAAAATAGTATGAAAATAAAATCGTATAATAAATAGTTGAGCATATTGATTTGATTTGCAAGTTAAAGTTGGTAACCTTACTATCTTTGTGTACAGTACTCACTCAGTACTACAGACTTTATATTATTATATCGTATTGAACTTAAAAATTCAGTTTTATCACCTGTGAATAAGTTAAATGTAATTTCATCTACACGAGTATTCATGTAAGATGTTACGAATGTTTGATTATTCTTAAGTAATCGTTCATTTCACTTGTTAGACCCTGCCATTTAAAATGGGCGATTATACAATTTAAAGCTGTCCTAGCTATAGTTGAGACTGAAGAGCTAACTATAATAGTTGGTTCAACTATAGTCTCGAGATTCTATGAATGTTGGGCGATAGATTGACTTTTTAAACATCTCCCAAAATGTCATACTAGTTGTATAGCACAAATAATCGATTAATCGATTTACAAATGATCTGGAAGCATTCATAGCTTCTCGGGACTTTATCCTGTACACATAATTATGATGATATATTTTATCATTCATATTCAATGCGTAATTTTCTCATAGGAATAGCATTTCATATTAAGCGCTAGTTTTTTAATGGTAAAATATATTATTACAATCATATATACAATAGTCACTGAAAAAAAGCATATACCTGCTAATTCACTGTTCCATAAAATGGTAAGAAGGATATACAGTGAACAACATAGTATTATGTTGAAGACTAAGCTATATACAACAAATATACAACATAATAAATGAGTTTTTTTTTCATTATAAATAATTTTCTTAATATACCAAATTGCATATACCAGCAATTTTCTTTTCTTAACGTATTTTCATATATGCACATTAATATATTGTTGATAATACTGTCCTTTAACCTTAATTATACGAATTAGTATTATTATTATTTTTTAAATATAAAAGTATCAGAAATAGGTTTGAAATTATTCTGTTCAAGTGCTTTACACAAAATTATTTTACATTTATACATTACGTAACAGTACTTTCACTGTGTATTCATTATCTAGAGTGTACATTATACTAAAAATACTTACATTCTATTGTTTTAACTTTATCATTGTTAAATAAACATTATACTTAAAAACAAAAAATAATATATAATAATACATATATATATAAATGTTATGTACAATTACGAGAAAACAAAAATAAATGTTTAAAAAAAAAGGATGATATGCATAACATTGGATCAGCATTTAAAAAATAATAATATTAAAAAAAAATCATTAAAAGTCTGTAATTACAAGTAAGTAATTTTTCATTTATATAAAAGCTTTGCATAAACCATTATTATATTAATATTAATGCTTCTACGTTGGTATAAGGCTATGATATTATAGCTATTTTTTTTTTACATTACTAATTTTTCTAGTATTGGTTACTTAAAGGAATAGACCAGAAGAAAACATAAGCATAAATATCACAAAACACTTGATGGGATTTACATAAATAACATTAATTTGTCTCAAAACCCAACTGTGGCTCCGTAGAAGTGATCAGAAAATTTCAATTTATGCAACCCGCACAACATTTTTTTGACTAATTTTTGCATGTTTCTGACGTCAGAAACATGAATATTCAAGCAAATTGCATACTTTACAGTATTTTCACGCTCTCTCGTGGGGCTACATTAACATTCTGGTAAAAATTGTCATCAGTTTTGAAGATCCCATTTCATTAAAACGCACATGTTGTTTTATGTGGTCTATGGCTTTAATCCAAGACTCGCTGTACTTCGCGAGCCTAGATTAATCTCTCAAGACTTTCTTTGTACCTTCATTTGAAAGACTGATAGAAATCATGCACACCTGAAGCACTCCTAATTCACGGCTCATAGGTGACAGATAAATCGCGAGGTCATTAGTATAATATGTAATAATAATGAAGTTACCAATGTGCAAAAGTTGTAATAATTAAAAATTTAAAGTCCAGTGAAAACAAAGTGGCAGGAGACCATTGTGAGTGAGTCTCAAAGATCCAACACTGGCACTATTGTTATTTTCTATTGTTGCTATGTACACATACCACGTGACCTTTTTTTTTCACCAACCTCTCTATTATATTGTTGACAAAGAGTAAATTAGTTGAATTTTAGTTACAATTATAGAGTAGTCTGGGTTTTTGAAGAAAAATCTAAAAAAAAAGTGGAGAAATAAATTTATAATTTTTTACATTTTTTTTATCAGTTGAAAAGATAAAGGGTATAATTAATGATTTTAACCAATTCTATCTAGAAAAAACATTATATTAAAAGCATTAACTATAAATAGCAAAATATAGTAAAACATTAAACTATACAATAGCGACAGTTATTTATTTAGTATATTAATCATTTGAAATGCAAGCTATTTCATTAATATTATTGTTATACATTTATTACTATGTAAAATAATGAACATTGTTACAAAATTGCTATAATAAATAATTTAAACACAACAATGTATAAAGGTAATTATAAATAATAAGCTATCTGTAAATATGGTCAAATGTTCCTAAATAAAAAAAAAATCATAATAATATATATTTTGAAATACACTTTAATAATAGATGGTTAAGAGAGAGAGAGAAAGAGAGAGAGAGATTCCAACAAGTATATATACATGCTTTTAAAATTAATTGCTTTTGTTTTGTTTCTAGCACGGGAAATACTTTAGTGTTTAAATTTATATAAAATAACTTTGGATTTGGAAAGCTAAAGAAAATTCGCGGCTTCGTTAATCATGGTAAACACCCCCCCCCCCTCCCCTTCCCAACCTCCTCACTCTTGTCACCCACAAAATTTCAACTCCTTTTTGCATCAATAGACAGAACCGCTATATAATGTGAACAAAACAATAAGAGTGCCAAATTTAATGGTATTTTCAAACTTTGCACTTCGAAATGTATTATTTTGTATCATTCTCTCTCTCTCTCCCTTACTGTTTTAAAAATCTCTCTCTTTTTAGCTTTATGTTTATTTTTTAAAATAATGTTTACAAACCTTTCTGTTTTTTTAATACAATGAGAGAGAGAGAGAGAGAGAGAGAGAGAGAGAGAGAGAGAGAGAGAGAGAGAGAGAAACCAAAACCATAACCAAATAGAATAGATTGTACAATAAAAAAATTACCGAACTACATTTAAACTTTTTTCTTTTAATATGCAATGACAAATTATTCTGTTTTCGACATTTTAAGATTGAATTTTTTCTTACTTTTTTCATCTCTCTCTCTCTCTCTCTCTCTCTCTCTCTCTCTCTCTCTCTCTCTCTCTCTCTCTCTCTCTCTCTCTCTCTCTCCTCTCTCTCTCTCTCTCTCTCTGCCGTAGTTAAGAAAATCTTCTCTTTTACAAATGAGATGTAAGCAAGGGAGAAAATCTTTCTAGCGTGAAGTAGAATTGCTTGGGCTTCATGGATATCACTTTCCTCGTACTAGTAAAGAAACTGCAAAATTCTCCCAAGTGATTTTTAAAATAAGAACTTTTTTTTTATAATTATATGCCCACTATACCTTTCTATTGATGCATTAAATTTTTTATATTACATGATATTTAAATAAGGTGATGAAATTGCTTTTTTTATAGGGGGAGAAAAAAAAAGTAATAAGATTGTCTATAAGGGTGTGGTTCAGAAAGTCCATATATTTTCTACTCTCACTTTCATCATATACTTTTAGTATTATATTACATTTTTACATTACTCAGTAATGCTATAGTATTATTTGTTTTTTGTATATGTTTGTTTTTTTCATGTAAATAATAATGAATTCAATTACTTGGAATACTGTTTTAGTTAAATTATGTGTAAAAAAATAATAATAATAAAAATAGGTCAACATTGAAGGTTACAGTAAAATAATGAAATTTATACCCATAAAGTCATGTGCACACAACACAATATTTTCAATGTGCAATTAGTTTTATTGCAAACAATCTTTATTCAATTTATAAAACTTTAATGCACTCAAATAATTTTGCATAGAGAGCAAATATTACGTCGTGTAAACTAGCCATTAAAGCCATAGACCACATAAAACAGCAGGTGCTTTTTAATGAATAAACACGAAATGAGATCTTCAAAACTGT
Organism: Ecdyonurus torrentis; assembly: GCA_949318235.1. NCBI lineage: Eukaryota > Metazoa > Arthropoda > Insecta > Ephemeroptera > Heptageniidae > Ecdyonurus > Ecdyonurus torrentis. The sequence goes on along the minus strand of OX439132.1, from coordinate 25,455,517 downwards.
TATTTTTACCAGAATGTTAAATGTCCCACGAGAGAGTGTGAAAATACTGTAAAGTATGCAATTTACGTGACTATTCATGTTTCTGATGTCAGAAACATGCAAAAATTAGTAAAAAGAAAAAAAAAAATGTTGTGCGGGTTGCATAAATCACAATTTTCTGATCACTGCTGTAGTTGTGTTTTGAGACAAACTAAAGTTATTTATGTAAGTCCCATCAAGTGTTTGATGATATAAATGCTAATGTTTTCTGCAAAGTGATAATTATTAATTTCTTTGATTTTTTTTTATTATATTATTTATTTTATAATAAAAGTATTATTACTATAACATGTAAAATATAATAGAAATATTGAAGTCTATTGTTTAAAATATTATTTTTAATAAAATTAAATAAAAAAGAAAGGCTAAAATATTTAATTAATAAAATACATAAAATACTTATAAAACAAACATCAATGCTAAATTTGCTAAATTATAAGAATAATAAAAGCTCTAACGTGATTTCTTTTGCAAATTGTCTTAATTTTTTTGACTTTACATTTTCATTCCTATAAGCTTTGCTTTTAGTCCAAAATATTCAATTAGAATAAAAATAATATACTTTTACAGTAAAACCATGTTGCTATGAAATATTATATATATTTAATATCATGATAAATATTAATTTGACTATATTTAATAGATTTTTTTTTTTGAGAAATATAATATTATGAAATATGAAACAAATTTACAAAATACAAAAATAATGTAAAATATGTTTTACATTAAAAAAAATCTCTTACATATTTTATAACATTCCAAATGTTTTGGCTAAATATAATTTTGGATAATATTTCATATATAATATTATATTACACTGCTAGTTTTTTTTAACGAAATGAGACTGAAAGAGAGAATGTATTTGTGTGTGTGTGTGTGTGTGTGTGTGTGTGTGTGTGTGTGTGTGTGTGTGTGTGTGTGTGTGTGTGTGTGTGTGTGTGTGTGTGTGTGTGTGTGTGTGTGTGTGTGTGTGTGTGTGTGTGTGTGTGTGTGTGTGTGTGTGTGTGTGTGTGTGTGTGTGTGTGTGTGTGTGTGTGTGTGTGTGTGTGTGTGTGTGTGTGTGTGTGTGAGAGAGAGAGAGAGAGAGAGAGAGAGAGAGAGAGAGATGTTTCAGGTTTCATTTGATTGCGGTACACCAACAGCACAAATCGTTCCTCTCAAAGTCAGAAAGCAACCATATATTACAAACCACATTGGATCACGTTAAGGAAAATAATTACATCTATCTCAGTTTAAACGGTGAACCAAAAACACCTCAAATCTCTCAAAATGTACCAGCTAATATAAGAGAAAAGGTATTTATAAAATACATTTTATATACGCTGGACAATCATGAAATGTAATACCATTAATATACCACTTTAAATTATTTGAAATTTGATTCATATTTTATTTTTAGCTTTTAATTAGCTTTTCTGAACTTTGATATTACAGGAAAATTCGAAAACCAAGAAACACAATACACGTACATTTATTTTCTCATTTTCTCGTTTCTCTCTCTCTCTCTCTCTTTTTTAATAAAAATTCAATTAATGTGATATCTGATAGCAACCTGGGTTTATTAATTGTTACAATTTAAAACTAATACACAAACGGAACAAAATCATAAAACTTATAGCAAAATAAATATAGTTTGCCGTTTTTTAAAATATTCTCAATTTTGACCTTACTATGAAAAAGCAATAAAAATTAATATATCACTATGATATATTATTGTCACTCATTACTACTTCATAACACTTTGAAAACTATTAATTTTAATTGTATTGATATCAATTAACTAATAGTTTATGGTATGAAGTAATATTTCATAATGAACTTAGAATTTAATTAGTGCTTCCATTATGTAGTAACATGTATTTGCTTCGATTTTATATATTTATATAACTTTCAATTAATAATGATATCAATAACTTACGTAATTTATTTTTTTGCGTAAAATTAAAATAGTAAAATAACAACATAAGGAAGACCAAATAAAATTTAAAGTTGATCTTATTGCATATTCAGAGAGAGAGAGAGAGAGAGAGAGAGAGAGTATCGTTCTAAATCGATTGATGTGCGATTTTTTTAATTTTCGAATTCACTTAATTCTTTTATAATTTTAAAAAATTTATTTTATGACGTCATGGATCGTAATTTTGCATACACCGGTTACTGACCGTGACGTCATATCACGATTTGTAAAAAAAATTAATTAAAAATACCTAATAAACTCAAAAGTTACAAAATCACAGATCAATCTATTCAGGACAATTCCTTTTACAGACTATATGCAATAACAAAAGTTTTCCTCATTGCAATATTGACAATGTTTAATTTATAATATTTATTATTTTCAACAAGGTGAACACATTGTACTGGCATATAGGTCGCTTACTAGTATACTGTAAATCATTATAAACAATATAATATAATACACACAATCAATTTATTTTAATATGATAAATCCGGCCAACTTACCATATCGACAAACATAAGCTAATTAGTGAACTTTATATTATACTTCCTGTTATGTATTACAAGTAAAATTGTTATTGAAAATTAATCCTCATTATAATTTAGAGTAACAAGATGGTTAAGTATACATACTATATTAACGTATCCCCGCTAATTAGCAAGCTTGCTTTCAATACACTTTAGTATAAATATGCATTGTTTTATCATAGCGGAAAATTAAGTTGTTGTTTTTTTCCCAATTGGTACAATTTGTAATCCCCCATTACATTTTTGTTTCAAATTATATATAGTATTGTTTTAATGGAATTATTACTTAACTCTTGCGTTTTGAATAAAATTTTGTTAGTAATTATAATTTTCAATTATTGTTCTTCAAAGTTTTACTGTTAATGTAAATTATACTTTGGGAGGAGTTATTTTTCAATTTTAACAAAACTCCCCATTATAATAGGAATAAAATAATAATATCAACATATAGTATATAATGAAAACAGAATAAAACAATCAGTCTTATTACTAAAACAAAAAGAAAAAAATACAAATGTAATGTTATTCAATACAATAAAAACAACAACTTTAACGTAATGTAAACCAAGCACTTAGAATTTTACATATTATTGCGTTTTTTAATGTATATAAAAGTCAAAAGAATAAGTTTTTATTTAATTGTTATGTTCTGCAATTGAAATTTTATACAGACACGTTCTACTTTTTTTTATATATAGATAAAAAAGTTACTTTGAAAGTTAAATAAGTATTGCCAATCGTGAATAAGCTTTGCTTTGATATCTATGCAAATTTTCTCTCTCTCTCTCTCTCTCTCTCTCTCTCTCTCTCCTCTCTCTCTCTCTCTCTCTCTCTCTCTCTCTCTCTTTCTCATGACGAACTCAAAGCTAATAAATTCTCTTTTCTCGATAGTCCCAATGCAATGCAGTCCTACGGTATATTCTTACCATTTACTGATTGCAAAAAAAAAAGAAGAAAAAATATTCATTATTCCCTATAGAAGTAGAAAATTCAATGTTTAATCAAAAGAATTTTAAAATAATTTTAAAAACTGTAATTATAATAATAGACTTAAAATTTTTGTTTGTCATAAAATAATATTTAGGTTAACTATGATTTAGTTTCAATACTATTAAAGTTATTGGCTCAAAAAAAAAAAGTAGAATTAATCTCTAGTTTGAAAGTTGAAAGGAAGTTTTCCATTGTTCATCATCAATCATTAATCCATCAACAATGCAACTCATGTTTTAATAATTTTGGAAGACATCAGCTCATCAATCATATATTGTATAGAGTAATAATTATTTTACAATTAACATTCTAGTTTTGTTTGATAGATTTTAATGTTTGCTATTTTCTTTTGTAGTGGTTTATTAATACATTAGAAATGTTAAGAACTTTTTATAATTAATGAAGTGCATAGAACTTAAATAAGTAATTAATCACATGTTTGTTTTTCTTTTAAAACATTCAGTTGTTTTCTTTCATCATATTAATATACATGAATTAATTTATACATGTCATGTGGTTTCAGGTTTCAGTTTTTATTTATGTATAAATTATTATTTGTTTTTAAGCTTAATTATAGCATGTAATTCAAGCTCAAGCTTCAATAAATAATACAAAAACGTGAAATACAAGCATATTAAAATAGAACAAGTTCGACGTTCTAAATCGGCAGGGGCCAAGAGATGCAACCCGGAGAACAGATCGGACAAACAGGTTGCATAACAATCAAGGGGATTTTCTAAAAAAAAAAAAAAAAAAAAAAAAAAAATTTGGGAACACATTTTTGTATTGAATTTGAAACTTATTCTTTTTCTATGATAGCTCAAAGATTGTATTTATAATACCATTTTAAAATATAACGTTTCAATACGTGAGATATTTTTATTTTATAATATTCTTCTATATACATATAAAAATATGAATAGGTCGGTGTGTGTGTGTGTGAGTGAGTGTGTGTGTGAGAGAGAGAGAGAGAGAGAGAGAGAGAGAGAGAGAGAGAGAGAGAGAGAGAGAGAGAGAGAGAGAGAGACTTGTATTGTGCACTACAAGAAGACGTCTCCCTCGACCATCATATCTCCAAACGAAATTGTCCAACCCAACTCCACTACACTAAAAGCATTTTAAGATTTTCCTCTACTTCAAAAATTTTTACTTTAAAGAAAATATAAATTTTGACTATTTTCACAGAAGTATTCTAGTTTTACTTATATTATATATACAATCTCTCGTAACATAACAACCCTTACTACATCGACGTTCTATTCTTTTCTTTACTTTTTTTTTCTTTCTATCGGATAGTAGCAAGAATCGTTACTACAGGAGCTAGGGTATAAAGTGGAAGGAAAAATTGTCGATGTTATAGGCTTCAGCAAGTTATTCAGAGAGAGAGAGAGAGAGAGAGAGAGAGAGAGAGAGAGAGAGAGAGAGAGAGAGAGAGAGAGAGAGAGAGAGAGAGAGAGAGAGAGAGAGAGAGAGAGAGAGAGAGAGAGAGAAACATTCAATTCAAAAATTTTGCACACAAAACTACACGACATCCTTTTTCTTTTTCTTACTATATAGATTTACATACATAAACTTTTTCAAGCGTGATTTTATTAACAATACGATAATTTTACTCAAATATTTTTCTTTATTATTCATATATATTTTATTTTACAAGCTTCCAATTTTCTTATATATTCAAAAAAAAAAAAAAAGTTGAACATTTTGTAGACTACTTTAGTAGGCCATACATTAAATTGGTTATTGGAGTATATTATGGAAATGTCATATGATTTTTACCATTTCTTTGTGAAAGGTTATTTTTATCATACAAGTTGATGCTGTCTGTGATTTTAGATTTTTTTTTAATCTACTGTCGAATACTAAATTTATTAGTATTCATGGTATTTCATACCGAGCCCAAGGTGTAGTGGTTAGCGTTGCTGCCTACTGCTCGGGAGATCCACGGTTCGCTTCCCACCTGGGGAGGGCGTGGCTTATCCTGAGAAGTGGTGGCATATACGCTGACTGCCCGCGCTTTGGAGCATTCGGGAGATACTGTTCAGGTAACTGACCAGTATCGGCTGTCTTCTCCAAGGTTTCTATGGTTCCCTTGGACGGGTAGGTAAATACCGAGACAGTTCCCATTAGGCCACAGCCGCCAAACCTTCCCTTCAACCCTTCATCCTACCTCCTATCTCCCCCGTACTCAAATGCTAGAACATTCTGAGGAAAATTGACAATTCCATAAATAACCTTCAACAAGTGCATCCAGTGCATCTTGATTGCAAGGAGAATGGAAGTATAGTGGGAAAAAAAAAAAAAAAAAAAAAAAATATACCAATAATACCATACGTACTTTCTGTAGTTGTCATTAGCACAGTATTTTATATATTTTTACTGCAATAGTTTATTATTCATCGTGTTATCAAAAAAATTTATTTTTACTGTTAAGAAATAATGTATTACATATATATGTTTTTGTCATTTAATGGTACTTGTTATTTTTAAGTGGTAGTTTTTTTTTTCTATTTTGCAGATTTAATACTTGTTAGATTCATCTTAGCTTAGATAATCATTAAAGATGCTTTATTTTATTTTTCATAACATTCAATAATAGATATTGCCGTAAAAAGTAATAAAACTAATTTTAATGTAATAATTAATATTACTTAAAGTGTTGCAATTGGTTTAACAATTTGATGAGCTGACAATTTTTTATTGGTATGTGTTTAAAGCTCAGTATTTATAACGTACTTACATGATCCTCGAAATACAAGTGCGCAATATAGTTACAGTAATTATGAATACACATAGTATTATTTATTTATTTGATTCAATCCAATGTACCACACGGAAATAAAAAAACTTGCGCAATTATAGACTGAAATGCAACACTTAAATTGCAAGTTATTCACTTCATTTCGGTACTTACAATAACTTTGTTTGATTGGTTTTAAAATATTTTATCAGTTCTACATAAAAATAGAAGAAAAATTGAATTTATACACTACTACCACAATATGCGAACACATAAAAAAAACAGTGGGATTAAGATTGGAAAATGAAAAGACATGATGCTTAAGTCTGTCCATAAACGTGTTTCAAAAATACACATCGGATTTTAGTATCTATAAGAAATTGGTTGTGAGAGAGAAAAGGAAGGAGAGAGAGAGAGAGAGAGAGAGAGAGAGAGAGAGAGAGAGAGAGAGAGAGAGAGAGAGAGAGAGAGAGAGAGAGAGAGAGAGAGAGAGAGAGAGAGAGAGAGAGATTAAGATTCGAAAGAAAAAAATTCAATATTGGAAAAACACAATAATATAATACTAGAAATAAAAAAAAGTTAACAAATAGAAAAATATACAAAAACCAAAATATTTGAATTTTGAAAGGCGAGTGACGTGATAAAATATTTTGTGTGTTTATATCTTACATCTAACTCAAAACTTCACTTGAAGTGAACAATGAAAAAACGATTATGTCATAACACTACACAGCAGTAATAAATCTCAAAGAGAGAGAGAGAGAGAACGCAAAGAAAAAAGTCTTTACGCCATTTTGTACATAAAAATATGCGATCATCCACTTTTTTCTCTCTGCATCTTCACAACACTCAAAAACTTTATCATGTTTGTTATATAAACTCATATAAAAATAAACCCCCTTTTTTTTTCTGTCACTTTTTTTTTTCTCTCTCTTTAAGTATAATTTTTGTATTCTGTGACCAGTTCACAAATAATAAAAACGATTAATAAGAAAATGGCATAAATAATATTAATGTTATATTTTAATAAATTAAAAATATCAGTCATTATTGTATGTAACTTCCACTTTTTTAACTTCAAATTCAAACTTACCAAATTAAAAAATTATAAAAATTATAAAATATTTAATAATAAATAATTATAAATTATAAAAATTTGAAGTTCGGCTCATTTAAAACTGAATTAAAATATTTTTATGTAGTTTTTTTTCTATTTTTAAATTTTATCTTCATTAGATAGCCACATTACTATATTGGGTTAGAGGTAAAAAAAATCTATGCTTTAATAAAAAATTATAGTGAATAAATTATAACTTACTATTTTTATTATTACTGCATATTGAACAATTTAATACATCATAATTAATTTTATATGTATCAAAAAATATTTGATTAATTAAAATAAATCATACATTTAATTTTAATTACACTAATTTTTTTTAAATTCATTACCACATTAATTCTGCAATTACGAAGACAATTTAGTTACATAGTAAGGGTAATTAAAATGATTAAAGAGAACAGAATAGTAGAAAAAATTGTCCAGATCTTTGAAAACGAAAGAGAGAGAAAAAAAATTAGTTACGAGTAATTAGATAACAAAGTTTGACGATGTTATTGATTTTCTTTTAAAAAGATTAAATTTTCGTAGAATGACAATTTAATACAAATATCTTCACTTTGCTTGGTAGGAAAATGTTTTAGTGTGGTAATCTTTGTCATTTTTCTCTATCATGCTATTTTATATTACAAAAATATTTTACTGCTATAAATTGCATTTATATGCATTGGTATGCATATTGTTTCTTATAATTTAAGGAATTTATAAAAGTTCTTTGGTATTTTATTAAATTAAGAGCTTTTCATTCTATTTATGAGATTTACTTCTACTGCAATGGTGCTTATCAGTTTAGCACGAAGGTAAAGCTAAGGGTCAATTGAATTTCTATCCTTTAGCATTGCGGGACTTTTTTTTTTTTTTTTTTTTTTTCAATTTTTTTTATTATTATTATTATTATTATTTTGAGAAAAATACTGCACCGAGGTCAAAGATATTAAATGAGGAATACTAGACATAATTTTACGTGTTTTTAAGTCATACAAATTTTTTAAGAATTTTTTATTACCAATAATTTCCATGTATTTTTTTTTTTTTTTTTGACGATATGTTTGTTTATTTTTATGTTTTTGAATATACTCTACAGTATAAAGCATATAAATAATTATGCAGAACATGTCTTTAATCGTGAAAAGGGTCACAACTGAGTTTTCATTGTGAATTTTAAAAGTCATTCCGTATGATATATAGAAAATGTTTCATTTGTGTGAAGAATTCCTAAATCCTTCAATGAATATCTGACAAAATAGATTTCAACTGAAAATTTTGAAGTTTTTATGGTTAATTTATTATTATTTCTATGCATATTTATTCTAATGTTAAACTCTTGTATTTAATACAGTATAAGTTGGTCTAATGCTCTTTTATAAGAGAAAAGTGTATGATTAAACTCGAGAATAACATAGACTGATTTTGTTTTTCACACTTACTAGTTTGATTAAAGTTTATAAAGCTAAAAATAAAAAGGAAAAAACTAAACTGAATAACTTTATATTAATAAATATATATTTCATAACAAAAAATCCCTACTTTCTTTGTACAGTTTGAAAAACTTTCAAGTTCAAATAATTTGCATGTCAAACGTATATAAGAGAGAATAGTATATATATAAATAAAAATTATATTTTCGTGATTAGAATTTGTAATAAAATGTACGAAAGATATTTAAACTGAGTTTCAATGGCACACGTTACAATGAACACGTATCTTTATACTAAGATAGATATATATTGGGACAAACACGTCACCAGGTAGATAGGTAGGTAGGTAGGTATCCACGTGTGTTTGCTTCTACAAAATCAAATACAAATCAAATTAAGCAAAGACGTGAGGAAATAGCAAACCTATTGGTAACTTCCTCAAACTTTACACAAAACTTTTCTACGCAGGCAGGCAGAGAGAGAGAGAGAGAGAGAGAGAGAGAGAGAGAGAGAACCAGGTAAAAAGGAAATAGAATGCTCTCTTTTTTATATATAACAAAAATTTTGTCAAAGTGTTTTGTTGTAAAGTTTATATCGACGCAATTCCGATCCTTTGGCCTCCTTGCATAAGATAGCTGCGTTACTATCGTGTAATGTGGTACTGTCATTTTACTAAAAAACGAATATCTATTGGCTTATGGCCATACAATGCAATCAGATGGAGATTTCAGTTGACGCAAAACTCTATCTAAATACATTCACATAATGCTAATAGAAATTCGTTTTTTAATCAAATAACCGTACCAGGTATATTACTTGTAGAGGTGAACTATAACAACTCGCTAGTTTTCTTAAGATATGAACAAAGAGATTCTGGTCATACTACCGGAATAGTTACGATATACGTACTCACCAGATTGTCCAATGAATTCGTATTGAAGAGAGTGAATTTATAGCGTGTAAAAGATACCCTAGACTTCAAAATTTCTACACCATTTCCTATTATGCTTGAATATAGTACGTAAAACAATGTTTTTCTCGTTATTCATATAGCAATAGAAAAAAAATGTTTACATTCATTTTTTCAAGTCTTTTGAGTTACATTTGCTCGAATTTCTATATTTCAAGATAAAAATAATAAAAAGGAAAAAAAATGACGCTTTTATCAGTATTATTTTTCGTTCTCTCTCTCTCTCTCTCTCTCTCTCTCTCTCTCTCTCTCTCTCTCTCTCTCTCTCTCTCTCTCTCTCACCCTAATTATAATTGTCAATGTAGGCAATATATTAATTCTTTACACGTAGGAATCATTTGTAAACAAAAATAATGCAAATATAAACATTCAAATATTTTAGATTGCAAAAATATCACGAAACAAAAGAATAAATATTTAGTAAAAATTCTCACTTTAATATTTAATATGTATAAATATGTAATGATTATAATTGGGTTTTTATTTGATGTTGATTTTATTTGTATTAAAAGCAATATTCATTAAAACAATACTATAGTAATTCTATAATGAAAAATAAAAATAAAAAAGTATACATGAATTTATTTCACATATTATTATTTTGTATAAAAATAGATTTCCAAGAAATATTATTTATTTTTACTTCATATTTAAATTTACATGTTTATTATATATATACATCAAATAATTTTTATTTAAATGTCAATAATTATTATAACAAACAAAATAATTTTTTTATTTAAATATTTTATGATGAAAATATTATAATTATTATTTGTCTTTATAAAGTAAAGTAAATTAAACAAGAAATTGTATGTACAATAGAAGAGTGATTGTATTATATCTTTTACATACAGCCTTTAGGGGATTTACCAAATACAAACGACGACTACTACTACTACTTATTCATCCGGACCCAAAGTTCAACTTGCAAGAACTTATATTGTTCCTCTCACATTCAAACTACAAAACTTTACAATTGTATTGAACATGAGAGAGAGAGAGAGAGAGAGAGAGAGAGAGAGAGAGAGAGAGAGACCTATTTGAAGAATATTAAATTTAACTACTTCTATATATAACTTTTGTATAAAACTAAATGTGCATGTATTTATATATACTTCATTGTTATTCTAAACTTAATATAAAATACATAACATAAATATTATTAAAATTTACATAAAAGAAAATTTTGTTATGTATGTAAATTAAGTTTTTCATTGTTATTTTTTCCTCTGTCAAGAGTAATATTTATTAATTAAATTGATTTTTAATTATAAATTTGGGTAATTCAATCATAAAATAAATAAATTTACATTTAAAAAGTAAACATAATGAAATTTTCTCACAAAATATAATTACTAACATTTTTATTATATAATTTTTACACTTAGGTATACTTTGGTTCAAATTTACTCTTATTTATTTGTTTTTGCACAAACTTTGCCACTAATTGGGCTCACTAGTTGGACTGAAGCTCAAGTATAGGAATAAAAAAATTAACTGCACTTCAAGCAAAATCCCCAGACAAATCTTACATTTATATATACATATTTTAATGTTTTACTTTTAGAATATAAACATACTAATTGTTTTCACAGAAATATTATTTTCATAATATATATAATTTAACATATTAATAAATCAATTTCACTTTTTATTAAATTATAATACCAATAAAATAATTGTCACATATCAAGAGAGAAAAAAAATGTTCTGTCTTCATAAAAATGTTGAAGGTATCTATCTTTTATTTTTATATTTTTAGAGAGCTACAAAAAAAAAAGTTATAAGTTTTAACTGCCAATTAAAGTTGTGTGTCTACGATATAAAAAAATAAAGTTTAATGTTTTTGAGGTAAAAACTTTGGTATAGTCATGAAAAGCAATATAACAAGAAATGTAACTCCGCACGGTTACATATATATATATATATATATATATATATATATATATATATATATATATATATTCGCGCTGTGTAATACTAAAATCCGAGGTAAATTCTAGTGGGGCACATTTTAAGCGTGTAAACTGTATGTTTGTATTGTTGAAATATTCAAAACAGTGGTCTTGCTCCGGTGTACAAAAATGTACATATAATTTTGTCTGTCTGACAGTCTGTGAATTCCGTACAAAAAAAAAAATTCTCAGTCGTACGTTATCGTTAGTTTTCATATTATACTGTGTCTACTGCAGTGGTATAATGTGTTACACATTATGTCTGTTTTAAGCTACTATATGAAATATATTACTAAATTAAATTATATTAAAACTCATTAGAATGTTAACATAAAATATGTATTTAAACTTAATAAAAATAGATTTAGTGAAAAGTTGGCTATATAATAATCTTCAAAATTAACTCATACAGTATACATATCTTTTAATGTAATTTATGAAAAGACAAAATATATGTACATTTACAAAGTAAGTATTGTTATATATATATATATATATATATATATATATATATATATATATATATATATATATATATATATATATATATATATATATATATATATATATATATATATATATATATATATATATATATGAAGAAAATTGATAGCAACACGTTGAAACCTTAGTTTAAATGTAAAATGAAATTAAATCAAATTTCTATGTAAATGCGAATAAATTGAATTTAAGAAATGGATTGATTTTTTTTTTTTTCAAAATTTAATAAAGTATATTCAATCATTCATTTTCTCACTTACTTTCCATGTAATGCATAAATTTTAATGTTAAAATTGTTATTTAAAATAAAAAGATGATTCAAATTTCAAACAAAGTTAAAATATTTTAAATAACACCTACATTTTTAACTAAAACATTATAAAAAATAATAAATTTTAACCACTAAAAAAAAAAAAAAAAAAAAAATCTGCTGAAACTTGTAAACTTTGCCCTACTTTATTTTTTATTTATTTGAAAGAAATGCATATCCGTAGCATGGGAAGATACTTGGGTCACGATTTACGAATGACGACGATGTTTTCAAGCCCCCCTTTTTTTATGCTCACAACAACATAACAGCTTAAAAAGAATGTATCATATAGTAAAAATATACTACTTTAAATAAAATAAAAGCACAAATAAATTGTTTTTCATTTTGTCATGTAATATTATGATGCAACGTTGAAACCCAACAAAATTTTTTTGTATAAATTCCAATGAAAGTATTGAAAAATATCATATTTTTATTGAGGTAAAATGTATACAATATTCCCTTTAAAAAAAAAAAAAAAAAAAAAAAAAAAAGATCAAGTCTTTTAAAATAAGATCCTATATATGTCCACCTTAAAAAATATATATAGAGTAGAATGGTTCAAAAATTGTAAAAATAAAATTTTATATTACATCATAAAATATGTTAGAAAAAATATTCACGATGATATTTCTTACAAGCAGTTTCATTTCTAGTAGTTTTTTATATGGCCTGAGGGAATTTTTTTTTACCCTCTTTTTTTTATATATATTTATATTTTTTCTTCTTGGTCCTCTATTTCTTTCTTTTCTTTTTAAATATAAACTTCACAGCAATAGAGAACATTTTTAAATGTAAAAACTATAAAGATGAAAACAAAATAAAATCCTTTGGGATATTTGCGTAGCGTGCTTTTCAATCCTTACAGGATGTGTTTGGATTTTTAATAAATTATTAATAACCTGTTACAGAGAGAGAGAGAGAGAGAGAGAGAGAGAGTAGGTGAATGAAAATCGCCGAAAGCCATTTTCTCTCTACAATTGAAATGTATATCCGTTTTTTTTTGTCACTAACTTTTAAAGACATAATAATTAAAAAAATCATAAACATTAATAATTAATTTAATACATATTAAAATACTAAAATGTTATTTTATTAAGCGTACTAATTATTTTTGTGCAAATAAAATATTAAAATAAATGTAATATGTTATTATAAAAATTATCAATAAAACAAAAATAAAAAATACTCATTTGATTTTTAAAAGAATTTTTTGTGACAGTTTATGTTAATTAGTTTGTTGAATAATTAATTATTTTATTATGATATTAAATATTTGAAATCATTTTACATATATTTAATAGTATTTATTTGTTATACAATTATATTATTGTTATTTGGTAAACTGCATTATTTTAATTTCTATCCATAAATTATTAAAGTAATAATCTCAAAAGTTATTTTTTTAATAGTTAATGAAATGAAATAAATCAAAATCTTGTTTTACAATACGTAATATAAAAGCCAAGTACTTGGACGTCAAATAATAATAATAATAATATTAACCTTATGAATTCATGGAAAACACTTTTAGTCAAACATCACTATAAAAAACGAACAACAACTAATTTTAATACTTAAATGATTTCTAATAAAGGGGAGAGGTCAGAAAGAGTAGTCAGGTGATCAAAAACTGACCAACTACACAAGTTGTTGTTGTTGTTGTTGTTGTTGTTGTTGTTGTTGTTGTTGTTGTTGTTGTTGTTGTTGTTGTTGTTGTTGTTGTTGTTGTTGTTATAAATTGATTCTTTGGATTAAGAAGCAGCTAAGTATATCGAAATTGTGGGTGCTATCATAAATAATTTTAGAATTATGTATTTTAATTTTAGGCCCATTAAGTTTAATGTTGATTTTAACAATTCTTTCAAACCTACCCTGCATTTTCATCAATTAGTTGCTGTTACATAGACCTTAAAAATAATACCGATTTTGATAGATCGAAATTTCAATATGGTATACCTCTCACCACTGCTCTTAACAACTGAACTTTTTGTACAGTAAATACATGCACTTTAGAAGGTGAAAAGAACTAACTACTTTACATAACTTATATGCCATGCTTTTAACAGAAACGTGTGGATTTTTTCCATAATGAAATTTACATTTTTTTTTCTACTGAAAGATAAACAAATAGTAAACTACTTTCAACCAATTAAAAAACATATATAAAATTATTATAAAATATTATTATATAGTTTTTTTTATATATTATAATAATATGATAACAAATTACCTTTGCTATAAAAACTCCATGAATACCAATGTACTTTTATTATTATTATTATCATTATATTTTTTTAACCTTTTAATTTTAAAAACAATTAAATTCAATCCTATATTTAATATTAATTTATTCATTGAAATATTTTATTTTGAAAAAAAAAACTTGTTAATTCGTATAGAAAACAGTTACTGTGTTTGTTTTGAGAGTACTGTATATGTATATATTTTTATAATAAAATAAAATAAACATTCAACTTTAAGCTTAAAACTTTTTTTTTTTTTCAAACATTAGCAAGTATTGTTTTAAATTATTAACAATCTAAAAAACAATGTGAAATTAATTCTATACAATTGTAATTTAAAGGCGTAGAATACCTTGAACAAAAAACGTGTCTGTCTAATATGCTAACATACCTAAATATCAACGTTGATTTGGCCGGAGTCATTGATTTCCAATTTATTTTCCATTCACAGAACGGCAGCTGCGGGTTTGTGAATGGAAAGTAAATTAGAAATCAATGACTCCGGCCAAATCAACGTTGATTAAGAGTCCCGTGCACTGCTGTCCCTGCATAGATTGGCAACTTTTCGTACGCTCATCAGTTTTTTCTATACTAAGGTCTAAGGTCTACAGTAAGGTGTTCTACGCCTTTAAACTACGAAAGAGAAGTGTATACATTTTACATCATTTTTAACTGGTATATTATAAAACATAAATCTTGGCAATTGAAAACTCTAACTGCAGGTTGACATAATTCTAAGACTAATATTTTTATTTTTGTATTAAAATTACTTAGATTTAATTTTTGAACTTAATAATGAAGGATAATTTAATTGATACAAAATTATCAATGTGTATCTTTTGATGAAAATATTTTACAGGTTTATATTTGTTTCATAAAATAATAATAATAAAAAAAAAATGTTGTATTGATTAATTATAAAAAAATTTCTTTAGGCGTAAATTCAAAATAAAAGTCATGGTGAAATTATATTGTCTAGAAGGACTAATGAAAATCAATTAAAATTTTCAAATGATTATTTGTTCATGTATATATATATATATATATATATATATATATATATATATATATATATATATATATATATATATATATACTTCATTCTCATTCCACGTAATAAAGTATGTAATACAATATATTATTGCAATTCAATTAAGATTGAAAATATCAAATATCTTTGTTATTTTACAAAAACATTAATAATGGTGTTTAACACAGATACAGCAATATAATATTATATTTATTTATATGACATAGTAGAAGTAAGTGTTTTTTCTTTTGAGATCTCTAGTGCAATACTTTCTTTATATCAAACACCAGAGAGAGAGAGAGAGAGAGAGAGAGAGAGAGAGAGAGAGAGTCTAAATAAACTATTTTCAATTACAGCCAAGTAGATCAATCGATTTTATTTTTCCACCTTTATTTATGAATTCTATATTTAATCTAGCTCTCTGAAGAGTTTGTTGGTTGTAAGTTGTGGTATTGGTGAGCATGAGAGAGAGAGAGAGAGAGAGAGAGAGAGAGCATGAGAGAGAATCCAATTACTTGTCTAGAGCAACCACAAAGTGTAATGATTTAACAATTAAATCCGAAGAGCAATAACAATTCAACTTAAAGTAGAAAACCTTATAGATTTCGAAATAGTAAAGACAAAAATACTTTGAATGAATTCATTTATTTCAGATGGCAGAATTTAATTTCAAGAGCTATTTTAAAATTCCTCATGTACAAAAAGAAGAGACTAAAGTTGTTGTAAAGACTATCTCAGCTTAATTATGCTGTACAGCAAAGTTCCTGGATATCACCACTTCATAGAAATGATGCTTTGCAAAGTCACTCTGTTGTACAGCACAGTAAAGTAGCGCAATTATTATGTTATCAACTATTATCTATTATGTTGTAGAAAAACATATTTGTGACTTTTTTTTTTTTTTTTTTTTTTTTTTTTTTAAGATTTACAACATTATTTCTGATGTTTCTTTTTCCGCGTGAATGTGAAACATACATCAAACGTTATTTATAAATTTTCATAAAAATGTGAGCGTTTTAGGAAGTTATTAAAAGTATTCATATTTAATAAGACATATATAAATTTAAAAAAAATATATAAAAAAAATATATAAAAAAAAAATAAATAAATAAAAATATAGTTACTTAAATCGTCTTAATTATATACAAAAATTTGATCAACGTAATTTAATTTTATGAAAATTTTAAAAATCAATTAAATAAAAATAGCAATATAAACATTTTATAAATGCAGTGTTTATTTTTGTATACCCTTTTCAATTCAATAATAAATTAAATTAGTAAAAATTTACCTGAATATATAGACCCCTTTCACATCCTTGCGCTTTGTCGCCATGTTTGTGGTGCCTAATGTATTGTCCAGCATAGAGGAAACATCATTTCTCCTATTTTTTTTTTACTTAATTAGGTTTTTTTTTCAACTGCACGAATTTTTCTCATATTCTTCGAGCTTATTAGGAGCTAGAAATAAGTCTTTGATTGACGTTTGAAGCTTCTTTTGCTATTAAAAAAATAAAAATGACGTTTTTCCTATGCTGGCCTATGTATTCATAACCAGCAAAATGGCGGCTCTTAAATATGAGTGCAACCGGTCTATAATATATATATACATATATAATTATATAATATTTATATAAACAAATGTATACATACATATATACAGTATATTGTTAATAATATTTTATATGATACAAAGCAAAATTGTATAAATTTCTGCAAAAAAAGAAAATCCAATTTAACAATGAAAAATGGTTTCACATTTCAGTTATGACAAATATAGATATCAATAAAATAAAATAAAACTCCAAGAAATTATAGAAAGGAAAAAAGAAAAAAAAAAGTTTCCACAAATATTTTCAATTAACAATAATACTTTTTGATTGCTTTTCTTTTGAAGCCATAAATACACATTTTTTTATTGCTTTCATAATAAAGTCATTGATTTTCTTTATTGGATAATTAAATTACTTGTGTTTACTGAAGCTTTTCCTTGACCTCTTGCAAAGTGAAATAGAGCAAAATGAAATGTTTGTGTCCACTTGTGTTAAATAAGTAACACAAAGTGTTCTTACAATTTCAATCAACATCACAAGTGACTTTTTACATTAACTTCTAAACGTAATTTTCAGTGTTTTAGAATATTATAATAATAAAAATAATAATAGCAATCAATGTTGATAAAAAGAAAAAAAAATTGTAAACTAAAATAATTCCGTATCATTTCTCTCTCTCTCTCTCTCTCTCTCTCTCTCTCTCTCTCTCTCAAAATCACAAATCACTTTTTTACCGTCTGAAAAACAAGCAGATTAAATTAGTTTTAAAAATACTAACTTTTTTTCATTTGTTTTATCTACTCTTGATAATTCTTTTTTTTTTTTTTTCAGTTTTCACCTACATCATACCTATATCATGGATTATTTAATGATATTTTTCGGTAATTTAAAATATATATAAGTATTAGAAAAAAATCTTTAAAAGTACACATTTCATTGCAAACAAGAAATATTAAAATGTTTAAAAATAATAGTAATCAAAATTTTACCTACATATTATCGTAATAATTAATTTTGTCATTTCCTTTTGGACATTTCGTGTTTTTAAAGGGATTATCTTAAACTTCATGAGATACATGCCATCATACATACACATATTATAAAGGATATAATATTTTATTAGTTATATCCCTCAACCCTTCTGTGTCCTCACAAACTGGGATTAAAAAAAAACTGTAAAGTAGGCAATTTTTGAAATTTCTAACGTCACAAATTCCGATTCTATAATAGAAATTGTAAAGTGGGTTGCCTACGTAGCAAATTTGCTCTTCAGTTGGGGTTGAGAGGAGGAGATATAAGCATGTATCTGATCTCATTTATTTGTTTATTGTATACATTTTTTTTTTTATAATTTAAACTTTTTGAAACTGAAACGGTACAGATGGGACATAATATGTATTATAGTAGTCCATCTCGTGATTTTTTTTTTTTTTTTTTTGTTTTATTGTTTTTTCTTCTTCCCTTTACTTCAGGCCAGGATTTCTTTATTACTCTTCATTTGTATGTCCACTTATTTTCTATTCAAGCAATATATATGACTAAGATTTTAATATAAGTGACTTTATGGTACATCTCTATTGTATATTGATTAAGTCCATGTTCCAATATTTTTACAGCTGACGAGAAACAAATTGGTTTTACAAACAATTTGCCCTTGCAATATATATAAAAAAAAATCATAAATCTATAACACGTGATGGTGTGAAAAATATTGACGTGAGAATATAAAATTGAAAAATAAATTGACAAGGAAGTGAAAAGCCGCAGTGACAAATATTGAATGTACATGACGTTAAGTTAGGAAAAAAAAAAAGCAACAAGTTAGGCTATAAAAAAATATAAATTTACAAGGAAATAACAATAATTGATAATGGAATGACTTGTAAAAAAATGTCGTAACAATCAAGATTTATGGTACAAAAATAAATAAAAAAAAATTAATTTAGAATTTATTGCATGTAAGTCAATGATATACAGAGCGAGTAGAGAACTTAACAAAATTAACTAATTTTCCACAATACATTTTTTGTTCACTTTTTCAGTACATTATCTAAAGAAATCGCTTATTATACATAAAAATTAATGATAGTAATTAATGATGAAATTTAGTTAACAACTGTTATCAGTTAAAAATAATATTAATAAAGTTGCGTTATCATATAAACTGAACAAAAATTCAGCCGTTAATTAATTAAAAAAAATGTATATTATGGCTTTTATAAAGTTATTTTTCCGACCGAAATTTTTAGTATAATTAGCAGTAATAGTATTTTTGGTTTTTTTATATATATATATATATATATATATATATATATATATATATATATATATATATATATATATATATATATGTATATATATATATATATATATATATATATATATGTATATGTATATATTATATTTATATATATGTGTGTGTGTGTTATGTAATATATATAATAAATTTATATAGCTATTAACAAATATATGATTTATAATTAAACAAGGTAAATTAGATTGAGTAAATATGGCATGTAAAGTTAATGTAATTGCTATATTTCAGTAATACTCTAAAAGGATAAAAAAAAATCTAAAGATGTCACATTTTTATTAAAACAATTTCCTCAATCGTATCTTAAAAATTGGCTTCATTTAAAATAATTGTTACTCGATATAAAAAAAGAAGACGAAGAATACTATGTAACGAGCATCTTTCCGTGTATAACAATAGGAAAATAAAAATCTTTCTCTCAATCTCCAACAGCTCTTATACACAAAGCAACCTACTGAGTTTTTTTTCTTCTTTCTTTTCCAAAGCATTGCCCATCATCATTGAGATTCAACAGACTGGAATTTTCACCTATAGCTGATTTTTTTTTCCTCAAAGTTAAACGAACCAGAAATCTGAAAAACCAAACCTAAATATATATATACATGTAAAAAAAAATTATTTCTACTTTATATCCTCTTGAAAAACACACACAAAAATCTTTTTGTTTTTATTAAAATTGTTATCAAATTATAGAATGGCAAGTTTCATAAAAATCTTGTTAAAAATATAAAAAAAAAATGTTGAATTATTTTCATATTCAATCTAATTTTGGAGAAATGTGTAGAGTTTTTATTTCATTATAAATTTTAATCATAATCAAAAATTTGATTTCAATTTTTCCCAGTCTCTCGTTTTCATTTTTTTCCCCTTGTATTACTACACAATTTCATTATTTATTTCTTTTATTAGGTATCTGCTTATTACATTACTCATTGTTAAATGTAAATTTGAGTGGGGTAAGGAGAAAAAGTAGGCTAGACATGGTTTAGTCACGTGAATCTTTTAATTTTTTAAATTCAATATAGTTGATAATTCAATTTTAATTTATAAAACTTAATTAAAGTTTCATCATCAGAATATATATTTTTAAATAGAACTTAAAGCCATAGACCAACATAATACAACATGTGCTTTAAAATGAATAAACATGAAATGGGATCTTTAAAACTGATGACAATTTTTACTAAAATGTTAATGCAGCTGAATTTAATTTCGAGAGAACGTAAAAATACTGTAAATATATGCAATTTACGTGACTATTCATGTTTCTGACGTCAGAAACATGCAAAAATGATTAAAAAAAATGTTGTGCAGGTTGCATAAATTGAAAATTTCTGATCACTGCTACGGAGCTACAGTTGGGTTTTGAGACAAACTAAAGTTATTTATGTAAGTCCCATCAAGTGTTATGTAATATAAATGCTTATGTTGTCTTCTGTGGTCTATTCCTTTAAATTTAACCTTTTGCTAATCACAATTCACACTATTTTATTATAATTATTATTTCCTATGTTTTCATAAACGTTTTCTGACTTAAAATGATTAAATATTCATAAATAATATTAAAAAATCGTGTATATAATTAATGTTTGAGATTATATATGAAAACTTTAGGTAAGACGCAGAAAAGTAGTTCAAAAAAGTAGTAAAGTACAAAAAAAAAAAATCGAAAAGTTGCTTTTGGCAATAGAAAATCTCTCTCTCTCTCTCTCTCTCTCTCTCTCTCTCTCTCTCTCTCTCTCTCTCTCTCTCTCTCTCTCTCTCTCTCTCTCTCTCTCTCTCTCTCTCTCTCTCGTATTCCTAGTAGACTAACGTTAGGTTAGTTCCCAAAAGACGAACGCACTTCACCTTTTCACATACATACATAAAGAAATTTTTACATAGAAATTGACTTCATAAAAGATTAACAAAAACTCCAACAAAGTTTCAAATAAAGAAGAAGAAGAAAAAAAAATGTGTACCTGGCATATATATATATATAAGTAATGTTATAAAAGTTTGAACAAAATTTAATACAATTTTCTTCTTGACTTAAGTATAAAAATTTAAACCAACTTATGACGGTTATATTGTTTCAGCACGGAAGTAAGTCGTATATTCTGGATTATATTATATACATATACAAATTGTCTTTCTAGTGCATGTATGTATTGCAATAAGTCAAGTAAAAAGTTGAAAGTTGTTATTGAGAGTTTAGAGTTTGTAGTTGCAATATGGAAGTTTCAAATAATGGAAATAATATTTTGTTGGAAAGTGACGTTAGTTTATGGGAAATTGAGCGTCAAATGTAAAGCTTCTTTATTTATTATTATTTGTTTGTAAGTTTTGGTTTGATAAATACGTCAAAAGGCAGTTAAGGAAACAAGTAAAATTAAAAAACAAGAAGAAAACAAATACATTTTTTTATAGATAAATACAAATAAGTAATTGAAAGAATTATACAAAATAAACTACTTATTTTTGTTGTAATATTGTCTGAATTTTAGTTTAATCAACGTTATTGGAAATTATAAACTCATATAGATAATAATTTTTTTTTTTTTATTATTATTGATATGTTTCTCTTACTTGTGAAGTTAAGAATTATCAGGTTTAGAAATTAAAACTTAAGAACTAGTATAAATAAAGTAACTATAATTTTTTTTCTTCATTACCTTATTTTGTTTCTGTTCGGGATAAATCATGTCATAATATTGATGTTATATATTTTAATTTTATTTGAAATGAAATAATATGTAGTTTAAGTGAAACCCAACATATACAGCTCCTCCCACAAAAACTGCTTCGTTCATCCATGCTATAGTATGCGCTTAATTACGTATCAATTTTTGTGAAAAGAGGTGTAAAGCATTTTCTTGGTTGGATATTGTATAAGAGTTAAAAACACTATAATAGTTCATATTATTTTTCTTCAACTTTTAATTGACGACTCGTATATTTTTCTCTATATAATTATAAAATATCATATTCCATCAATATTAATATGATACACAAGTCAATAATGTTAAAGTGAAGTAGTTGTATGTAATTATATGTATAGATATTGACATTGCACGTAATTTATGTGGCAAGTACACAGTACAGTATACCGAGAGAGAGAGAGAGAGAGAGAGACTGCTCGTCTGACGTAAGTGCAACAGCTATATTCCACATCTATATTATACGTTATTAACTTGGACACATGTAAAGTGACATGACAAACATAATCAACTTGCAATAAAGACGTTATTTACATGGCTTTGTTCATTGCAATATCTTTACATAATAATAATCAAAACAAAATAAAAACACTTTTTTTTTGTTTTTTTTTAGAAATTACTAAATAGGCTGTTGGGCAGTTGTTAGTAACATAAATGTTACATCAAGCATTGGTCTTGTAATATTCTTCTTCTAATACATACAACCTATATAAATAAGTAATGAAACATACACTCTATCCAAAACAAGATTAGAGATTTTCAAAATCAGATGCACACCTTTTTCTCAAATAATGTTTGTTTCTTCAGATAAATATCACAATGTTTCAGGTGATCAATGAAAATATTGAAATTATTATACGTGTTAAATTTTATTCCTATAACATCATTAGTATTTGAGAAAATGCGGTGCTTCTGATGAAAATAACTTCTCATCTTTTTTTGTGATTGGTATAGAAAAATACTTACACAATAGATAGATAATATATAAATAAATTTATTAAAATGTACAACATAAGCAAATTTAACAAAAAAATATAATAATCTGTGTAGTTTTCATTTGTTGTTGAAGCTAACATCACAATTTAAACTTCATCAATTTTTGTATTTTTTTCAAAAAAGGCTCTAACTGTATAATATTTAATAATATACGTAATTTTATTATTATTATTTTGCTGGAAGCTTTAAATGAATGAAAAATAATTTATTTAAGGAACTTTTACAGTTATTATGGAGAGTAATTAAAATTCGCCAGTTCTATTTCTTTATAAAAAAAATGACAAGTTCCGTTTACTATTTTTCTCCAGCTATTTTTCTTTATACATGTAGATTTTCATTACATTTTTTTTTTCTATTTTTACTTGGACTTTGACAGTCAAAATTAAATTGATTATCCATAGATTCTCAAAACCATATTGTGTTAAAGTTCAAATGAAAAAAAAAAAAGTATATACTGGGTAATGTAAAAAGTGACATTATGTAAATTTGTTTTAGCAAGCCTTGCAGAATCAAATTTTGAAGAAGGTTGAGTTAGTCTTTTTTTTTATGAATCTTATAAGATTTATTTGAGACTGGATAAAAAAAAAGCATTGAAGTGATTTAAAGCTTAGGAAATTCACAAACGAAGTCTATGTTTGCTTTCTTTCTCTTTTTCTATTTTTTTTTCTATATATTTTTTTCCTGCACACACAATTGTACGTCCAGCTTGGAGCTGAAAATGGCAAACACTTCTTCAGTCTGTTTGTACTGCGGAATAAAAGTAGAGTAAGTGTGGATTTAGATTTATTGCGTCTTTTCAGAGAGAAGAGGCGAGTGAGAGAAGTGTGCTTCCAACACTGCACACAATGCATATTCCTTAGGAAAATGAATGTGACATTTAAAAAACATGTTTGAAGAATATCCAACCGATACAATTTAAACTGGACTTTACTGAAATAATTTGTCAAAATTGTTTTAAAATGGATATTTCTTATACACTCAAAAAAAAGGGGGGGTTCATTACTTCAGTTACGAATGCTTACTTATTTCAGATAAACACTTTTGAGTTATTATGAGCAGCTAAAATAATGTATTTTTGCAAGTTATTAACAATAGCTATTTTAAATTGTTTAAAGTTGTTTTCAGCTTTTTTTTTTTTTTTTTTTTTTTTTTTTTTTTTTTTAGCTATTTTAAGTTAAAATAGCAATTGTTAATAATTTGCTAAAATGTATTATTTTAGCTCCTCATAATAACTCAAAAATGTTTATTATCTTAAATAAGTAAGGATTCATAACTGAAGTAATGCACACTTTTTTTAAGAGTATTCATACCACCAGTTTTTATATACTTTTCAAGGAAAATAATTTTATAATGTTTCATGCATATTTTACGGTATCAATCATTATACAAATGTTACTATGAATGCAGTTTTTCTTATGTTCTTGTTGGTGTTGAAAGTGTAAGAGTGGGCCAGACGGGTTGTCAGGCCTAAACCTCGCACTTTTAAAAAAATAAGTATTTTTATTTCTCTCTCTCTCTCTCTCTCTCTCTCTCTTTTATTATTATTATTAGTTTTTTTTAATAAAGACGATTACTTTATTTTTTTTATTTTTTTAAATTCAATGCAACATAAAAGAAAATATAATTAATATTTGTGTGGTTGTATATATATATATATATATATATATATATATATATATATATATATATATATATATATATATATATATATATATATATATATATATATATATATATAAAAGAAAGGTTAAGGAACAAAATTCTTTACATTTCAATAAAATTAAAAACATAATCTTTTTTGACATTTACTTCATATATCGTCCAAAACCATAAAATCACACAAATCAAAAACCATTAACTGCACTCAAAAGCCAAAAAAGTAGATGACAAAAAGAAATGAATTAGATCAAGTAGTACAGTTGAAATTTCAAATCCAATCTTTGTCAGAATATAATTTTTTTTATATAAAATAAAATCATATTTGAAAGAAAAAGTATTGAAAAAAAAAGTGAAGTGGAAAGAAAATGATTATGACGACACGAGAGAGATCTCAAATATCTCATATTTTATTAATATTATTTCTTATGTCAATCAAAATGTCAGTCAACATTGACTCTTGAAGCAATATATAAAAAAGCTGAATTTATCATATTAGTGCTTTTTTTTTTAATGCCTGTCTTTCTTTATTGTATTTTTATTATTAATAAATAATTTTAACTTTTCAAATATTTTATTTATATTTTAATGACAAGAAAATAGATTTCATTGTATTCTGATTTCCAAGTAAATTTCTATTTTTAGATAAATGTTTAAAAGCTCTTGATAATATGAACGCCTACACAAAAGTTGTAGGCGTTTAACCATGAGGTGAACTTATTGAAGTATACTGAAAATAAAATGATTAAAATCTATTTTAAGAATTGAATGTATGAGCAGAGTGTATTGTCGTGATGCCGTCTGCTTATTTTAAGATGATTATATATATTTGCAGGGGAAAAAAGCTATTTAATTTAATAGTTAAAATTAGAAATAGTATTTTAAGATATTTATATATAATTTTTCTAAAAATACATGAACATTTTCTTTTAAAAAGAAAGATTATAACTCCTACCTATCGCTCTTATACCAAATTTTTTGGTTTGTAGATTGTAATATTTTTCCTTCTAAATACCTGCGAAGTTTTATAAATGTTTGATTTAACCAAAGACTGTCGTTTAAAATGTGTTCTCCTCGATGAACAACATTAAACCACCACAAATCATGATCATTGTATCATTATAATTAAATTTGAATAAAAATTATCCCGTATTAATTAAATGTCTATTTTTTAAGCTTATAGGAATAGACCAGAGAAAAACATAAGCGTCTATATCACAAAACACTTGATGGGATTTACATAAATAACATTAGTTTGTCTCAAAACCCAACAGTAGCCCCGTAGCAGTGATCAGAAAATTCGATTTATGCAACCCGCACAACATTTTTATACTAATTTTTGCATGTTTCTGACGTCATAAACATGAATTTTCACGCAAATTTCATACTTTACGGAATTTCCACGCTCTCTCGTGGTGCTACATTAACATTCTGGGTAAAATTGTCATTAGTTTTGAAGATCCCATTTCGTTTTTATTCATTAAAAAGCACATGTTGTTTTATGTGGTCTATGGCTTTATATATTAAAGAAAAATTGTTATCATCTAGATTTTTTTTTCAAATAGTGGAACAGGGTGGTTTTGAATATATTTCAAGAAAACACGTCATTTGCTTCATAAGTTACATTATTTATTCATTGTTATAGAAGTACACGTGAGTAAGGGTTAGGTGTAAGTGTGGGCTGGACCATATACCTCTCTCATTAAAAAAATGTGAAGCATATTTTCTTTTTCTATTTTTTTTTAATTGAAATTGAAAATTGTTTGTATATTTTATTTTATTAATTCATATTTGATATGAATTCTGTAAGCTAGATAATATTGAATATTGTTATTTGTCTCAATTTTATTGAGCAGGTAAAGTACATATAATTGAAAGTATCACATAACATAATATATTTAATTGTATACAGTACTGTTTGACAATGCAAGTATTGTTATGCTTTCTGTATTTATAGAGTTAATATTACACAGTTATATTGAAAGTAAGTATTGCATTACATATATATGATAGCATGAATGATCTGTGATAACATTAAATTTTTTAATATGAATCAAGTACATTATTTAATATTTAATATAATATATTAAAACAAGAGAAATTGCACATTGCCATTTAAAACTTGTAAATATATTCTGTACTAATTATTTATTTTCTTTTGATGTAATACTTGGCTAGTGTGAATTTTGTCCAAATAACAGATAAGATAATAGACTCTTCATTCATAAAAGTATAAGTGTGTAAATATTTACTTGTATGACTACTGACTACGATTTTTTTTTTTTTTAGAAATGTCAAATTATTTAAACTGCCATTATATTATATATATATATGTATATATATATATATATATATATATATATATATATATATATATATATATATATATATATATATATATCATACAGTAGTTGAAATTGTTACATATTGTATATAAAGCTAACTAGCAAATAAAGCAACTTACTTAAGTTATAAAATGCCGCAGTAAAAACCGTGCTAAAATAATTTGTCTGTTCTTTAAAAGAAGACATTAATTTGTTCTCTAAAATTTTAGTTGAAAAAACTTTTATCTCTCTCTCACTGTGATCTAAAAGTGTCAAAGATAAATACACAAAAACTTATACCCCAATGCATACTGCCAAATTCCAAACACTAATATTTACTGTAAAAAAAAAAAAATAAAAATAAAAAAAATAAGTAGGGCAGTAAAAAAAATCCTATACTTTCAACTCCAGTTCTAAAATATTTTTCTCCCTCAAAAAGAGTTTCTGTATACAAAACGTTTTATAGAGTTATGATTTTTAAGACATATTATACACGGAAAAATTTCTTTAATTTGAAGACTTTTTGAAAACTTGCACTTTTATATCAGGATGACAAATAATTTAATTGCCAAATAATATTTCAAAAGTTGTAGAGTCTAGACGTTTCACGTTACTGATAAAACCTTTTAATAGGATACGTGAGTAAAGGGTTTTAATGACATTTAACAACTTATACATACAATATGTTAATCATATTAAAAATTAAAACTAGTAAAAAAAAAATAAAAATAAAACTGAGGCACAAATTTATCAATCATGAAAGAAAAACACACTAATTATAGAGTTTTGTACTGTATATTAAATTTGAAATATTTACTAAAAAAATTGCACATTTCTTTAACAACATTTTTTTTTTTTTTTTTTTTTTTTCCATATTGTGTTATCGTGCTACACAAATCCCGGTCCCAGTCAAGACATTTTCTTATCGACAGGTAAGGACTTTCCAATTAATGGAAATGTACACACGGGCCGGCCACGGCTTAAGTACACAGCCCGGCATTCACCATGACAGCCTAGAGAAACCGTGGAAACGTCTAGGCAGGCTGGTCGGTGCAATCTCATCGATCATGAACCTCCCGAATGCTGTGCGTCGTCATGGAATGCATGTAAACATGCATCGTGCAGCGTGTTGTGCTCTCACACTTCACGTACGCACTTAACAGTGGCTTCAACCTATACTCGGTGAGGAGTACAGAGGTACGAGTCAGCTGCCTTCAGCACTCGGCCATACCAACTTTTTAAAATCGAGCCATCAACAAAATGTCTTCATCTCAGCAATTTTTTCAGTGTATAGAAAGACAAAATATTGCTAAGTATTGTAAATAAATTTTCCTACTATTGGCGCTTTCACAAAACGCACTTAAGAACATGAAATAAAAAAAATCTATGTTATAGAAAAATGGGGGAAGAAAATGAATTAACAGCACATATTTTCCTTTGTGTATTTCTCTCCCTCTAGAAGCTTTTTTTTTTTCTTCAGAGAGGGTGGAAATTGACCTCAAGAATTTCTTTTCTGTCGTGTCTTTCAGCACAAAATTAGAATTGAAAATAAAAAAGAAAATTGTATTCGGCATTCCTGTGCGACGTAGTTTTATTACATAGCAAGTGATTCGTATGGCATTTTTTTTTGTATCTGTCTCAAAGGACATAAACAATTCTAGCCAATCTCTTTCAAGACTAACGTATTTTTAAATTGATTAAAGTAAAAGCTGATGCTCACCCTTTTCTTTTGGTTTGATGAATATTTTTTATATATCTTATCATTAAATACCCTAACGTATATTTTATTTTCAACTCAAGTTGATTTGTTTTTAACAGGGATAAATTTTGAAAATTCCACACGATTTATATATCTAGAAAAAAATATATTGTACATTTCTTGCTAAAAATAAGAAATATTTGTGACAATTTCTATTTTACTATGGAATTAAATTAAAAATAAGAATTCTCTGAAAATATTAACAAAATAGTTTCATAATTATAACATTTTTCTTAGAATTTGCAAAGCTACAATGTTTACACTTTTTCCCCCTTAATATATAAAATGATACTTAAGGATACTTTTGTAGTACATAAAATTTTTTTTAAGACTTCTGGAATAAACTGTAATTTTAATAATGTTTAGTAGCAATTTTTTCTAGTTTGAAAATATTTTTATGCAACAAGAAAATAAGCCATCATAAGACTGATATTACTGTTAATATCGATCATAAATTATCAATAGCAATACAGAAAGAGCAAATTGCCTAAAACCATGCTTAACCACCTCATATTTTGACTTAAACTACGGTACTAAAATGCAAGATTTTGAATGGCGTTGACAGAAACACGAATCAACCCTCAAAAATATATCCACCCCTTATATATACCTTTGGTAAAACAATTTCATATAAAAGACTTTTCTGTATGTTATATTTTATATACATTATTATATGAGTGATAATATAAAAATACCACCCTTATATAACGTCTTTGTATAGCTTGAGGGTATATATTGAGGCGTGGATGTACAACATCCCTTATATATCAACCCCTCAACACTAGTGGACGTAATAGAGGGTTATGATCACCCTCAGCTGTTCTTGATTTTCTTATCTCATAACTTTTTCTTTTGTCGACCACACCCACTTTTTTTTTTCCATTCCCTCGTTCATCAAATATGAAGGTGCCGCTATCAGGTATCATCATGGAAGTGACCGGAAGTGGTCTTCTGATGGCTTACTTTGATAAATATACCTAAAGATTATTAACTTTCTTCTTACGTTAATACTGTTATTTTATTCTTCATAGTAAAATAAAAATACGTACGTTTGTGAATTGACTTTGTGATTTCAAGCTTCAAGCCCGCTTTCTGTGACAAAAAAAAAGGCTAAATTTTTATTATAATTATTATTAACGTTTTACGTGCTTACATTTTTATATAGTACTCGTAGCTAACTTTTAAATTTATTAATACTATTTATTTATTTAATGCAATTAAGAGTTCGATCGTTCTATGAAGCCAACTCCGAGGCAACTTTTTTAGATTATTTAGGATCAAACCAAATACAAGGGTCATACGATTGATTTTATTGTACCTTTTTTATCGTAATAACTTGTACTAACGATGTAATAAAAAATGACTTTACAGACCTCGCTACTGTTCAATTACTCACAATTTTATGAAAAAAGGTGATTTTGAGACTCAATTTTTCTACACTAATTTTTGTGCAATTTAAAGTTACATACATCAAAACATTTTTTATAGCCATTTGGAAATTCAGCAATGAAAAAATATATTTTTATGAGAACGTAAAAAGGAATTTTTTTTTATTACAGCATTAACTTTATAATTTCTTTATTTTTAATGTTCTAAATTATAAAAGTAATTGAAAGTTCTAATTCATATTATAAATAAAATTATTGATTGCGTGCTGTTTTCTATAATATTTTCTTCTACTTGAAACTTTGATGTAATAAATTTACCATAACATGTTTCAATAAAGAAAAAAAGAAAATGAGAAACCACTTCTTGGATGAAAATTAATAAACATTTCACAATATTTATAGCAATAAATCAAATAATAAGAAGTCCATAAACTATAGAATTACAAGAGATAATGAATTTTGATAATGTAAGAAAATATCCGATATGAGAAATAGCCAAGATTTATCAAGTAAAAGGGTGTATTAAAGACGATAGCTTGCAAGAGAGAGAGAGAGAGAGAGAGAGAGAGAGAGAGAGAGAGAGAGAGAGAGAGAGAGAGAGAGAGAGAGAGAAAAGCAACTCTTGCAAAAAAAGCACAGCAACATTGTAAAAATTCTATTATACGAAAAAACGTTTTACAAAAAGGGGTTTTATAGACGAAATATAATACATAATACATATAGGAGAAAAAAATATAGTCACATGTCTCATATCTTTTTTTTTTTTTTTTTTTTTTTTTCATTTTTTTTTTTTTTTTTTTTTTTTTGAAAAGGGTCAATAATAAAAATCTAAATTGATAATATTATACCCAATATAGTTTAGATTTTTTTATATGGAATGATTTTCTAAGTGACGTAGTTTAAGTACATCGTGTTTAAACTGGACAATAAAGAACCGTATATGATTATTTTTGAAATTTTTATTAAGTTCGTAATACATTACTAGAATTTGTCTACCAAAAAAAAAAAAAAAAAAAAAAAAAAAAAAATCCAATGACATAAAAAAGTAGCAATCTTATTAAGAAAATTAGTACTTCAAATACTAAAGTAATATTATCAAGTATTCAATTTGTCATTATTAAGTAATATTACAAAAAAAATTATTATTAGATTCCCTGAAAGAGCTTTCTTATTTTTTATTTCTTAGATCTTTTTTTTTCTTTTTTTCTTTTTTTTTTAAGGGAGTAGGTGACTGACTGATATCTTGCAAACTAGACGGTTGCGAATTATAATATTAACACAAAGTAAAGAAGAAATGATACTTAAAAGTTTAGCTACGTCAAACATGTAAAAATAAGATCGAATATTTAAGATTTTCCACTTTAAAGATTACATGCAAATGTAGAAATTCAAATTTAAGTGGCAAAATTTAATCAAATTAGAACCTTTTTAAAATTATTATGTATTAAAATTTTTTTGGAACTAAAAAAACCTTTTTAAATTTGCTCGATTTAATTTGTAAATTATAGTGTTTGTTTTACTAGAAATAAAATATATACAAAGAATTATTGTGAAAATATAGGACATATTTCCGGTCCAAGTTGGTCACTCTCTTCGTTAATAAGTCCTATACATTTGATTTTGGATTTAAAAGTGGCTTTTTAACAGACTTGAGACAAGAACTTTTGGTTTAATTAAAAACCAAATTTTTTTAAGGAAAATTTTTACTGTCAATGAGTTTTTTTTTTTTTTTTTTTTTTTTTTTTTTAGTATATTGCATTTTCTAAAGAAAATAGCAGCAAAATCAGAATACATCCTCACAATGCAGAAAACATTAATACAATTAAAATATGTTATGTACCTCTACATTTTGGATTCAATGTTAATTGCCGTAAAGTTTCAAAATTTACAAAATTGTATAAAGCATTTTTTTTTCCATGAAAGACAAACAGCAATTTTAAAGAAAAAATACATAAATATTTTTTTTCAGTGTAACCAATTAAAAATCATTACTTAAGTTTTTATAGCATATTATAAAAATATATTTCATTTAATTTATTCTCTACACTTTATGATAAATTTATAACATGCATGAAAATGATTAAATTATACGACTCGTCATTCTTCTTAATTTTCACACATATTATTTCTGTTGAAGTACGTGATGACGTCACAAACACGCTTTAAATTAATTGCTAATTATACCCTAGACACTGATGTGAACAACATTATAAGGTGTAGAAACCTTCATATATTACAATATCATCACACTTATATTATACTCAGCTACCTCCGCTTTTATATTTATGGATGCTTTAATAGTTAATTATAAAATATCATTATTAATAATAATAATAACCTAAGTAAAAACTTAATACTTCATAGTAATAGAGTATTATAACTTGTATTTTCTTACAGAATATGTAAATTTAAATGTAAAAAATTAGTATTTTGTATACTCCTTACATAAGTTTTTAAAATCTTCTCTCTCTCTCTCTCTCTCTCTCTCTCTCTCTCTCTCTCTCTCTCTCTCTCTCTCTCTCTCTCTCTCTCTCTCTCTCTCTCTCTCTCTCTCTCTCTCTCTCTCTCTCTCTCTCACTCTCTCTCACTCTCACTCTCTCTATCGTGTTTTTTAATTCAAAAGAAAACTGCACAGCATTATAGATTCTGGGAAACTACCTAATAGTTTACTCAAAGAACTAATTTAAAAAATTTGTAATTTTATACTCGATAATTTTTTTTAAATCTTCTCTGTCTCTCTCTCTCTCTCTCTCTCTCTCTCTCTCTCTCTCTCTCTCTCTCTCTCTCTCTCTCTCTCTCTCTCGTTTTTTTTTATTCAAAAGAAAGCTGCACAGCATTATAGATTCTTAGAAACTACCTATATTGAATATTTATAATGAATAATCAAAGAACTAATTTTGTAACAAAATATACACAGTGGATTCTTGTATAAAGCCTGATGATGAGTAATGGTAAAATAATTTTTCTGCACTTCCACAGCTTCAAATAAAAATAAATAAATAGGTAACCTTTTAAAAATTTATCCTTCTAAATCCCTCAACAATTTGTCCAGCAAGGCTAAAATAAAAATAAGGGTAAAAAATAAAAATGAAAAACGCTGTAATGAAAAGTTAAAAATTAAATAATAGCTTCAGTACTTCATTTCTCAGATTTTTATACGGTTAATTGGTTCAAAAAGTAATCTACATATTAATATATTATTTAATTAAAAATAAAATTAATTTTCTTTAAAAAAATTTCAATTTAGATTATTAAAAGACTTTGTTGTATTATATTTTGTTATTTTAAAATAACGTTCCTTTTTCTGCTTATTTTTTTTCTTTTCAAGAGAGAGAGAGATAAAGTAATTTTATATTAAAATTTAAAAGCTTCTTCTCTTTTTTTTTCCTTGGAATAAGAAAAAAAAAAGATCAACCCTTTTTTTATATATTGAAGATGTTCTTCTCATTTTCCTTTATAAATATATATTATATAAAAATGGCGGTGAAAGAAATAGCGTACAATTTTGCATGCTTTGCCTCCTTGCTGTGTTTGGTTTAGATCCCAAAGCAACAGCAAGGTACATAAAAATAAAATAATCTGATGTAAGCACTTGTCTCAAGTATTTTTCATTTACACTGAAAAATAAATTTCATGTTCAAAATAGTGATACAAAACTAAAAAATTCACAATAATATATTGTTGGTCTTTTAAATAAACAAATCTTTTCCTATATAGGTTATACAATAGTTCTAAAATGAGTTATATAAATGATACGCATATTAAAACAGTTTCATATATATTAATTTTTGCATGTTAAAAATGGTTACAATTAAGATATTTCAGTTTAAGTATACCATGACTTTATAAATCCGTAAGGAGGTGTGTCAGGAATATTTCATTTAACAGAGGAATTGTCATTCTTGGGCTTATCACAACTTGTTACCTAAACATTCTTTAAGGCTCCTAATACCAGATAAATGCAAGCAAGTTTTTCATCTTGTGAATTTTTTCACCGAGCAATCATCTAACAATCTAAATCTTGTCCCAGGGCACAGTTAAGGCACAGTTAACTAAATGCATAGTTAATTAAGGGGCACAGTGTTAAATACAGTTTAACTTAATACAATATTTTTCTAGAATAACTTATTTTTATCCGTGTATACTCTCTCTCTCTCTCTCTCTCTCTCTCCAGTGGATGAAAGTTTGTATTCTTATTATTCTTAATACAATGAAACTTGCTTATATTCAAATTTTAGAATTTCAAGTTTTGCAAGCCAATTTTTGGTTATTTTGAATTGCTTATCTTTTATAAAGGACAACAGTGCAGCGAAATCTTACGATGCATCGAGATTTTTCAAAAAGACGATTATAAAAATTTATTTTGCTACTCCTGAAGTTTTTGTTTGTTCGTTCATTTGATTGTTTGATTATTTATTTTTGTTTATTCATTTTTATTTATCCATCCATTATAACTAAAACTAAGTTTTTTGTTCATGTATGTATATAAACTTTGCTTTTATTGATATTATTTCAATAAACATGTTTTATTTATTTAACGCTAAATAATTTATATATAACGTTTTGTTATTTCAGTATTTATACTGCTCCATAATAATATTTAAACCAACAGCATAATAAACCAATAAACAAAATTTAATGTATTAAATATAATTTAAATTATTAGTGCGATAAATTAGCATGTTTTTTTTTACCACTATTTAAATAAATAATGGATGTCAGTCTCTCTCATTCTACTTTAGTCTATATAATATAACAAAAAAATATGCTTTATAATTATATGCTTTGTATTTTTATTACAATAGTTTTTTTAAAAATTAGCATTAAAAATTACAATATCAAGTTATTAATCACTATGAGTTGAAATAAAAGTTTTATATTTTAATATATAGCTATACAATTTTTCTTATTATATTTTATGACTTTTATATATAAAAATCATTAAAAAAACAACATTTGAATGTAAAATTATTTCTTTTGTCTTTTTAAAACTCATTTGTAGAGAAAATGTGTCAGTAAATGACAACTTTTTCAACTTGATTTTATTCAATTTATTATACATAGCACTGCTAAAAGCCTCATCAATGTTTAATAACATTCTCTCTACTTAAACAATAGAGTTTTTATTTGACATTTGAAGATTTTTTTTCTTTTTTTTTTAAATCTTTAATCTTGAAATTATTATTCATTCTCTTTGATGTTAATTATTTATTTTACTTATTTGCTTATTTATTTATTTTACCCACTAAGTAAGAAATTTTTTCAATACAGGGTTTCTTAACAGAACAAACTCCATGCACTAAAGTAATAACAAAATGTAGTAAACGATGTAAGATGCAACCACCCCTCAAAGACAAAAACTGGAATGCATTTTTATTTCATATAATAAATTACTTTGGTCTTAATATAAAAAAGAAAACATTATTTTATAGTTAAGAAAAAATACGCTTTGTTGTAACGAGTGCAAACAAAAAAAAGGAAGGGTAGTTTTATGTAATACAGTCTCATTTTATCGTTAGACATGGAGAGGCAGTAAAAATGCAAAAACTTTTTGTGAAATTATCCTAGCTATTGTAGAGAAGGTTCTTTCAGTATGGAAATTTTGGCGTATAAAATGCATAATGATGTCGGCATTACAATGACATTTTCAGCGTTTGACATGAGTTTTTCTTCCTTTTTTTTTTTTTTTTTTTTTTTATGAATAAAGTAATTCAGTCTCTCTTACACAAAAAGTTATGAACATGTTTCTCTCGTATTGTGTGTGGGTTTTGTTCTCTCTTTCTTTCTCTCTCTCTTTCTCTCTTACAAAATAGGCTCCATTTCCGTGGAAAATGGTTGAATATTTTAAGTAGGTTTATTCATCACATAGTTGCCAGTTTTTATACTTAATATTAAATGTATTTTTTACATATTTTAACTTTGTTTATTTATTTTTAAATTTCTCATTGAATAGCACCTAAACATAATATTTATATTGCTTCCAAGAACTACTTTTTAAAAACCTAATTTTAAGATTGAATTTTAGTTAATATTTAATTCAATTATATAGTATAGAAAAATTTCGAATTTATTTTCTGTTGAAATATAGCAAAATGTAAACATAACGTCATATTGCTAGGGTATATTGATCCTTGCTTTTGTTTATTATTGATTAACATATCGATACTGGTTTGGTCATTTAACTAAAATTATTATTATCTTTTGTTGTTTTTAACACCACACTCGTGCACCGGATCATCAAAGTGGCACCCTGTCACATGTGGCATACATTCACCTTGTCACCACCCAGCTTTGTGGCTATTTAGCTTTAGGGTTTATTTGATGTTATTTGAGACTAAAGCCTTGCTACCCTCTCTGAGGTGAAGTTATTTCCTGGACGCGATGGGACACGAGCATTGTACTGGATGCCCACAAAAACTTAGGCACTTAAGGGTGGGTTGGCTTTTGGTTCCACAAACTGATGCCTCGGCTGCCTCGCGTCTGCAAATGCGACCTAGAGGTCTAAAGCCTACCTCCACACTTAGGTCCTTTCCTGGACGGAAACATACGCGACCCCGAGTCATGGAACTAAGCTCGACTCTCGAGGTTGGATGCCTATTATTATTATTAATATTTTTATGTACAATAAGGAACAATTTTCAGCAAGGTCAAAAATTAAAAATATATACCTTGTCAGATGGTATAACATTTAAAGTCAATAAATATAGAATGCCATATTATAAATGATTTGGTATATAATGCAAAGCGAACTTGACATAAAAATAAACAAATAAAATCCGGTCAAAAAACCGGAAAAAGTATCGCAATATTCCCAGAATAAGTTTCATTTATTATAAATGAAAAAATATATATATACATATATATTATCTCGTACTGCATAAGGAAGCGGAACTTTTGTTTCATTATTTCCACAGCATAAACATTATTAAATTATTTATTTATTCAAATGCACTTAGACTGAATTTTAATACAGGAAAAAAGAAAGTGCTATAATATATATATATATATATATATATATATATATATATATATATATATATATATATATATATATATATATATATATATATATATATATATATATATATATATATGTATAAATATATAAACAGAGAGAGGGGAGGGTGTTGATGTGAGTTTTTACCCGGGTAAATGACCTTTTAAATTAATCATAAATGCGATGTTGTTAAATATTAAACCATTTCGTTTTATCTTTAACAATTAAAATTAAATTTTAGTATACCAGTACCATATGTAAAAATGTAACAAAAAATTTAAATTAATGAGAAAAATACTATTTTAAGGTAAAGTTCTAACACAGATATTTAAATCTATCAGAATAAGTCACAGAGAGCTTTAGAAAATCAAGTGTCAAATCTACCAATCTTATAACGATAAGTTACATATTATCATACTTTTTTCAAGATAAATAGTATTTATTGAATTTTCAGGATAATTTTCATTTCCATTAATTTATACGATTTTTCCACATTATATAAAGTGAAGGATATGTTTTTAATTATTTTTTAAAGTTATAACGAGAGACAAAGAAAAAAAACGTCTACCAATGTTTGTAACATAATAATTCATAGAACAAGCAATTTTTGTTTCTAGAATTACATTAAAATTAGAAGGAAAAAAACGGCAACAATTTAATTAGCTAAAAAAATTAAACTTTAAAGAATTTAAATAATTTTTTCTTTTGTCATCTTAAGATCTAATGAAACTAAATTACAAATAATTAAAATATATTTTAGTACTTCCTTTTATATCTTTCTTTTATAAAATTTACTTTATTTTTAAGTCAAGTTATATACAGATAAAAACATAAAATACATTTCTTGTTATAAATTATATAATAAAAAACGAGAGAATTAGTTTATTGTTAATATAAAGTTTGAAGGTTAAAAAGTTTCTTAAAACAAAAATAAGTTATGTATCAAAAAAAAGGACAAATTCTTTTTTTATTTTTTGACCTACAAACACAGAGAAGTTAAAGAGATTAAATAATTTTGTTTTATTTCAAAAACTAAATCATTTTTTCTTTAAAGAAAAGCTTTTTTTTTTTTTTTTTTTTTTTTTTTGAAAAGTATAAAGTTAAGTTTTAAAATATAACTTCAATAAAATGATTTATTTTTGTTTCCTTTGTCACAAAGTATATATATATATAGTACTTGTTATAAAATTGTTCAAATGGTAGTTTAATTTTCTTGAAGACAAGAGATGCTGTGCAAATCCTATACATCTGTGACTTGTAACTTTTGTATCGTCGTTCCATATAACAATGACACCTTTATTTACAGGTATTAGAGATCTGCACGGAACTTTTGTGACTATTTTTTAAATTTTAAATCAGATAATAATAATAATAAATGGTTTTTATGATGAGGCCAAAAAAGGTATATACCCACTTACATAGTCCTTTGACTTATTTATCACATATTCAGGTATTATAGTCAGAGTATTTAATTTTTACAATAAAATCATAAAATACACACAGTATACACTTCTCCCAATACTAGTTCGAGCGGATACAGTGTAATGAGCTATGTAAAGTCAACTATGATTGGCTAGTAGGTTTATATCACGCTCTCTGATTGGTTTAGCACCGCGGATACAGCTTTTGGTGGAAATTATCTTGTTTGGGCCAGAGTGTATATTATTATTTAACAAGAGTAATCAAAAATACATGATAAAGAGCATTTATTCATTACTTATTGACTTGTTTTGATAAAATTAAGACAGAAAACTTCCAAACTTTACGATGGCATTTGAAAGTTAATAGTAACAGCTATCTATGATAAAATTTTTAGAACTCATGACCATCAGATAAAAGAGAAAATAATATTTGAAGTTAACATGGGCTGTTATGGTACTAAAGCTTCAAGAAATAATAATTTAAAATCTAGCATGGTGAACCCCCAAATTTTTATACATTTTTGAAGACACCATAATCCTAATGTATCACTTTGCAAAATTTCAGATTTTTCTTTCTTTGCAATTTTTTTTGTCAAATCCCGCAGTACCTGATTTCCCGCCTTAATGAACTTTAGAAACTTAATGAAACTTAGAGCTTTACTTGTAAGATAGAGACCTTGGTAAAAACTGGATTTTTCAGTTAAACAAAAAACAAAAAAAAAAAAAAAAAAAAAATCATAATAAAAAGACAATTTGATGAGCAAATATCATACATTTTTTTACCTGCATCTGTAAGTTTGTGCAATATTTTATTGCTATTTGAATATCGAAGAAGCTTCAGTCTATACTTTGGTAAGTATCAAGTTTATTTTTATTGAAAAAATTGTTCGGCAAAAAGCCTACTTGTAAATCTTGCAGGCGCAACTAATAAATAATGACACCTGAGTTTATTTAGAAAACTAACAAGACTCAAACATGATTTTCAAAATGTGGTCTTATATAACTTGTATAGTCTCTTAACTCTATATATTATTTAATTAATGAAACATACGCCCTGATAATTAGATTGATACAACAACTTACTTAGTTTATATAAGGTTCTTTTTCAAAATAAATAGCCTATTAAATTTTTAATATCGAATGTTAAACTTTTAAAGTTTCTATTTGTAAAATGTTCTCTTATAAACCTAATTTTATTAATAGTCTTAAATATCAATAAATTCTTTTTAAAAAAAAGGAAATACATAAAAAATTACAATCCTTTTGCCTTCACTATTATAATCTTCCTCACATTGTATTGTGTATAGTGTATATTAACCTAAAACTTCTTATAACAATATAAACAAACAAAAACATAAAATAATCCAGTGAAAAGTTAAAATCTCTTGTATGCAAATTTTGCTCTTCACCTTTTGACTTGTTAGCTAGTCTCGCACTTTGGCTTCTCTATATATATAATATACCGTGAAGTTCTCCTCCTTTATATTTTGAATTACTCGGGCGAGTTGTTTTCAGATTTAATTTTCATATCAGTGTGCAAGAAACACACAGCTTGTATAAATCCGCTTTTACTAAGTAAGTAAAGTAGCAAACTTAACTTAATCCCTTTTTACTTGCAACCACCTTTTGGCTTTTCTTGTGACTGTACTGTATATATACCAAGCTTTCCTGATACATACCTAACCTATAAGATTCTATAATGATGAACTATTTTATACGCTTAGATAGTAATTGTATAATATATTATTAATTTTAATTATAATGTCTTAAGTTTATTGTTTATAATTATATCTTATTTTATATTACATGTTTTTGTCATTATTTTTTTTTTTTTACAAATGATATGCATACCTTGCAAAAAAAAAAAAAAAAAAAATGAAAATGAAAAAGCTACATTTCTGACGTTATCATAACACTGTGTAACTTTAAAGAAGAAGTTCAGGGGTTACAATATGGCTTCTTCAATGTTAGATAATGATAATAAGTAATAACTATTCATAAACTCATATGATGATCCAAAGCCCTATCCTTAGCCCCATGGTAGCCCCACTTGCGCTCATCCTGCGAGATATGCAACCCCCTACAACTTTTCTATAGTAAAGCCGTAACTATGACGTAAAAGATACGGGATGAGTTGCATATCTCGCAGGATGATCACGAGTTTGAGGGGCTACGGAAGGGCTTTGGGTCATCACATATGAGTTTATAAACAGTTCTTCTCATTATCTAAAATTGAAGAAACC
Source organism: Ecdyonurus torrentis (assembly GCA_949318235.1). NCBI lineage: Eukaryota > Metazoa > Arthropoda > Insecta > Ephemeroptera > Heptageniidae > Ecdyonurus > Ecdyonurus torrentis. Next base: position 25,414,359 of record OX439132.1, on the reverse strand, counting down.
CTGAACTTCCTCTTTAAGAGTTAATCCACTAGTTTAAATTTTAAGTTTCAGAAAAGCAAGACAGTAAAAATTTGAAGGGAAAAAAATGTAATAAAAGATATAAAAAATGCATGATTACATTAATATGTTTAAGTGATAATGAATTACCAATCTAAAAAAGCACCCTTATTATTAAGCAAAAATTATTACGTTTTTATTAATTTTAACCCCTTAAAATATTCATTTAATATTTATTATTATAAAATAATTTTTTAATGAAATAAAATATTTATTTTGTAATATACATGAATTAATTGTATTTTTATATTTAAATATATTTTTAAAAAAATATGTATTTTATATATATTATAAAAAAGCACAGAAGTCTGTAATTTTTTATATTTTTATTGTGTTTTTGATTTATTAAAATTATTTTAATTTAGGCTGTGATACAATGTACATACATAAACGTTTTATTTAATTTTTATAATTGTTTTTATATAATATTTATTTAATATAATTAATTTTTAGTACTGACTTTTTATTAAATTTTTAAATATTGATATTATTTTTGTTACCTTATTATTGGGTATATCGATTTCATGTGAACGTGTTATTGTCGTAACGTTATTTTTATTCACCTGCTTTTTGCTTCCACTTTTTTATTTTTTTTTATTTTTTGAAATAATTATGTATGTAAAGAAATTTGAATGACAGTACAGTACAGTTGTTTAAGTGGCGTTACCTAAAGGTTAGATCAGCATGCTCTCTATAAAAAAACGCAAAACCTAAGTTTGATTACGTGACCTTTTCAATTTCAGTCAATAGCTGTTATCTCTGCAATTTAAAAAGGGAATAATTTATTATTTATTACTAGCCATATACCAAACTGATATGGCTAAGTGGTGAAGTCTGATGATAGTAATTCGTACTCGACCGTAGGTTCGAGTCCCTGCTGGGGTACGTGAAGTGTGAGAGCTAAGAGCACACTAGGGTGTATGCCCATGACGTCATACTGAATGCGCTTCGACGCCATACTAGAGCAATGAATAACATTGCTCAGCATGGGACAAACATCGGTGTTGGCTACTTTCTTTGGAAAAGTAGTTAATTTTTTTGTTATTTTTATTTTTCTCGTATACATGAAAACCTAATTCGACCAGTTAATAGCATCAATGCTCTCAAAAATATTGTTAAGTAGTTTTAAATTGGCAAAATGTGTGATTTTCCCATACTGGCCCTTTTTATTTACTACTCACACATGGAAACATGAATGCAACCATGAGGTGCATGATTGATCTGATTGCAACCACCAGCCTGTTTTGACGTTTCCACGGTTCCTATAGACTGCCATGGTGAATGCCGGGGCTGTGTATATAGATCATAGCTGGCCCGTGTGTGCGGTTTCCATTGAAAATTATTTCATATTTATTAGTAAGATAGATCTAAATAAGTATGGGACAATTGTCCAAAAAAAAATCTATAAAATAAAATAATAATTTTAGCATCATAGAATTTAAACTTTTGTAAATGTGTTTAGCAAGAAAAACTTTTAATTGGCATTTTTTTTAAAAGTGCATTATAATTATAAATATAAAAAAATGTCCAAATTCATTAAATTATTTTAAATTCTAAATAATTCAAAGTCAGGATAGTATAACATAAAAAAAAAGTCTGTAAAATAAAATAACGTATATTTCTGTATTGTCTCACCATACAACAAATTATTCATTGTACGAGTGAATAATAATTTCATACTTAGTTAAAGCAGGTGTAAATACACAAGTATAAAGAATGATTATAATGTCTCGTATTTCTTATATTATTCAAATATATGCGTAAGATATTTCACTATAAATTTTAGTCTTATATTATATATATATATACATATTATTTTTCAAGAGAAATTTATTTTCTACGCTGCTTTTCATTCTTTATGAATTATTTAACTTTTAACTAAAGTATAATTTTGTTTTGTATAATATAAAATTTGTATATGAGGTTTTTAATGAACATGTATAAAAGTATACACTCAAGCATAAAGACGAGAATTTCAAATTAATGCAACTTTTATAATGTGTCAGAGTTTTGTTACATATAATTTTGTAAAATTTTATGTAGTGGTTAATTATTATGCTATACGGTTGAGTTGTTTATATAATGTACTGATTGAAGATAAAGATGATAATTTTAACTAAAATTTTTGACCTTGTAATATTTTAATTTAATTTATGTAGTAACATTATTAATAATTCAGTTGAAATTATAAAGACAGTGATAGCAAATTTTTAACTGTCTTATATGACACTACCAACGAAACTGCAGATAACGTAAGGTAGTGACTGCGCATTCCATGCGTCTTCTGCAAAATTTAATTATTTATTTCTGGTATTTTTCACGTTTTGATGGCGGGAAAATATTATCGTGTGTATTTTTGTTTTTGAAAAGTTGAACTTTTACTAGAAATATATTTCGGAAAGTAGCGATCGGGGAAAGTCGGAAAAGACGAACGAAATGCACAGTCGGTTCCTTACATTATCTACAGTTTGAATATTTCCATTTAGCACTGGGAAAGTATAGAATGAAGAGATAATTATGTCGTCTTAATTAAGATGAGATCAAGTTACTTTTTTTACCACTGACGAAGTTAAACGTATTTGCAAAGTTAATCTGTTGTGACTGAAACATAGAAATGAATAAATACGAGCATCAACAAAGTTTTATACCATTAAGAGTAATAGTAAAGAATATTATATTGTTATAATATATTATGATTTTATGTTCGTAGAATCATATCTATCTTCTTAAGTCCTAGTATACAATACAGTGCAGTAAACATCAGATAATTTAATAAAAAAATAGCAAAAAATAAAAAAATTAATAAAAAAATCGAACAGGTTGAGATAAAAAAAAATATACACATTTGGACCAGAAAACGCTCCTGATACGCGATTTTTAAAGCTGTTTTGAGCATTTTAGAGTGGGTAGGGGGCTCGCAAAAGTAAGAAAACCTTTTTGACAAATGAGACATAATTTTTTCATTCTAAGAACTGCACAAAAACGTGGTTAAAATATATGACAGAGAAACTGATTTTTTTTTCCATCCAATGTAATACCATTTAATTTTACAGTATATCTGTACTTGTTACAATAATTTATGAAAATTCTAATCACAAAGGGTGCATTTGATTTTAAAAGTAATCGATAAATATAGAAATCAAAGGTAATATGTATTTTCTATTATTATTTTATTTTTACTTACGCACTGTTTTAGCAAAATTTGACCAGTCAAGGAGACTCCTTTTGAGTTGTAAACCATCCCTTCTTTCTGAGTAAAACGGTAACTTGATTATGTAGGAATGCAAGTCGAAGACATTCACGTCCGAAATCCACATACATATTATATTGTATACTACATTCATGTACATACATGTGACCCATGTCCAACGTTATATGTATAAAAGCATGGTCCATAAAAAACAAATCAATGATTTTATTTACGCTTTTGCTTTTACTTTATGGAACTTGGTCTTCTATTTTAGAGCTATCGTACTAATAAATATAAAATAATTTATTATCACATAACTAATGTAACATTAATTTTACAAATAAGCCTTTAGCTAAAAAGGATACTATTTTACTCGAAGTGTCGGCATAATAATATAATCCATTACATTAATTTATTTAAAAAAAATAGTTTTTATTAAAAAAAATCTATAAATATTAGATAATATGTAAATTATAACTATATTATTTATAATAAAATATACTTTCAAACTTTTGATAATTAAGTAATGTGTAGACAAACTTTTTAACACGATGAATTGTATGCGTGGTGTGTATGCACGCGTGTACATAGCGAGAGAAAAAGGGAAAGAAGAAAGGATGGTTTTCTTATAGCTCATTATATATATAATATATATATTATAGTGTGTGTAGCACAATTAATCTCAATTAAAACACGTACATGATAAAATTTTCTTATATATTATACTAGTTGTATAGTATGAAAGAAAGTAAAAGTATGAGAGAGGTGTTAGAGAAGTTGTATAATTTACATATTTCCGACATGATGTAATAAGTACGTGACAGCTAGCAAGAGAGAGAGAGAGAGAGAGAGAGAGAGAGAGAGAGAGAGAGAGAGAGAGAGAGAGAGAGAGAGAGAGAGAGAGAGAGAGAGAGAGAGAGAGAGAGAGAGAGAGAGAGGCCTATGATAATTTGCGTGATATACACTAATATTTTCTACGTGCAACTTTTTCATCCACTTCTTCTTTCCTCAAGTGTTAATAACTTTATGTGCTGATGCTGATATAATATTATAACATTTACATAATCGATTTTTACACTTCACTATACTTGTGATTGATATAGCTATGAGGAATGTTGATTTTAATTTATAATATTTATTGATAGAAAAGTAATTATCTAACGTAAGATTAAATTAATTAAGTTCATTCAAATAGATATTTAAAAAAATAATAACGATACAAAAAAGTATGCTGCTTTCAAGAGTATTTTTATTTTAAAAATATCGTATTCTAATTAATACAATTATATTTCTCGAAATACAGTCTTAAAGGCTTACAGGGATAGAGGTGAAGAAAACATAAGCATTTATATCACAAAACACGTGATGTGATGAGACTTACATAAATAACTTTAGTTTGTCTCAAAACCAAACTGTAGCTCCATAGCAGTGATCAAGAAATTTTCGATTTATGTAACCCGCACTACATTTTTTTTTAGTAATTTTTGCGTGTTTCTGACGTCAGAAACATGAATAGTTACGTAAATTGCATACTTTACAGAATTTTCACGCTCTCTCGTGGAGCTACATTAACATTCTGGTAAAAACTGTCATCAGTTTTGAAGATCCCATTTCATGTTTATTCATTAAAAAGCACATGTTGTTTTATGTGGTCTCTTGCTTTAAATATTGACTATAAACGAAAGGCGATACTATCCACTTAGAACCCCTTAAAAAAATAAAAATGAATACACGTTAATGGAAATTTTTAATAAGAACAATTTGGTTTTCAGTATAACGATCTTTTCATCTACATGACTAATAAATTTTCTTGTTTTCTTTTGCAGTCGTACACCCTCATTTTAGTGCAATTAAATATGTTTAAATTGAAATGGTATGAATGTTAGTATTTTACTGGAAATAACACAAAACTTCCTTTAAAAAAAATCTAAATACTCTATACGTGTTTATGAATTTCAATTCCTATAATCTAAACCAATATTGATCTCTTTTGAATAAAATTCTCTATTTTTTTCCCCCAGTTTAAAATACTTTGCATTCTCTTGCTACATTCTCAAAATACCTGCGTAAGTAAATAAGTTGTTTAATTAACTACAAAATAAAGATGCAACCTCACGTGCGTTTATAGGAAAATACTTTTGTATTGGGAAAATACAACGAGGGTTGAGGTTTTAATGGGAAACCTTTAGCATTTACATGCTGACAATTTTAATAAGAATATTATAATCTTGTACACTGTAAATTTTGTTAAAGGTCTAGAACAGTTTAAATTTTATTTTCATTTATGTACTTTTTGAAATATCTATATGAAAAATTATTATTTAGATAAAATTTTAATATTAATTTTCAATGTATATAATCATCCACCTTTAATTCAAGCTATCAAATTTTAAAATTTTTAATTTTAGGTAAGTTAAGCAAGTGAATATTAACAAATTATTTCAATATACAGTGCATGGTCACAAATAGTTAAGTTATAATTAATTATGCTATAGTTCAATGCAGCAACATTTATGCATAATTTATGCTATATTGTGTGCAGTGATTATATTTCATAGCATAATAGTTGTTCAACATAATTACTTATGTTATTCCAATATAGCACCATTTGTTCTCTATATAACATAGATGCAGCAGAAATTATACTTAAAATTGTAGAACACTTTGACAAAAAACTTATCTAATATCCTATCATACCTAAATATCAATGTTGATTTGGCCGAAGTCATTGATTTCTAATTTATTTTCCAATTCAAGAAATTGCAGATGCGGGGTTTATGATGTCACAGCTCGCTTGTTTCCGCCCACGTGGAACAGTGAGCTGTGACGTCATAAACCTGTATCTGTCATTTCGTGAATAGAACATAAATTAGATATCAATGACTCCAGCCAAATCAACGTTGATATTGAGGACGTGCTTTTTGTTCAAGGTGTTCTACACCTTTAATTTATTTTTTCGTGTAGGTGTGTGGTTCGTTCAGAGTTTTTTTGTTCAGTATCTTATAGTTTAAACTTTTAGAGATTTTTGTTCTCTTCTCAGAAGTGTACTTTGCCTTTAAACGTGAACTCTTGTTAAAAAGATTACATTTTATATTGTAACATTTTGCGTAACTGGAAATGAATATCTTAACATGCAAATGTTTTCAAATATTACCGATAGTGTAAACAAGGATGCTATTGATTTTAATACCTGAATTTATTTACAAAAAAACAAAAAAAAAAAAAAATAGTGTTAAATTTTTTAGTCCACTATAAACAAAAAGATAAAATATCAAGATTTTTTTTTGAAAATATCACATCTATATATAAATAAATTTTCGGGTCACTTACACATTAAAAATCTTCATAAGAACATGACAATGACGATGAACAGGCGGAACTCAAAGTGTCATACACAAATTTAAGTTCAATTCCATGCACGATTAAACTCTTCAAAATAATCATTTTTAGATATATATTTTTTACTTCTTACTTCAAAAAGAAGGAAAAAAGTTTTTTGTTAAAAGTTTCTTTGGATTACGTCCAAAGTCGATTGCTTTACTTCTCTCTCTCTCTCTCTCTCTCTCTCTCTCTCTCTCTCTCTCTCTCTCTCTCTCTCTCTCTCTCTCTCTCTCTCTCTCTCTCCTACACACACACACACACTTTTCTCAAACTTCTTCAGGTACTGTAAAAAACTACTTTTTTCTATTATAAATTTGACATTTTTATCTTTAGTTATGCGTGATGTGTATTAAAGTACATTTACCGTCAAATGTTTTGAAATTGTTACTAAATTTAAAGTTGAACGCAGTTTGTTATGAATTTAAAGTAGGCATGGATGCATTTTATATGCAAAGTTTTTTTTTTTTTTTTTTTTTTTTTTTTTGTAAAATCTTGAAATGTTTTAATATTATGTGTCCCTAATTGAAAATGAAATACAATTTATGTTTGTGTTAAATTGCTTAGCTTTGTAAAGTGCGTATATAGGTGTTTCACAGATACAGTATATTATACTGGATATCTTTGGTTTATTGTTTCCGTTTCTTAATTTTTTGTTAAATTATTCTGAATTGAATGAGGATTGAAATTTAAAATGTGTACTTAATACAAATTCAAAAATAAATATTAAACTCGTTTACTAATTTTAAGAAAGTGAAAGAAGGGAAAAAAATGTCTAACATACATGTTTCATAAATGTGTAAGCAATTTTGTCATAATCCGATTTTATATACTGTATTTCGGGTATAATTCATATATAAAAACACTTATAATAAGTTCTCTGGTCACCTAATGATCATAATTCTATATTTTCTAAGCAGTGTTAGGAATTCTAAGGCCTTTAAATTTAAGTTAGTGATTTCATGAATCCCACCCTTAACTTAAACATATAGGCTATTCATTAAGTAGAAGTTTTAATTTTTTTTGAAGTTAAAATTCAAATATTTTTTAATGCTACTGTACAAGATAAGTGAAGTAATCGAAGTATAATAAATATACGTTAAAATTTCCACAAGTCAATAAATCTCATATGCTGTGATTGTATGTATGTTACGTACACACATTGATAGTATCAGACAAAGAATGATCACCGTCGCCGCCACAAATAATCGTTGTTCCATCTATCACGTACTATACGAATAGAGAGGATCATTTTCTAACTTTTTTTTGTTTTTTTTTTTTTTTTTTTACAGAATATATTTTTGACAACTTTTGGCGCCATATTCAAGCCTATACAATTATTATTGATAAATTTTCTTCAAATGTTTAGAAAATATTATGTATAATAATTACCTTTACATTTTTTTTTCGTATATGAGATTAAGTTTTTTTTTTTTTTTTTTTTTGTACCTACCTATAATATAAGCCACATTTGACCTTTGAAGCCAATTTTTATATTATAGCCACATTTGACCTTTGAAGCAAATTTTTATATTATTCTCTAAAATAGTATACACATAAGTATAAATTTTAAGTGTCCAGTTATTTTACTGAATAATTTAAAAGCAATTTCTCTTTTGCTAGCCATTATTTAAAAATTGGTTACATGTGGTTTTTTAACTATAAAAAAAAAATCCTTTGAGAATCCAAGTTTGAAAGAAGAAAAAAAAATTGTTTTGCGGTGTTTTTAAATAAAACTAAAATAAATATAAATCTTTTGTATACATAGAATACTTGAAAATGTTTACTATAAAGTATAAATCCATATTATCACAGGATATGAAACTTTTTCACTTACTATACTGTACAGTATAACAGACAAAAAAAAAAATCTTTTGCCAACTTTGAAGATAAATTGAATTTTATGCCGTTATTTTTTTTCTACCAAATGGGTAATTTAGAATATTATAATATATATAAAAAAAGAAAGAAAGAAAAAAAAAAACTAAATTTTTTTCTTTATGTTATACAGATACTTGTTAAACAAACATATGGTAAAATCCGCTGATTTTTTTTGCTGCTAACAATTTTTGTCACTTTTTACAATTTATATTGTTCTCATAGTAAGAGAATAAAACTTTTTTTTTTTAGCACACTCCAATGTAAAGAATAAAACTGATTAACAAGGTAAATAAATTTAAAGGTCCAGGATATTTTCAATCGTCATTTCTTTCATATTGATTTTTATATCGATTTATTTAATTGTAATTTTGTATGAAATTAGAAATAAAGCAAAAATGCGATTATTATATAAATATTTTAATATTATTATTTTACCATTAGTACAGAGATGTAGTTTTAAAGATAATTACGGTTCTCTGTATTTTTGCTGCTGAGTTTCTTGTAATAGATTTGTTGTATTAAAAAAATACTATTAACTAGATTTTTTAATGTGTATTTTTAACGTATAACTTAAAGTAATTTACCAACTTAGACTTAAAAAAAAAAAATGTTGCTATAATTTTGAATACACAAACTTTCATTGGAAACAAATATTTACAAGAATAGCATTAATTGGTCTTAAAACCCAACTGTAGCGACGTAGCAGTGATCAGAAAATTTCAAATTATGCAACCCGCACAACATTTTCATACTAGTTTTTGCCTGTTTCTGACGTCATAAACAGAAATATTCACGCAAATTGCATACTTTACAGTTTTTGCATGCTCTCTTATGGAGCCACATTTACATTGTGGTAAAAACTATCATCAGTTTTGTAGATCCCATTTTGTGTTTAATAATTAAACAGAACATGTTGTTTCATGTTTTCTATGCCTTTAAAGCTGTTTTGCTTTAGTCTTGATAATAAATTTAGAATTTTTATTTTTAAAGTACTTTCATCCTACAAAACGTACAGTAAAAGTTTGTTACTTTAATTAAGTTTTCTGCATACATTTTAGATTCCACATAACTGTAAAGCCCTTTTTTTTTTCATACATAAAAATAAAAGTTTAAAACTGTATTACTTAGTCTTCGTTTTGTATACTCAAAAACAAATCAGGAACAAAAAGTAGCTTTTTTTTCCTCGTTAATTTTTACAGTTTAAAAATACTACATAGACATTTGTGTACCAAGTCTGGAAATATATTATATGATTACAAATACTATTACAATGCATTTATTTGCATATACTGTTCAAGTAAATTGTTGGAAAAAATGTCAGTAATATGTAAATACTCTTAACTTTTTTACTAAAATAACTTTGTTTACATAAAACTAAAAAGTTTTTTTTTTTTTTTTTTTTTAATATTCTCTGTTTAAATTTGCATATGTGTAAAAATATATAACCTATATATATATATATAATAACCTGAATAGCTTAACCAGGTTGAGTACTGTACTTAGTTAAGTGAGTAGCATATGATTGTACAGAGTGCACGAAGTAAGAAAGAAATGAACAAAAGGTGAACATTTATAGTTTTTCTATAAAGAAAATTTTGTACCATGTTAATTTAGGCAACATAACATAGTTATATGATCAAATTGTAATCAAATTATTAAACTTTTTTGTTTATAAATATTTCATTCATGTTTGTGATTCTTATATAAATTAACCGTGATTTCAATGCATTTTTTTTATTACAAATTTTAAATCATATACTTCATAAACTTTATACATAATATAACACGTTTTTGTCCTGTTTCATGAACTGTATTTTTTTCTTGCTATATGGTGTTATCGTGCTACACCAATCCCAGTCCCAGTCAAGATATTGTCTAATCGACAGGTAACGACTTTTCAAATTAATGGAAAAGCATACTCGGGCCGGCCAAGACCTAAGTTCACAGCCCGGCATTTGCCATGACAGCCTAGAGAAGCCGTGGAAACGTCTAGGCAGGCTGGTCGGGGCAATCACATCGATCATGCACCTCCCGAATGCTGTGCGTCGTCATGGAATGCATGTAAACATGCATCGTACAACGTGTTATGCTCTCACACTTCACGTACGCACCTAGCAGTGGCTCGAACCTATACTCGGTGAGGAGTACAGAGTTACGAGTAAGCTGCCTTCACCACTCGGCTGTACCAGCTCGGAAAAAAGTAGTTGTTGAATCAATATTTCTATAAATAGTGTTATTAATTATTATTATTACAAAAAAAAAAATCTATTTAAGGCTTAACCGACAATACCATATCCAAATTTTTTGTTTAGAATGTGATATAACATTGGATAAGGAAATAAATTGAAAATATTACATAAAAAAGACAAATATTATATTCATATAAATTTTTCAATCAAATATTAAAAAAAAAAAAAAAAAACTCGTCAGATAAGAGGATTAAGAGATTTATAAAGCGCTTCACATTACAATTCTTGATAAATTCAACCAAATCCAAATACGCTCTCGTAGTTTTCCTTATTGAATGCAAACACGATGAGGAAAATTTCCAATTTAATAAATCTCACAAAGAATATAAATATATAAAAAAAAGACAACATTCTGCTCTGGCAGAAAAAAAAAAGAAATACAATACAAGTTTTAATAAAATTATTTTTTATTTAAATATAAACTATAAGTTTTTTTATGCAAAACAAAATTTTTATTTCATATAATGTAGTAAATACAAATAAATTTTTGTGGTTATTGGTTTTACTTTTAAGGGAGTATAGGTGACCGTCTGATATCTCACAAAATGAAAGGTCGTGAAATATAAAATTAACAAAAAGTAAAGTTGAAGTAATTTTACATACGAACACGGGCAAATATTTAAGTTATTCCTTTTTATAGATAACAATTAAATGTGATAATTTGAATTTTAGAGGCAAATGTCTAATTATATATAATCATTCATATATTTTTAAATTAAAAACAATATTAAAACTTTTTCGGACTTTTTTTTTTTTTTTTTTTTATATTCATTAAATGTCATGTAAAAATCATGGTATTAGTTTTGCTGGATATAAATAATGAATATCAATAGATAAAATAAAGTTCCTCTTTTAACTATTTCCGCATCAAATTGGTCCAGTAATTGTTATATGCAAGAGGAGTTTTTCAGATTTTTTTTTAAAGCAGTGGCCACTTATGTTTATACTACTCTAACAACAGGAAAAGAAAGTGCCAAAAAAGAAAACCACGTGATCTTAAAGTGGGAAGTGGCTCAGATCTAGCTTGCTGCTGGCACCAACTTTTCTACCACTTTTACCGTCACGTGGTTTCCTCTTCCGGCACTTCCTTTTCCGGCTTTTTGAGTAAAAATAAACGGTCAGTATGTATTTCTAACAAAAGCACACAGTTTCCGATTCTTTGTTTTATCAAACGTATACTGAATGCTATAACTTCTTATTGGAGTAAGTAAAATTACCTATGAATTAAAATAACTAATAATAAGAACTGTAAGGAGACATCATTTATAGAATTTTTGACCTTTTATTGCCCTTTTCTCCGTCTTTAACTCTTTTCAAAATTGAATATAAATTGTAACTGAAATTATACTGTAAAACGTATAATATGCTTATACACGATTTCCTATACAATATAAATTTAAATATTATTTCCTTATAATGAATTTTAAATTTTCTCTTCTATAAATTATGTAATAATATAAATCATATTTTTACACTTCAGAAATTTTTGCATTACTTGCATGATGCATTAATATATTTTATCTTTTACTTTTGCAATATTTTTTTGTAATATTAAATCATCTCAATGTAACATTACATTTTACTTCCTCATAAGTTATTCTCTTCGAATCCAATATTTTACATAAAATGCTTTAAAGGAAATGATATCAACAATTCTAGAAATACTATTGCTGAAGTGACATGGAACATAATTTTTAGTGCATATATATATATATATATATATATATATATATATATATATATAAAGTTGAAATTGAGTAAAGTTCCTTTGAACGTCCAGTACAGTAAAAATAATTGAAATAAAAGCAGTTCAATTTACTTTATAGTAAATTTATACATATATATATATATATATATATATATATATATATATATATATATATATATATATATATATATATATATATATAGTAATAAATGTAAAAAATAAATTGAAATAAAAAATTGCACAACTTAAAACAATACACGTTTAAAATGTCCTTTTAAAATCTCAATAAAAAAATATAATAAATTTTTAGCCATGAAAATTGTTTTTCATCATTTTTTTTATATTATTATTATTTTTATTATTATACAGCATTGTTCTTTATCAACTTTATTTAACATATAATTAAGTTTTACTTGTAAAAACAAATTAAATTAATATTATTATGATATTGAAGTTTTTTATGTTATATTCAAAAGTTATAAATGTTAAAAGGGTTTAAATCCCCCTCTTCATTTATCCCCCTATTATTATTTTAAGTATTTTCTCAAAACAAAACTTAGAATCTAAACTATAAACTATATAAAGACCTTTTTCGTTTTTCAAAGTTGGGTGTAAAAAGCAAGAAGTAGTATAGTTTTATGATAGGAAATAAAATGAAATATAAACTTGAATCAATATTAGAATTGTATGAATTAAAACGGAAATAATATTCTTTTATAACCGGAAATATATACCTAGTTTTATTATGAATTAAAAATATTAGATTACTTATTATTCTATTAAGTTTAAAAAGGGGAAACATTGATTTTTAAAAGTAAGTTCCGTTTTTTTTTTTTTTTTTTTTTTTTTAATATTTTTTTGATATAGGATTGTTTCTTATTTGACTTACTGTGTTTTAGGACTTTTAAGACTCTCAATCAAATTGTGGTTTCGGGTGTGAAAGTAAAGAAGGAGTGGCGCCCTTGGGAGCCATGTGGCGCCATATTCAACAATGAGAAAACAACAGTGCGTCGTTGCTATGGCAACGGTGGCTAATCTACAATGTCTTCTTAAATTTCCCTCTGGAACTCGCAAACCATTCCAAAATTAGACACTCTAATTTAATGGACAGCCTGTTGGCATTTTTTTTTTTATATATATACAGTGAAATGAAATGGGTAATCATAAGAAAGGGACGAGAGAGCTAATATCTTAAATGAAAGCTTTTTTTATATATATATTTTAATTAAATGTATTTACACTTAAATATAATTTTAAAATTGCTCTAAAATACTAAGACATTCCATAATTTTTGTTTTTCTTCTGCAACTTCTTTAAAATTAATTATTTTTAATGGTGTACGTCTCTCTCTCTCTCTCTCTCTCTCTCTCTTCCTTTTCGTAAAAATTATAATAAAACACATTAAAAATGTAATACATCTTAAGCAATTACCAAGACATCTTAAAAAATTGGAATAGAATCTTCTTTAGTACACCTTTCAATTAAGAGTGTGAGTATTTTTTTTAAATATGATTTTCTATGGCATGAACTGAATAATAATTAAAACAAAAAACAGTATAATATAACTACCAAGAACATAAATATGGAGCAATAATGAACTAGCAAAGATTATAAAATCTGTTTAAAAAAAATAAATTTAAAAGCATTTTCAAATTTCTAACATCTTATGCTTTAGTAATAGGATACAAGATATTGTTTATTTTTCAATTTAAGTTTGATTAATAGAGCTTGTTTCTAGTGTTCAAAGTGTGTAAAATGGACCGTATTATATTTATTATTTGTTTTTGTATACGTTTAAGTGCCAAGTTACAGCCCAAGGGCATTTTGTACCATTAACTAACTCAAAATATAGCTATTGAATGATTTCCAACTTACTTGTATACTTCAGTATTTTAAGACTTTTACCCATCAGCCCACACCATTATGTAAGTAGTTATTAATTTAAAATAGCAGTTGTTAGTAATTAAATTTATATATATATATATATATATATATATATAAATTACTTTATTTAGAACAAAGCAACTCCAATCATAATTAAAGAAATGATTCATATTTTCATTATCAATAAAAAAAAGTGCATTACTTCAGTTACAAATCATAACTTATTTGAGATAAATACTTATGAGTTATTAAAAGCAGCTAAAATAATGCCTTTTAGCAAATTATTAACAATAGCTAATTTAACTTAAAATAGCCGAAAATAGCTGAAAGCAACTTAAAGCACATTAAAATAGCTATTTTTAATAACTTGCTAAAATGCATTATTTTAGCTGCTCATAATAAATCATAAGTGTTTATCTCCAATAAGTTAGGATTCGTAACTGAAGTGATGCACCCATTTTTTGTTAGTTATATATACAATATAATATATTATGTAACTTTCAAACCTAAATATAATTTAATAACTTCAATAATTTCAATTTAATAGAGCAGCCTAGACTATTATTGCATTTAAATATATATATATATATATATATATATATATATATATATATATATATATATATATATATATATATATATATATATATATATTTGAATGTGAAATGTGATTGGCATGAGTATAGAGAGAGACAACAATACAAGTCCATTAGTTTGTCGTGAATTAAAAAAAAAAAAAAAAAAAAAAAGCTGTGTTGTAAGTACGCGAATGAAATCAACAGACTGTGAATGCACGATTAATTAAGTCATGAACAATCACGTCATTTGTCAACTTGAAATCACGTAATAATCGTTCTCACTTCAATGAATTTCCTCTATAAATCCAATTAATTATTTTTATTCGCTTCCCTTATTTTTAACATTAATTAATTTATTTTATTTGTTATGACAATTTAAGGGTATTTATTTTTGCCTTATGGATTAAAAATTGAGTATGTTTCTGGTTTTGAAGTTTATTACTATTATTAATAATGTTAATACGAAACTCGTGTTGTATTTTTTTTTAATATAATGCGACATAGGTATTAAAGGAATAGACCAGAGAAAATTACTTGTGCTTTTTAATGAATAAACAAGAAATAAAATCTTCAAAACTAATGACAATTTTTACTAGAATGTTAATGTAGGCCCACGAAAGAGCCTGAAAAAACTGTAAATTATGCAATTTGCGTGAAAATTCATGTTTATGACGTCAAACATACAAAAACTAGTATGAAAATGTTGTGCGGGTTGCATAAATCAAATTCTCTGATCACTGCTACGGGGCTACTGTTGGGTTTTGAGACAAACTAATGTTATTTATGTAAATCCCATCAAGTGTTTTGTGATATAAACGCTTATGTTTTTCTGTGGTCTATTCCTTTGAATTGGTAAACTATATATTAATGAATTAAAGATATATAAATTTAATTACATATTAAATGATAAAAACAATACTTTTACATCTAATTAAACTGTTGTTTTTATTGTCTGATCCTCGAAATACGTATTTCATGAAAAAGAATCATATAATAACTTCATCTTGCTGAAATGAATATCTTATACAAAACGAGTAATAATATTTTGAAAAGATTTTTTTTTCTAGTTTTATTATTATTTGCTTATAATTTTAAAAAATCACTGAATCTTTGTCATAAAAATATTATTTTATTATCCTAGTAACACATTTTACAAGCTACAAGTGTCACGTTGAACAATAAATAATAAAAATATATACATATATATAAAATAAAAACAATAACTTTATATGTATGATGAATTTATTGTAGTTACAAAAAGTATGATACTTGACATTATTTATTTTATCCAATACCTTTTTTTTTATTCTTGTGTTCTATAACATGTAGAGAAAGAGAAGTGGCGTTGGAGAAAGAGAAGGCGACCCGTTGTGAGAGAAAATTAATCTTTGTCTAGAGCTAAAGCGAGATTTATGATGTCAATAAACTCAAAGAGATAGCACTAATAAATAATAGCCTATATGTACTGTATACTACTACACGTAATCAGAGAGAGAGAAAGAGGTGTGCGTCTATATTTACTTGGGGGGTTTATACAACTAATCGTTCATATATATATACAAAGAGAAAATAGTTATATAATATGAAATGTGTGGTATATAATATTATCCTTTCTTTTATGTATTAAATTGTATTCATCATCATACCTTTATTCATATATAAAAGAGATATAATGTTTAGAATTTAATACGTATAATTATTTCTATATATATTAATATACCTAGGCAAAGGTTGTATATAGGGTGGTTTATTATATAAATCTCTCTCTCTCTCTATCTCTCTCTCTCTCTCTCTCTCTCTCTCTCTCTCTCTCTCTCTCTCTCTCTCTCTCTCTCTCTCTCTCTCTCTCTCTCTCTCTCTCTCTCTCTCTCTGTCTATGTTCGTTTCTGATGCTCGCTAAAATCTTGTGCAGAACACACCACTTTCAATTCAGTTCATACTTTTAGCATAACGGAGTAATAATTTTTCTGCACCAAAGTAAAAAGACAAAAATGCATGATGATTATGCAAAATCTTCATTTCAGCAATATTTATTCATAATTGCATAATTTCTATTCTAACTATGTTATAAAGCATAACAGCTATTAAAATAAACAAATATCCTGTTATTCTAAAATAGAAACAATTATGCTTTATGACATAGAAATTATTTTCCTGGCAGTATAAATTACGTATGCATGTATGAATGGTGGATTATCGTGGAGTATATAGCTCCAAGTATAACAACTTGCATGATGGTACTCGTTTTGTCTAGAGTATCGAGCATTGCCGTGAACTCTCAAACTTCGATGTTTCACGCTGCTTGCGGCATAAAAAACGAACAAAACTTCTATCTCACTTGTTTTCTGTGTGTATTTCCTCTTGACTCCAAAAGAGAATTTGAATAGAATGAATTTTAGTTATGTATCCGCAATAATAAAAGATAAAATTAGTGGTATATATTTTACAGAAAAAAAAAAAAACATTTACATGCTCGTTATACTGTTTTTATACAATTTATGTAATACAAATTTATCTATCGTTTTCCTTGACATTTTCACAATTTACGTTCTATTCAATATCTATTTGAATTATGAAAAAAAAATATTTGTATATTTTAATATTTTGTTATATTGATACAATTATTGCCTTCTGTAAATTTACCTTTGCCTAAAAAATAAATCTCTTTCATTTCCAGTAAAAAAAAAAAAAAAAAAAAAAAAAAAAACTAAATTTAAATTAGACGGAATTTTTTGCGCAATGTTTTTGTAAATAAATCATCAATTTAGGAAAAAAAAAGTTACTAAGGCAATTAAGACTAACAATAATTCAAACAAAATACATTAATCATAAAATTAAGAGTCATTTGCACTCACGAAAAACGCCGTGACTCGATCAAGGATTCGAATGACTTACGTTAAGATAATTACCAAAAGTAGTAAACAGATTAACAGCGATAAAGGAGTATCTAGGAGTATTGTATTCTCTGATTCATTCATGAACATCATAGTATTTTATATGTTAGTTTGTTATGTAAAGTATAATGAGGCTCATTAACAATGATTGGCTGCCCAAAAAAGCAACATCAAACAATGAATGTGTCTTATTTTTTTGGTTAGCCAATCACTGTAAATGAGATTCACTATACTTTACAGAACAAGCTTATGTGTAGTTTGCATAACGACCTGTTATATATATAGAAGGCTACTTGTCTGACTTCAGTAATAAACAAATATATTTTTTATATAAAATGCTGTCATTAAATAAATAAAACTGATGCATCTCTGATTGCATACTGATAGCTTAGAAGAAAACATTTTCACTTTTTGACCTGAAACTTTGAATTAAATGTACTTTTATCATAAACTTAATCTTTAGAGCATCAATTAAAAGTGAAAAATTAAGAAAAAGATACCTTATATAAAGAAAAATAAAGCATACGATAACATCTCTTCAATTGACTGTGGAAAACATATTCTAAATAGAATTTTACCTCAGTTAATCAAAACTCTTTGAGTTACCTTTGCTTTACAAAGATATAGATAACATTTCATACTTCACGTAATATTTTTTTTTTATCTCTTTATATGCATGTTGAAAACTGTATAATTCTATACAGAAGAGAAAAAAAAATCGATGTTAATAAACCTTACCTAGCAACCCTTACTTATTATATACATTTTATACAAAAAGTGACCTCCTCATTTCAAACTGTCAAGTTTGTGCTTGTCAAAAGAATATTTCAGACAGAACTTTAATTTAGTAGAGGTTTTAAATATATGGAAAATTATGAGGAGAAATGAGGAGAAAAGTTGAAACCTTATAATTTTATTTTATTGCAGGGAAGAAAAAAAAAAGGGGGGGGGGGTATAATCTTTTTTTGTTTTAAATAATAATAAAAGCTTTATTATTATCACTTTTTTTTTACATAATTAATTTTGTCCGATAAAATTTATGATAGATATAATCTCACATTTTATTAAATTCTAATTATTTAAAAACAAATGTGGTGAATTGTTTGCATATTGATTTATGATTATTTTTAAATATTTAAAAGAAAAAATGATAAACACTCTTTTTAACTTATGGCTTTTGTAAACTCAGTTTTTGTGAGAAAAATGTATCGATCGCTAAATGCTACTTAGATATAATTGCACATTTTTGGGACCAAAGGGTAACAAGTTAACAAATATCATTTTTTTTTTTAAACTTAAAATATAAAGCTTAATATATTCTTAAAAATTTATATAAAAAATATGACAAAATAACTAAATAATAAAAAGAAGTTACGAAAATCATACTAGATGTTTTGAAAAGATATACTTAAACTTAAAATGTTACAAAATACAAGATCTTATATCTTATATCAAAATATGAGAAATCATTTCAAATTGTAATATATAGAAGCTTTTTAGTAGAGAATTTCCAAAAGCAAAGGCAATTAGATGAAGGTTTAAGTAGCGGCACTCGATTTCAACACACAGAAATAATTTTAAATGAAATGAATGGTCATAATCAAGGGTTTTCAAGCGAAATTAATAAATATAGTAAAAAGATACTTATAAACATTCCAGTTAAATTTATAAAATATACGGTTTTTCTCGTATAGTATATTATTTTATTTAATCTGGTTTCATTTAATTCAATTTAGCCCCTGATGTATGTTGTATTAGATCATGAAAGAAAAATATTAGACTTTGAAAATATTTCAAAGATTCTTCAATCAAGTCTATTCAAAAGATTGTATCATTTTTTTTTTATTTTTTTTTTTTTATTTAATCATATTTCCTTCAAAATTTAATCATCAAAGAATAAACTAAATAAATAAATGTAGATATACATATTTACAATTTTAAAGATGTTAATACTTTTTAATGTTTTTGAAGATTGATATTTTTTGGTTCATATATACGTTTGTTCCAGCTCTAGTTCAAGTTTACATAAATGACCAAACAAACAAACAAACAAAAATGATGTCAGAATATGTTTTAGTAAATAATTACACTTTGACTGAGATTGTATCAACGCAAAATTAAAACAAAACAAATGTATATAATATCGTATGTTCATATATGTAAATATTATATAAAATAAAATTATTCATTTAAAAATAATTATAAACATCCCGGATAAAATCTTTAATTTGTATTATATTATTGTAAAAAAAAGGTATATAAGGACATGTAATTATAATCCTCCCTCACGCATGTTTATAAATAAATAAGCTTATTAAATATGATTTTATTTAAATATAATTTGTATTATTTTCTGAGCAATTAGTTTATAATATAATATTAAAATATCGTTACTGTTGCGGTATTTTGACAAGATTACAAATATTTGTTAGTACATGGTACGTTTAGTTTATTTTCAAGTAGGTTTCTTACCTGTATAATTAAATAAGAATTTCAACCCTTCTAGAAAATGTAGTCTAGTTATTACGTGAAATAAAAAAATGACATTGGCCAAAGTACCGAAACAGCATCGATATTATATATATGAATAAATTTTTAAACATGACTGATGTATCATTTAAAATAAATTATTAAAACACAAAAATAATAATAAGCTTACTAACTTTATAAATTTAGAGAAGGGTGTTTTGAAATTAACATTTAATGACTTAATGAAACAATGAGGAGATTTTTATATAAAGTGGGGAGAGAGAAAATATTAAATATATTTGTTTTGACATTTAAATGGATTTTATTTAGAAATAAAAATTACATTTTAATGATAGACTTAACTTTTACAATTAAATATATATTTTTTTTTTGTTTTTGTGATGTTGTTTTGAAGTTAACAAAAAAAGTAGGAGACGAGACTGGTACGAAAAAGAACGTATTATATACTATTGCACGCTACAAGAGTGATAATTACTTGCATTATAGACATATACATATAAGTATAATTAATTTAATTATTTAATGATGTTTTCTAACAATTTCATGTTATAAATAAAATATCTCCGTGCGTCATAAATATTTATATAGAAGTCAACGAGTTAACTGAATTGTCGTCATAATGTAGTTTAAGTAATTTGACTAATTTGTTATTGTAAGAAATGATTGTTTGTTTGTTTGCTTATTTATTTATTTATTTATTTATTTATTTATTTATTTATTTATTTATTTATTTATTCATTGATGCATTCATTTCAGTTCCTTTATTTGGTTAAAATACCGTTAGGTATATACTGTACATGTAGACCCCTTTCACACCCTTGCGCTTTGACATCATGTTTGTGGTGCCTAATGCATTGTCCAGCATAGGGGAAACGCCATTTTCTCTCATTTGTCGCAAAATATAAGTATATTTTTACTGTAAGCATTTTTTTAAAATTCTTCTAGCTTATTAGGAGCTAGAAATAAGGCTTAAATTGAGGTTTGAAGCTTTGTTTGCTGTTGAAAAAATAAAAATGACATTTTTTCTATGCTGGCCTGTGTATTCCTAACCAACAAAATGGCAGCTTTTTAATATGAGTGCAACCGGTCTATATAGTGATTACAAAACTATTTTTACTGTTAAAATTTACATTTTATTTATTATTGAAACTCTATATAAGTTTAGGTCAATATGGCAAGTAAATAAATAAAAAAAAATAATAATAAAAAAAAGTTTTGAATATTAGACTTCATATCATCTTTTTGTGTATTTAAATTGTAACTATATTTTTAAGATTTTTAAAACTATAAACCAATACCAACATGGATGGAAAAAGAATAGCAAATTTTCTAATTATACAGTATGTTGGTACGTACAAGCAGTTAATGCCATTAATTACATATAAATTTACAGACGTGTTAAATAATGCAAGGCATAATATGCAGTTAATATTTTCATGTTATAATTTGTACAATACTTGGAAAGAATCTTATAACAAATACACTATAATATTACCTTAAATCCAAACATAAAAAACGACTTTTTTATATTTTATATTTTCAACATGAAGAGCTAATTACAAGCATTGTTCTCATACTAATTAATATCCACTAAATTAAAGATATTCAACATCAATCAAAAGTTAATGACTCTTGGGATCAAATTCATATACCAATTTTTTGACATTTAAAAAAAAGTTTTGAAGCAGTCATTTCAACATGAGGATAATATTTGCTTGTTGGATATTTAAGTACGCTTGTATTACGTAAAAAAAAAAGTTCTGCGTATAAAAAGCCTTTGAATGTTTTTCTTTTCAAAGAGAATTTAATATTTTATTTATAGAAATATACCTAACATTTTTTTTTAATGAAAACATTTTTTTTGTAAAGTATTAATAAAAAATATATATTATATAAAGCAATAAAAAAAGATGAAGATAATATCTTAATCACTTAGAAACATGTTATGATGAAAAAGATTATAAAAATGACACTTTTTCGTGTCATTTAATGAGATATTACATTAAATTTTATGTTATAAATAATTAATTATATAAACGTTATATAAAATTCTTTTGATATACTTTTTTATATATATAAGAATAATATTATAATACCTTTTGTATTATTATTCTGTTATGACATGAAATATTAAATTTATACTTTTTATTTTGCAATTGAATAAAATGTAGAGACACTTTTGTGATATTATTTTATAGGTATTGTTACATCTCGGTAAAGTAAAATGTTAAGTACTATACCACATTTCAATTTTCAATTGTATTTTTTTATATGAATATATAAAAGAATGGCCTAATTAAAGTGTATGTTATTTTATTATAAAAACTGTTAAAGGAAACCATAACTTGAATATTTAAAACCATATGTTATTTAATGTAAATTATTAAAAAATTTCAACATATTTTTTCAATGATCCTTATGATTTTTTTGTTTTTAAAATTTGCAAAGCCAGAATGGAGTTGAATTGGAAAAATAATACAACTGAGCATTCATTGTTATATTTGTCTGATGTATTGCAATTTTTTCAGCTTTTCAAAGCACTTCCTCAAGACACGTTAAATTTGTTTGTAAGAGGACAACATTTTTTTTTTTTTTTTTTTAATTTGTTCTTTTTTCCCTATATTTAGTTATTTTTGCATTTAACGAGCATTTCCTTCGTAGAAATATTTTTTTGTGCGATAGAGAGACTTTGCAATGGAGCTTCATTTGTTTACTAGTAAAAATTTTGACAGCAAAATTGAGCAAGCATAATATAGTATAGTGATATAGTCCAGTCTCGATTTCCTTATTATACTCTATTCATTTTCATACACGTATTTAAGTATTTATACATTTGCATGATTGTATTTTTCAAAAAATAATAACAAAATACAGATTCCAATATTAGACATTAACAATTTCTTTAAACTTATTTTATGTAAAAAAAAAAAAAAAAAAAAAAAAAGTTAAAAAAAAAAAAAAAAAAAAAGTTAACAAAAAAATGATAATAAATGTACTCTATTTCTAACCTTTATTATTTTATTCAATCTTGAAATTGAAAGCTATTTAAATTTTTTTTAAAGTATTCTGCATAATGCAAATATTTCTTAATGTAATTCACAGAAATCAAAGATATTACATTACATATAATATGCTGCAATGCAGACATGAAGTACACAAATATTAAATTTTAAAAGTAAAATATACAGATTCAATGGAAAATAATAACAAACCTTGAGAATAATTGTAAAATCTAATAAATATGATGTTTATATAATCATATTTTACTTTTATTATTAAAACTTTGAAGTATAATAATATCTAGTATCTTGACAACAACAATACTGTAGATGTCTTATTTTAATTTAAATAAAAATATTGTCATATTATTTCAATAAAAATACTACTTTCAAATTATTATTTTATTTAATGTATAAGTAGAAAAACAATGTAAACAGAATAAAAAAATGTAACATCTAGCAATTCAATTTCATAAACAAAAACTTTAGAGACAATACTAAAAAATAATTAATAAAAAAAACTATAGTAATAAATAATAAATGTTATTAACCAAGGCAGTTCTATAGTAACAATTGTTGTTACAACAATTCTATTGGCCTAGTCATAATTTAAAACAATAAAACTATATTTTTTGTATATACTACATACTAAATTTCAAGAGTATATTTTAACGGTAACATTTTACCATTAACAGATACACGACATAAATTTAGTATAGTGTTCAAAATTTGAGTCAGTGGAGTGGTATGAATGAGTGTACATCAATTTCATCAACTTTTGAGTTGTGAGTAAAATATTCCGCCAAAATGTAATATTCTTTATAATATATTGAAAATTTCTTCAAAAGTTTTTTTTAAATAAAATATATATTTCTAATCATTGATGGCAAACTGTCTTACATATTTTTGCAGTAATATAGTACAGTAATACTGTAAAGTACGACTTTTTTCATATAATTTAGACCTATATGTTTTGGGACCGATACTTTCATCGTCAAGTTTTTTTTTTTTTTTTTTTTCTTTTCTCTTTATCTTGTATTGAATTTAAAATAAAAGAGAACATTTCCAATTCATAAAGTTAAAATTTCTATGAAAGTTAAATTTTAATTCAATAATTATATCTAAAATATAAAATGCAATAGAACTTGTATCTTAACATACATTGTTCTATTATTCTCGAGTGAATTTAGATAAAACTGTAATTAAGTTAGAACTACAGAAATGTAAAATGCATTTTCAAAAGCAGTTCTCTCTACTATACTGTATAATTTCCTTAATACATAGTTTTCATCTCTCTATTTCTCTCTCTCTCTCTCTCTCTCTCTCTCTTACTACGTTTACACGATGATTTTAAATCAAAACCTCAATAGGATATGAGCGGACGTTCATCAAGCTCTATATTATACAAATTTTAGTGCTGATGTAATGCAATTTTCTTGTAGTACGTAATGATTTAATTGTATAAACTAAATTAATTTTCAATATGAAATTTGCCTTATTATTTTTTATTCAGATCTAAATGAAAAAAAAAAATCTTTGAATGAGGATATTTTTTTATTGGTTATTTAATTAATTCTACAGCATGCAAATTTTATAAATTATTAAAATAAAGATAAACGTGTTTATAAAGTAAATGTGTCGCACAATATATAATTTTTTAACATGTAAATGTAGTATTGTACACTTCTCTCTCTCTCTCTCTCTCTCTCTCTCCTCTCTCCTCTCTCCTCTCTCTGCACTACTATTTTCAGTGGCGTAACTACCAGGGGGGGAGAGGGGGGAGTTCCCCCGGGCCCGTCGACTTCTGGGGGCCCGTTGGCTTCTGGGGGGGCCCGTTGATGCTTGGCGCAAAAAAAAAAAAAAAAAAAAATATAATAATAATAATAAATTGATAATATTAAATTTTATGTTGAAAAACAGTATTTGAAAGTTAAAGTGGATCAATCAAATAATATGCATTTTGTGACAGAGGGTATTAATATTAACTACATTTTTTAACTGTCACCGCACCTTCTAATTAAATTTTCTATAAACGTCTTCTTCAAATACCCTGTGTATTTTTTCTATTTATAGCAAAAATTAATTATTGATAAAAATTAAAATCATGTATGATATACCATTTTAAGTTTTTTTTTTTTTTTTTTTTTTTTTCTTCATGTTATAGTGACACTTTTTAATTTTCATTTTAAAAAATAGCTTAAAATTTCAGTGCCACGCCCCCTTTTCCAAATTTTTTCGCCTGCGGCGCACAAACCCCCCTCCTCCACGGCACTGTTCCCCTTCCGGGGGGCCCGTGTCAGATTTTTCCCCCTGGCCAATTTTTTGAAGTTACGCCACTGACTATTTTCATATAATTTTCAACATTTATATGTACAGTAACAACATTTACTACTATACTACATACGATGGTTTATTTATGCTTATTGGTCGCTAGGGTGTTGCATATTATTTTATTATAATAATGTATTGTACGTACGTACTGTACTTTGTGTTAGTATATTATATTATAGGAGAAGGCTAAAAGTGAATTACCCCTAAAGCTAAAGGTATATATATATATATATATATATATATATATATATATATATATATATATATATATATATATATATATATATATATATATATATATATATATATATATATATATATATATATATATATATATATATATATATATATATATATATATATATATATATATATAATAGTAACACCATCACAACTGAATCTAATTAAACAAAACTATATTCATTGTGTATGCATTGTGTCAACGACTATAACATCATATTTAATTAATTTTCTTTCATTAATTAATTATATATATATAAAATTAATACATTTTTTTAATTATAGTATGTATATATATATATAATGAATTTTATTATTATAACCAATGTTTTTAATCTAGTATGCTGTGGTGAACGAATTGTAAAATTCAATTCTATTCTGTTAGTTGTTTTTTTTTTTTTTTTCACTGCGAATATAATATCAATGCAAAATAAATTCAATTTTGTATAAAAAAAAATGTTTTGTTTGTTTTGCGGCTTTTGTTGTATTGTATATTTTTTATAAATAAAAGCTTTTTATGTAAATGTATAGTAGTAAATGAGATTATTTACAGGTATAAAAAAATAGGAAATAAAATATAAATTTTAGATTTCAAAAAGTAGACTTTACAAATTTCTATAACCAGTATTTTAAAACCTGTAACTCTTATTTTAATCGTAGATTGTTATACATTTTTAAATATTACGTCTTTATTTTTAATTCATACTATAATATTATAAAATACTACTCAAAATAGTTAATGTAAATTGCTCTTATTTTTTTTAAAACAAAACTAAATTTAAAAAGGTGAGAATATTAGTAATTGTTTTTAGAAACAATACTGATAGTGTACATTCAAACTAAGATACTTTTTTTTTTTTTTTTTTTTAATACATAATATACACTACACATGTATTGATTTCAACACTTTTTGCGTGTAGGTTTAATTTAAAATAAAATTCAATTGATTTTCCAGTCTTAATTAGTAAATGTTTTGTGTACTTACTTTAACTGCTTTGTACGTTTTTTCAATTGTAAGTAATTGCCGTTCAATTAAAAACAACACGAAACATATAAAAACTTTTGTAATTCACTCGATTACATTTCAAACTTTCACAATGAAAGAGAGAACTAGAGAGAGAGAGAGAGAGAGAGAGAGTTGTGAGATACAGTACATTACTTTAAAGGTGCGTGTACAGTACATTCTCTCAGTTCTAGAGAACTTTTACTTGGTTTCGTCAAAAAAAAAACTATTTTTGTATTACTGAGTTCATTTGCTAATGCAAATTCAAAGTGTAGTAGATCATATTATACAGTACATAAGTAATTTAACATGTTATGTTTTCGATCAAGCCAATGTCAGATAAAATATAAATCAAAACAATGAAATGTTTTATTTGCGTTAAAATTTAACTGGAAAAGTTTAAAGTTAGGAATTTTCAGTAAAATAGCAAATAAAATGCAGTAAAATAGTAAATTTAACGATATTAATAAGTGGAAATATTATGGCGTAATTTTCAGTTATATTTTGTATAGAAAAAAAAATGCTACCATCACGTAATTACAACTTTAAATTTCAATCAAAATTAAAATAACACATAATTTGCAATTGTTATTGCATGGTACTATTAAGTCTATAAAATATAAAATCGAAACCATTTTATTTTAACAGATAAAACAATACTCTAAATTTAAATTTTAAAGTGAATGCGTATATATATATATAGAGTAAACGTTGAAAGTACGTACGTACATGAATATTTGAATTGCAATATGTAAATGTAAAACAGAAGACAAAGGCTTTGTCTCACACAAGTTTGCACAAGTTTGTAACTGGAAGTATACGTAAAGTAAGAGTTCAGAGAAAGAGGTTGGAACAACTTTAATTATACATCAATGTAAATGTCGTGCTCAAACTACGTTACCTTATAATATGAGAATTCGTAGGAAATCTTATACGTACAAAGCAAATTTCTTATACAATAACCTTTAAATTTATATTCAAAGGTAAAAAAAAAAAAAAAATACTGACTGAGGGTCATTTTGATGTATAGAGCATCAGTAATTTCGTATAATAATTTCGTGTAAATAATTTTAATTTTTTAAATTAATTTAATTTTAATGAAGAACAACTATTATTGTAATGTAGCAGAGATTTAAGATATAATGAACTAGAGATGAACTACAGCGTTAACGATGTTTATTTAGTTCAAGATCTTAACAAAATAAGTGTTAAATTTAATATTAATCAATATTTTTCAAATGGGGAGTTTTAATACGTATAGTAATTTAATAGCTTTTATTTTTGACCAAGCAAGTCACAATTTAGGATATCAGTTATATTTTAATACTTTTTTTTCTTTCTTTTTTGTAATATGCGACTGACAACTAAATAACACTTAAAATGAGAAATATGTCATTTCTACTACTATACACAAGAGTGATTCAAAATGATTTTAAATTATTTATATACATATATCGCAATTATTATTTCCATGTATTTAAATTCACGATAGAGATATATAATTTAATTTAATTACTTGTTATGTTGAGTGGACCATATTGTTGTGTATTGTTGTGTGTCGACAACACAACGAGTTAGTTTACAAAGAGAGGGATTTCGTGTCACCTCGCTTCGTACACAGCTGCCGTGCTGTGATAAGAACATTAGAGAGAGAGAGAGAGAGAGAGAGAGAGAGAGAGAGAGAGAGAGAGAGAGAGAGTCCATACTATCTTTCAACTTAATTGCCTGTTGCTGTTGTGTGTTTAGGTTTCAGAATCCAAATAACCTATAATTTCCCCCCTTTTTTTTTTTTTTTTTTTTTTTTGCTACTACTTTTCATTAAACAACCTATTTGCGCATGGATAAAAATAAATACATAATAATTATACTAGCTCTTTTTCAGCACAATTTGTTCAATGTAGCGTTTAAGCTGTGCTATATTGCACAATAACTATGTAAACTATGTTATAAAAACATTAACTTTTGTGCATTATATTTTTTTTTAAATTTAGCATCATTTATGCTATAATGACATAAATGCAGCATGAAGTACGTAATTTTTCTTTTCTTATGCAACTAGCTACTAGTTGCCTAATAATATAAAGTTTTTTTTTTTTGGTATTATCTGTCACAATAATTGCTATACTTCAAAAGAAAAAAAACTTTTCTTTTAATGTATTATTCTTTAAAGTTCGTAAACTTGTAAATAGAATAATTTAAACTTGGCTATTCTACTCATTTTTACACTGTGTATTTTTTTTCTTCTTCTACTTCTTTCTGTTCCTTCTTTGTTATTTTGTTTTGCTTGCTCTACATTTTAATCACTTCAAGCATCATCAGCGGAAAGAAAAGGCAAAGAAATAAAATCAGAAAACTTGTAAAATTAGTTGAAACATTCAATTTAAAAATAGTAATCCAGACAGTTTTTTTTAAGTCTAGAATTTACAAGTAAAAAGTTTTCATTTTTGTAATAACTATCATTAATGGTATTGCGTAAAAAAAGAACTTAAATATATGAAATTGCTCGATTACTTAAGCACGCTGTAACTAAGTTACAAAAATAAATAAAAGTCTTCAAATTAAAAGACGGAAAAATAAAGAAAAAAAGAAGAAGACCCAAAATTTATTAAAAAAAAAATTAAAAAAAAAAAAAAAAAAAACGGCGAACCGTGCGTGCTTAGATAAGGTGGTTTCGTGCACCAAACACTTTATATCAAGGAAAAGGTTACCTATCTGTTTCACCATGTGAGCTACTGGGTAATCCTTACTTTCTATAAAATATATTGGCGAGAAAAAACTAATAATTTTCAACATATTTTATGAGATTCTTAAATCTGATATATTAATAATATAAAATTAATATCTACAAAAATTTATATACCGCATATAAAAATCGTTATCTGTATTTGATTTGTGTTAAGTTTTAAAATTTTAATATTATTATTATTTTACACGATACATGCATAATTTTTTACTAAATTAGATTTTTAGAATTTGTATCTGCAAAATTTTGTATACGAATTATATAGAGTTCAAAGAAACTTATTTAGGTCGTATACTTTTAATATTACACGCACAGACAATAAAAAGAAATGTATAATGTACTTACAAAACAAAAGAAGTATCTTGTTAGAGTCGTGATAATTTCCTGGAATCAAAATTTAAAAATTAGTTCAATTATTGATTGAGATTAGAATTTCGTTTTAATGTACACCTGAATTATACAGCTACTTATACGTTAAAATCAATATTGCATTACCTTATAGAAGTACATGATAAATGCAAATTTTCATATAAATAATATATTTTCAATACAGCAAGTTTTTGGTACAACAAATTTTTACATGCTCACGATATTTACATTTTTCTAAATTAATTACTTTTCTATATTCTATTATTATTTTTTTATTATCTTCAGAATTAAAATAATGACAATGTTTTTATTTTTATGAAAGATCACAAATGGCATTAGAAAAAAAAAATTAAAATAGGTCCGAAGAAATTTCTTAAACATTTTATCGCTTTTTACTATATTAAGTATCAGCAGATCACATTATAAATATCTATACTTCCTATCATTGTGAAAAACCACCATGGGTTAAGGTTGAACTTAAAAGTTAATCCTGTCTTTTAATTACTATTTTGTGCAGTCATGGGATGGATAGAAATTAATGAATTTTGAATGGTATTTGTATGGATACGGAAATTACACAATTTTAAAATTTCGCAGAAAATACTTTCAACGGATATATTATAGTTTTATTCTGATAAAAATAAGAAATAACAAATTTTATTAACCCGTGCAGTTCATATTACCAAATTAATACTCATTATTTACAATATATCCAAACAATATAAATTTTATCAATGTAATGCTACAAATTTAGGTGAACGGTGTACAGTAAATAAATGTCAACGATTTTATAGTTTGAATCAAAATATTCTGCCGAAGTGTAACATTCGTTATTATATTTAAAAAAAAAACTTAAGAGATTTTTAAATAATGTACAATTTATATAAGTAGTGATGGCAAATTGAGTGTACTTTTGTGTTTATAGGATACTTTGTGTGTTTATAGGAAGCTTCTCTCCCTAAATTTAACAGCAAACTATCCCCCCCCCCTCCCCCCGACACACACATTTATGTATATAAAATACCAATAAAACCAACAACGTATGATACAAATATCAGGATACGTCACACTCATAATAGAAGAGAAAAATTATTAAAATTTACATGGAGTCTTATATACATATCTCTTTTCACAAAAATTTATACGTAAGTGCACACTATAGCATGGCGATACGAATCAGTTTTTGTGGGAGGAGCTGTATAAGCTTAAAATTTCAACGGCTCGTAATAAAATAAAAATACATGGCATTCTGATCTTCCCAATTTTTATTTTATAATGTTATAGGGTACTGTTATCCTTAAAGCCATAGACCACAAAAAACAACATGTGCTTTATTTAATGAATAAACACGAAATGGGGTCTTCAAAGCTGATGATAATTTTTACCAGTGTTAATGTAGCCCCACGAGAGAGCGTCAAAATACTGTAACGTATGCAATTTATGTCACTATTCATGTTTGTGACGTCAGAAACATGCAAAAATTAGTAGAAAAATGTTGTGCGGGTTTCATAAATTGAAATTTTCTGATCTCTGCTACGGAGTTACAGTTGCGTTTTGAGACAAACTAAAGTTATTTATGAAAGTCCCATTTAAGTGTTTTGTGATATAAATGCTTATGTTTTTTTCTGGTCTATTCCTTTAAGTATCACTATGGAAAAAACAGCACTAAAAAAACTACTCACAGTTAAATCTCTATATACTTCATTTTTAATCTCAGGTAACCTAAGCTGAATAAAATATTTTAATTTTCAAGTCAAGTATCACTTCAAATTTATTCTCCTTCTGTTACTATGATTTATTAGTAGAAAAAAAGGATACTATTATATTAAAATGAATTACGAGACTACTGTAATTTTTTTTTTACGATTGTCAACAATCTATTTTATGCATTCATTCTCGTCTCAAGTAAGAATATAATGTAAAAAAAAACATTGCAAAGAAATAAATATCAATAGAGAGCAATACTTTGCTACGTTTGTGACAAAGACAAAAAAGTTACTTTAAATAAAACACTTCACTCTGACAGTGAGTTCATAATTCAATATTTCAATGCATTTCCTCAATATACAGCACAGAATAATCTAATTTATTTAAAATTCAACAAAAAATACATCAATTATTTATAAATACTGTACTGTAGATTTGCATTCAAGAGAAAATATCATGAATATATATTTTGTCATCATATTACTTTGATCTTATTGACTTTATGAATGTTTCACGATTTACACTGTAAAAAAAATTTGAATATTGACAGAATTTGCATAAATATGCAAAAGAAAAACAAAGACGAAAAAAGAAAAATATCTAAAAGTACGATAATTTTATTTTTTTCAGTTTTATTATGCTTTAAACTGCATTTGGAAATTAGTAATTTTTTGTTTTCAAACTTTCTCTAGTTAATGGGCTTCTCTTTTCATTTTTGTGCACATTCTCCAAGAAATTCATTACATCGATGGTGTTGCGGCTATATCACGCTTCTACTTTTAGCGTGTTTCCTTACTTTCACGCATCTACGTTTATCGCGATATAGCCATAAAAACGAGTAAATTTATCGCGACGACAGGTAAAAACATTTATACATAGAAAAACAGGTGTAGAAATGTTTTTACCTGCTCACGAGATAAAAGTAGATATGCGTTTTTATGGCTATCACGATAAACGTAGATGCGTGAAAGTAAGGAAACATGCTAAAAGTAGAAACGTGGTTTAGCCGCAATAGCATCGACATACCATATCACTTAATACTAATATAATACTATAGTTTTGCTTCCCTGCAAAGTAACATGACAAAATAAAATAATTTTTGTACAAAATTAAATTACTATTTCTAGATTTTTATCAATCTATATAAAATAGTACGTTGGTTACATGAGCGTGCCTAATAGAATTCAATAAGAGTAGAAATAAAAATTATAAATTCAAATCACATAAAATGTATAGCATTTTATTATACATAAAACATTTTATTTAGAATTAAATCAACTATTTTATAACCTACAAAAAAACTATATTTATAAGTTAATTTCATTTTCACTCTTTATTTAAAATATTAAACATATTTTTAATGACAAATTTGATTACTATTTATAATTGTAAACTATAAATGATAAAAAGTTGTGTTTTTTTCAGTGTTTTGAAGGAAGTTATTGAAGATGATAAGGGGAAAAAAAGTAATCAAGAATAGCATTTCTGGTATAAGGAAATGAAGGAAGAATCAGGTGAATGAGAAATTTTATAGGATTATTTTTATGTAGGTTGCTTCCTAGCGTGAGTGAGAGAGTGAGAGAGAGAGAGAGAGAGAGAGAGAGAGAGAGAGAGAGAGAGAGAGAGAGAGAGAGAGAGAGAGAGAGAGAGAGAGAGAGAGAGAGAGAGAGAGAGAGAGAGAGAGAGAGAGAGAGAGAGAGAGAGAGAGAGAGAGAGAGAGAGAGAGAGAGAGAGACGTGTCAACGAAATGAAATTTGAGCAGCGTTGTTAAGATTCATTGTTCAATGTCGTCATTCTCAAGACGACAAGATTTATTTTAAAATGTCAAGACATAAATTTTTTTATTTCATAGTGGTGGTGTTTTCATCATTCTCTTTTCTTTATTACATTTTCTTCTTCTTCTTCTTCTTTTATTACTATTTGTAATATTTGAGGTTATTTTACATGATAATTAAAAATATATATATATGGATAATTTGGTTAAGATTTTTTTTTCCTTTTGCATGGGGAAGGAGCATAATTTTATACTGTATTGTACTTCATAAATGCTGCACTTCTACATCGCAATATTTAGTTATTATAGAGTATTTATTATTGATGCAATACAGTGACTTAGTATTGAAGCTTTATTTTTGCTTTGAGCAGCAACTTTGCTGTAAAATATATAGTTGAGCTATCAGACTAGTCTTTATTTTTTTTAATTATTATATTACTTTTATAGCATATTTTCTCTGGCTTGAACAGTTTCAGATAAATGAAAGGTTACCATTTATTGCGCGCCTCAAACTTTATATGGAAACTATAATATTACGTCATATTCACGTGCATCATGAGGCGAGTTTGGCTTGCTGGCTAAATCAGTTCACCTGATATATATTGCTACACCTGAGCGTGCATCAAAACACGTGAGTATGACGTAACAATATTGACTGCTTATGTTTACTCAAAATGTGGAAAAGGAAGTGCCGGAAAAGAAAACCACGTGACGGTAAAAGTGGAAGGTACCTCAGGCCTAGCTTGCTGCTGGCACCAACTTTTCTCCCACTTTTACCGTCACATGGTTTCCTTTTCCGGCACTTCCTTTTCCGTTTTTTAGAGTAAACATACGCACTCATTGTTTCCATATAAAATTTGAGGCGCGCAAAATAGCAACATGTTTAAATGGTTACCTTTCATTTGTCTAAAACTGTACGTACACTACAAAGCCTTAGTTAAAAAAAAATAAAACTATTTACTTTTCTAGCTTGTTAAAATGTTTTAATGAAATTTATAATTGAAAAGATTAAATACATCTGTATAAAATATATATTTTATCTAAATACATTGAGATAGAGAAATGTTAGTATATTTATTACAAGAATACTATATGAAATTACCGTAATTTACAATAAATTATCGTGAATAAACGTAATAGCTTAATTTAATTCAGATTTATGTAAAATTTGAAGCAGTACCTAACTATTGAACCATAATTTAATCATCTACTCAGTATTTCCAGATCAAAGTTTATCAGGTCAGTTTAATGTATACAAAGTTTATAATAATACTACTATGTACTTTTTGATGCAGAAAATAGTATACGATAATAGTTACTATATTATAAAGCTTGTATTACAGTTTTGATTTTTCATTGCAAAAGTATATCAACTTTGAAGCTTTATTTTACATGAAGATAAAGCTTGTGTTTAATTAAGTTTTTGTTTTTGAACTGTAATAATTTTCAACTTTTAATAAAATTATAAGTTAACCACAATTTATAGTTTATTATAACAGATCATATAGTCTTATAATATATTTCTATGTAACATAATTGCATTTTAGCAAAATGTAAAAGATAGTTTTTTTTTTGTGTTTTTTTTTTTTTACTGTAATTTATTTCTGCATTTTTTTTAAACATTTTTTTCATTAATACGTTACAAATATCTGTAATATTTTTCACCAAGTGCTAAGCCTTTTTATCTTGATGTTGAAACTGAAATAATTGGATAGTGATGATTTTTTTTAACTTAAAAATAAATATATATCACTCACACATATTGTTTATTAATTAAAATCAAAATTGTATCATGTTTTCCTTCGTTACTGTATATAAGCATTTGTGTGATAAATTTAGATGAATATAAATGTACGTGATGAAAACAAGGAAATTAATTAAAATTTTGACTTTGTGAGAATTTTTGTATCGTAAATCAAACACAATTCAATTGATGTCACAATATGATTTTCAATAATATACTCAGGATGATTGGTTGTAAAGGATGAAAGTAATTTAGGAAAAAAAATATGTAAATTAAACTATAAATTTTGTTAAATGTAGTATTGGGTAGTTTTAAAATGTCCAATTATGCTTTTCATTTCTTATTTAATGTGTAATTATTAAAATTTCATTTCATGCACTGATAAATTCAATGTTTCTTATCATTGTTTATGATAACATCAACACATATTGAACACAATGTGCGTACTACACGCTTAGCACATGTGGATAACTACGAGTATAAATGCATATTTTAACTTTACTATAGTCCGCTTTCAGCAACATTTATTCATAACAACAAAGTTTCCGCGATATTGAAAAATGTTTGTGTTGCATAGTATAACTATTTTTGCAGTTTCAAAATTGAAACATGTGGTAAAATTAAGATTCTAATTAACTCCCGCTAATTAGTAGCACAAACGAAACTTTTTACGGCACAAACCAGCACAAACGTAGCACAAAAGACACACCAAATTTCAACCAAAAATTCGGGGGGGGGGGGGGGGGGGGGACTTCACATTCATGTTAATGCAACATAAATTATGTAATTTATTTTATCTTTTTCAGTGAATGAGAAAGTAGGCAAAATACGCAAACATTTCACAAATTTAACTTCTTGTATATAGAGTATAATGAAGTGATTTTTGAAATCATTATCATATTATTAAGTATTAAAAATCCAATATGTAGAAAAAAAAAAGAAACTAAATTTCTGTTTAATAATAAAAAAAAAAGTATTCTAGACCTTTAATATATTACTTTAGTAAAAATTCCATTTTTTTTTTCCCACACAAAATAAATGAGATTTACATTGGGAGGTATATGAGGAAAAAAAAGTCAATGCAGTGCCATGAATTATTCGAAGTCATTTCTATTACACAAAATACGTGACCAGATACTCGTTAACTAATATTTATGTTCCTACCATACTTACATACACCCTTTTTTTATTATTATTATTAAAAAATATATTTTTTTATAATGATATTGCTATACCGATATAGATAACGATATTTAAAGAATCGTATCAATATCAATCGATTACTTTTGTTCAAACTTGTTAATTAAAATTTGTTTCATGCAATATTCTAGCCATTTTCATTACGTTTGAGACAACATCCATGTAACATGCAAAATACGAACAAAAAATAGTCACACGTAAAGTACACATAATTGTAATAAGTTATTTTACCATCCATGATCTTGCGCTACAGACTGTATAATGCAGTAAGTAAACCCTGTTCTCTGATCTTAAAATGACGATCAACTTTGGTTATTCAAATGTAATGCGCATTTTTTGTTGCAAGAGAACAGGGTTTACGAACAACACTAATACTGTTCGTAAACCCTGTTCTCTGATCCTAAAATGACGATCAACTTTGGTTATTCAAATGTAATGCGCATTTTTTGTTGCAAGAGAACAGGGTTTACGAACAACACTATATGTTATTCTTATGTGAAAACCACGCAGCGAATTTGAATGGTTAAATTATATTATCACTATTGTATGCACATAAAAATTCAATATGCAAATATTATAAATAAGTCGGTTTGGTTTCATAAAATTTTTCAATTAAAGTCTTCTTTCTTACTTTAATAACATTAAACTTTCTATGTACAATATTATAAATATAAAACATTACTTTTAAAATAATTATAATATTACATGTGTTTAAAAATGCATTTGTACCAAGGTCTACTTTATTATGTAACGAAGTTTACGAAGTGCATATTGATGTGATTAATGAATCATTTAATAATATAAAAAATGTCTTCAATAATATTTCAGTATAATTTGTTGGCTTATTAATTCTAATTTTCTGATGTATTGTGCATTATTCGTAATTTGAATCTATATATTTCTCTTTATATCTGTATCTTATAATGAATGTACTGTTTGTACCACCAATGTATTGGGCAAAAAAAATTACCTGTTTTTGGTTAACAATAAACAAAACTAAACAATGCTTCTCAAAAACAATTTTTAAGTACATTTTTTAAATAATGAACAGACGTTTCATTAAAAGAAATTTATAGTCACATATATAATGTATGATTTAAAATTCTGTGCCATATATTCAATGCTACATATTCTTATGATAGCAACACATATACAGTATAATTAAATGATATATCTTTTTATACAGACAGTACTTACTGTGGAAACGATAAATTGCTGATAATATTATTTTAACATTTAAATCTATAATCCATTTTAGTCTTTTATTCTTATAAGAATAGTATTATAAAATTAAGCTCCTATTTTCTTTATTTACAATTGTATGTAAAAGTGTGATAATATATTTAAGTAATCAAAAACTTTCACATAAGTTGCAATGTTATTGTTATGAGAGAAACACGCTCTGAATTTAATATGTGAAGTATCCTACAATATAGGCCACCCGCTTAACCCTCACAATTTTAGACCATGCAATTAAGATTATTGTATTATTATTATTATACATTAAATTAAGTCATTATATACATTGATGACGTATTTTTACCTTTAAATACTCTAAAATATACAGAAAAACAATAGTATTACGTCTTTGTAAGAAAAGTGAAATGTTTATTATATACATTTTGTAATAAAGGAAATAAATTAGATAAATCCAAAGAGAATGTGCTTTAAACTTAACATTTTGCTATGTTTATAATTCCTAAGTATAATGAAAATAAACAGTAATAAAGATGAAATTCAGTGTAAGTTTGTTGTAAGAGGGTAGTTAAAATTTGCAACAAGCACTGCTTTTATTATACTATTTTACATTTTCACTATCGTTTTAATCCCATGAGAATATTTTATATATTTTCACTAATGTGTAATAAAGCCTCATTAAGAATCATCTCAAAATATGTTTTACTTTTCTTTATATTATTATTGTAGAGATATGTTATTTATTTATATGTATGGAATTTGTGGTAAAAACACTTTACATTTCCCACTTAAAACTTTCTGGGGTACTTTACTTAATAGCTCATGTATGTATGGCATGTTTGTTAATTTTATGATTATTATTTAAGTTTCAGTTAAAATAAAAGAGAAGAAGCAACTTGCACTTTTTATTAAATCATAATGAAATTCTATAGTGAATATCAGTGATTAATAATAGTAATACATAAAAAAAAAATCTAAACTAAAAGTATAACAATGACAGAATTTTTAGAAAATTTTATTTTGTTGATCAAAGAGTAATTTCAACAGAAAAAAAAAATTTAAAAGTATACTTTTAAGAGATGGCTCGACAAAACCTAGTTTTTTTCTTTAATAAAGACGACTTTTTAATATAATCTTACAATTTTCACAATAGGATAAGTTGTTGAAATAATTAATGTTAGGAAACCATGAATTATTATTATCTCATGCATTAATAATCTCATTCAAACAACTCAATTTGTTTTTTTAAATTTCCATGAAAATTGAAATGCAAGACAATTGAGAAATATATCACTGTATTGCATTAAAGCCATAGACCACATAAAACAACATCATGTGCTTTTTAATGAATAAACACAAAATGGGATCTTTAAAACTGATGACAATTTTTACCAGAATGTTAATGTAGCACCACGAGAGAGCGTGAAAAAACTGTAAATTATGCAATTTACTTGAAAATTCATATTTATGATGTCAGAAACATGCAAAAATTAGCATGAAAATGTTGTGCAGGTTGCATAAATCGAATTTTCTGATCACTGCTACGGGTCTACTGTTGGGTTTTGAGACAAACTAATGTTATTTATGTAAATCCCATCAAGTTTTTTTGTGATATAAATACTTATGTTTTTCTCTGGTCTATTCCTTGTATAGAAAGAACGTTTAATTTAAATTTAACCTTTTAAAATGTTTAAATTTTTTTGTCTCGATAATTCTATTATATTAACTAAAGCTTGTTTTATAATTACCATTGCAAATGAAATAATATTAAATAAATATTTAATAATAACGTTCACAAAGGCCTTTTGATAAAATTAATCTCAAAAAAAAAATTAATATATCATGATAAAAAGCTGGTTAAATAACTAATTAGCAACAAATATGGTTTTGAAAAGATGAGAGAGAAAAAAAAATACTTGTACAATATTTTATAATTTAAAATTTCAAAGGTAAATCTCGAAAGATAATATTTTACACAAAGATATTAAAATATAACAAGTATTGAAAAAAATCTGTCTTGCTTCTTTTATCCTTGCTTACCTTTTGAAGATCATTTTTTTTAATCTTTCTATAATAACAATTTTTTAATTAATATTCAAAAAATGAGAAGAGAAAAAATTTAGATGATGATTATCTTTTTTTTTTCTTTTTTTCTTTTTTTTTTCCCCATCATTCTTGTTATTCTTGACATGTGAATTATTTCACACGAAAGAGGAAAAATATTGTATAGAATGTTTACATATGACACTATATTGAAATTTTGGTAGCGTTTTTCATGTTTGGACTTGAGTTTGTTTTCGTTCATCATGAAAGATTTCATTTCATCTCTCTGCCCAGAAGAAGTTTTATTTTTTTATTTTTTTCTCTTCTTTTTCTTCTACTTCACATATAAAAAAATCTTTTGATCTTCAAAACATATCCATACTCTACATTTACATACATATGTAAATTAATTTGATATAAAGTAAGATATTTGAGATAATACAGTAGCGATATTTTTGTAATATTAAAGATAAGAGGAATATATTTTACGATATACCTTATAAAATTAAAGAAATAGACCAGAGAAAAACAAAAGAATTTATATCACAAAACATTTGATGGGAATTACATAAATAACTTTAGTTTGTCTCAAACCCCAACTGTAGCTCCGTAGCAGTAATCAGAAATTTTCGATTTATGCTACCCGCACAATATTTTCATACTAATTTTTGCATGTTTCTGACGTCATAAACAAGAATAGTTACGGTAATTGCATACTTTACAGTATTTTCACGTTCTCTCGTCGGGCTACATTAAAATTTTGGTAAAAATTGTCAACAGTTTTGAAGATCCCATTTCGTGTTTAATCACTAAAAATCACATGTTGTTTTATGTGGTCTATGGCTTTAAAGAAAATTGTCTATAGATATTATTTGATGGAAATATGGTCATTTTTTTTATAACACAACTACTGTTTGTTGATATAATAAATGATTATTAGAATTTATACTTATAATATGCATAAGATATGTTATGAATGTTTGATTGCTCTTACAAACATAATAATAGTACTTATTAATCTACATAATAGTTTATTCAATCAAGAACTATGCCATTTAAAATGGCAAAATCAAATACCTAAAGTTCTCCTTACTAGATGAGATAGAACATCTACATTTATCACTTTTAAATTTAAAGGCATAGAAAACATTGAAACAACATGTTCTAAACACAAAATGGGATCAACAAAACTGATGATATTTTTTACCAGAATGTAAATGTAGCCCCACAAAAGAGCTTGAAAAAGATGTAAAGTATGCAAATTGCGTAAATATTCCTGGTTATGACGTCATTAACAGGCAAAAACTAGTATAAAAATGTTGTGCGGGTTGCATAAATCTAAATTTTCTGATCACTGCTACGGCGCTACAGTTGGGCTTTGAGACCAACTAACGTTATTTATACAAGTCCCATCAAGTGTTTTGTGATAATAATGATAATGTTTTCATGTTGTCTATGCTTTTAAAATAATAATAAAGCATACAAATTACTTATAAATACATCGATCTTTTCGCGTCAAGATGAAAAGATCGACATGTATATGAATCTCTTAGAAAAATTATCTCAAGTTAAACCATACAAAAAAAAATTGCATCAAATTATAAATATTCATAAAATATTAAATCAATATAATATACTTTTTATTAAATATCTAAGCAAATAATTCCACTTCATGGTATGTAAAATATTTTACTGTGTATAAATATTTTTTTATTTTTTTATATATATATTTAAATTGCAAATATGTACATATTTGAATACGAGATAAGAAATATATATCATTGGTATTGGATATAAAAGCAATTATGTATTGAAGTTCTTACAAGACTTATTATTATACAAACTGTTGAAAGCAAAATAATTCACACACATACAAAAAAGTTAATTTAAATTGTAGATAATATTGAAATTTATATAACTTATTTATATTTCTAAGCAAATTTATTTTATAAATTTTACATTTAACTGTAAAAACATATTGAAATATTGGTAATTGGCTGCTTTTTTATATAATGTTATTAAATATAATGATTTTTTTTTTGTAAGAGTCGATTGAATATAAGTGTAAAAACAAACTTGTTTAGTTCAGGAAATCTGTTAAAATTGAAACGAAATCACTTGACAATTCTTGAGGGAAAAAAAATGTCACTTCTATATAACAGAAAATATATATATATATATATATATATATATATATATATAGTAAATTGTACGATTTCAAATTTGTAATGGAAATTTTATCAATTGAATAATTTAACGGGGGAAGATTTGTTTGAATCATAAAATGACAACAGAAAATATATAAATTCTGTTGAATTGTAAACAAAAATGTGATTACATAGTTGAAGGCCCTTTAAAGGCATATACAACATGAGAACATAAGCATTTATATCACAAAATACATGATGGGACTTACATAAATAACATTAATTGGTCTCAAAACCCAACTGTAGTGCTGTAGCAGTAATCAGAAAATTTCGATTTATGCAACCCGCACAACTTTTTCATACTAGCTTTTGCCTGTTTCTGACGTCATAAACAGAAATATTCACGCAAATTGCATACTTTACAGTTTTTTCACGCTCTCTTGTGGTAAAAATGATCATCAGTTTTGTAGATCACATTTTGTGTATAAACATTAAAAATAACATGATGTTTCATGTTTTCTATGCCTTTATTAAAAATAAAATCGCAATGTAGTAATTCCAGTTAAATTTCAGAAACACCTAAAAAACAACAACATAATTTAGGCTACTCACATGGACAAAAATAAATGCGTATTAATATTTATGCTAGGCCATTTTCAGCTTAATTTATTAAATACAGGAAAATTTATGCTATATACTGAATCATAACTATGTTAAAATAGCATAAATAATATGTTGTACAGCATAATTATTTGTGTTGTACTTATTTATGATCATTTTTTTTATTCTATATTGACGTAAATTCAGCATAAATTACGTATTTTATTCTTTCCGTGCAGAACAATTATTATTTTACATTTTTCTAAATTATATGTTATACAGCATACAATTGCAGTTTAGAAATATTTATGCTATACAATAAAATAATAATAATAAATCCCTTACGCATCAATCATCTTATT
Organism: Ecdyonurus torrentis; assembly: GCA_949318235.1. Classification (NCBI taxonomy): domain Eukaryota; kingdom Metazoa; phylum Arthropoda; class Insecta; order Ephemeroptera; family Heptageniidae; genus Ecdyonurus; species Ecdyonurus torrentis. The sequence goes on along the minus strand of OX439132.1, from coordinate 25,371,591 downwards.
TCCAAGCAAGGACAAAAATAAGCATAAAAATTTATGCTATAGACTGATTTCAGAAGCATTTATTTATAACAGCATAATTTTATTAACAATTAATAATAATTATAATAGTTATTCACGGAAAGAAATAAAATTATGGCATCATAGCATCAGTTTGTTTTTTTAATAGTAACTGCATAATTAGTTATGCTATTCAACATATTTATTATTTAATAGAACATAAATTATGCTGTTATGCACAAATGTTGCTGACAAAGGACTAGCATAATTATTATGTATTTATTTTTGTCCACGTTTTGCCCAGAATTACAATTATGCTATAAAGCATAATTATTAATTAAATTCCAGAGCAACATTTATGATATATCATAACAGCATAAAATATTCAATTAATGCACAGGACAATTTTTAGTGTCCTTATCACCCTTAATAAATAATAAATTATTGTTGATACAGTAAATAAAGTAAATTGATAACATAATTCAAAATTGATAATATTTCTTTAGGTTACCGTGCTTAAACTATTTATCATCATACGAAAAATATGTGAAACCAACAAAAAGTTTTTTTTATTTTAAAGAAAATATTTTTCACTATGCCAAGTGCCAACACAATTCAAATCTTCAAGAATAATAATAAAAAAAAAGTTTGATATTTTAAAAGTAAAATATTTGGAAAGTAGTCTCATACATCATATCGTTCGTCGTCTACTTAGTGCTAATCTCTGCAATCGACGTGTGCGCGCGGGAGAATAATTTGTAGTTTGGTGAAGTTAGCCAAGCGAAAGATTGAGAAGGGATTTTGGCTTGCAGCCCGCAGCTAAAGAGTGTGACATTACTTGACTTCTCTCTCTTATGCTGCAGAGAGGGAGAGAGAAAAAAAAAAAGGTGCCTAGCTAACCCCTTCAATCTTCAACTCTAACAAGAATATTGTAACCTCTCGTAAATATCGTAACCAATATAAAAGTCAATACTCAATTTATTTTCCTAGACTTAGAGTTACAAAAAAATATATATAAAAATATAACTATATACGATCTAACAAAAATAACTATCAACACTTACACTGAAAAAAAAAATATATATTCAAGATGATTCAAAGATTTTCAGTTTTCTAAATTCTCTCTCTGTAAACTTTCAGCATAGAAGTGAAAGTAAGAGAAACTTTTAAATTTAAAGTAGGTAATAAAATTTGAGTTAATTTACGGGAAAAAAAATGTAGTTATGATAATACTATTTTTAATATAAATAAATATAACTTTTATAACACCACATCAGCAATGATAAAAAAAAGCAACATTGAATTTAGTTTTATCAATCAAAATACACATTGAACAATGTTTTATTTTTTTATTTTTTGACAATATCTGTTGTTGACTTTTTAAACCTCAAAATCACACAATATAAACTTAAATTATATTTTTAACAATGAATAAAAGCAATTTAATCATCTAAATTGATTTAGTGAAATAGTCGATTGATAAAACCAAAATATTGGAAAGCGCCTTGCTGTATAGGCAACTTTTTAAGCATCTTGCTGCAAAAGTTGCATAATTGTAAGGGGCTTTTATAAAGAAAATTAGTTACATTCATCAATGTGATTGATTTTGCGTTCTTTTTGTTTGCTCTATCACATATATGATAAAAAAAAAGTTACAAGATTTATAAAAAGCACTTCTTTTCTCACTGTGTATATATACAAGAATGAAATATAAGCTTCCACTTACATTGCCACTTTAATATTTTGATAAATTGGAGATGAGAAATTGTATGTAGCATTGGTGGTCAGTTGTTGATTTGATTGAAAAACTTATTGACACAAACTGATGAAAAAAATAAAATACCAATAAAAAGAATATTGATTTTTAGCAAATAACAGTTCTATCTTTTCAAATTGTAGTTATATCACGGGTACAATATATATATATATATATATATATATATATATATATATATATATATATATATATATATATATATAAAGGGGTATGAAACAAAATGATACAAAAAATTATTTGGTTTCCGGACATATTTTTCTCTCCTTTCTCTCTCATGTTTATTTTATATAAGTGGTATTCAACCTACTCTCTCCTATATTATACTAAACATAAAATGTTTTTATTTCTAAATAAATGTATTGTGTAAACACAAAAATATAAACAAAAAACCAATAATAAAATCATGTGGTAGGTTTTGATTATTTTTTAACATGAAAATTTTATTTATTTAAAATTATACAACTTTTGTTATTCCCCATTCCAACTAAACTCTTTCCTCCTATTTATCTCTATGTGTAAATTGTAAATTCAATTTTGCAACTAACAAAATACAGATAATATGTAAATATTATGATATTCGCCCCCTTTTTTTTATTGCAAACCCTATTAAAAAAGAGTAAATTTCAATAAAAATTTTAATGATGTTTTGTTGTTTTTAATTACATAAAATAAACAAAATATTTTTGTTTCACAATATATTTGATATTGCAAGAAGTTAATCGTAAAAAACTGACGTATTTCTTCTTCTATTAAGGGAGTAGGGTACCGACCTTATATCTAACAAAACTAGAAATGTTTTGGGTCTAAATTTGTTGTTATTGTGTAGCTAAGAATCGCACCTAGCCCAGATAAAAATTTCAAGATGTTTGACCGTCCCAAAAAAAAGAAAAAATTATTGCAATTAACATTGGGCCTTATGGGCTTAAAATTTCAAAAAATCATATAAAATTAATTTGCAGAGTGACCCCCCAAAATTTTTATATATTTGAAATTGTCTCAAGCTAAAGTATCATTGTGCAAAATTTCAGATTTTTTTGACGAGAAAAGTTTGAGTCTAATGGCCGACGTCGGTACCCTGCTCCCTTAAATGTTTATTTGTGTACATTCATTATTATTTTAATTACTCATTAATTCATATCATTCTTTGATAGATTTTCAATAAGTGTGTCTATAGTTTTAATAATTATAGCCATATTTTATCCATTTAAGATTTCAAAAGAAAAGTAAAAACATTTAACTATAGATTAAAGAGATAAACAAAAATCTTGCGTCTCAAACATATTCGAAACATTTTTATCAGTTATGCAGGCCTATATGGATATCTTTCAATTCATGACACTGCAAAGTAAAATCAATAAAAAATTAATTAACTTGAATTCTATGTAGCTACCAAGTAGTGAAATGAAAATTGAATAAAAAAAAAGTAGCTTTATATCTGCATAATTGAAAGACTTATTCGTTAAAAAATATATAGGTTATTTCAAGAGCAAAGTTTAAAACCAATTTTAAATTTCAACTACAAATGTTAACATCAAAAATTATTTGTTTTGAATTCTCAATTTTTTAATGAAAGTAGATTAAATGGAATTCATATTTATAATCCACATTATAAAATTTATCTTACAAATAAGTACAGCTTATTTATTTTTCTTTTAAATTAAAAGGTTCAATTTTGTATGGTGATTAAAAAAAATGAGACAATTTAAAATATCTTTTTGTTTTTAGCATGTACTTGTGACAACATGTTTCATATTGAAGAAAAAAGCTGTTCTTAAACAGACATACCAGTTTGTGGGAACTAGCAGCAGGTGCATTCGATTTCACTTTCCGGAGTGCTCACTATATTTTCCGGATCTTTTTTCCCGCTTGTCAAGTTTATTTGTGTATCAATTTAGATTTCAAGTAATATAAAGTGAGTGAAAACATGGTAGGAAACTGTCATACATAATAATTTTTAAGAATGTTCAAATGCTTTGATAATCGGAAAATTTTTCACATGTGTTATGTTTCCTTTTTAGAACTTTAATTTTAACTATATCATTTGGACGTTGATAAGCAAATGTATGAATTATAATAAATATTAAATATAAATAGTTATAAAACGGTACACATAAAATAATAAAAAATAACAATAAATATTCAGAATGTTTATTTATTATTATTATTCTGGATTCACAAGAAAAAGACTGCCTGAAAAAAATCTATATGTACAAGTAAAGATTTATCCAGAATATCGATAAGTTTTACTTTTATACTCTTGAGTAATTGCGTGTGCATTATACATGCCAATAGTGAATAGTTATCTTTAAACATTTTTTGTATTCAAAACTCAAATTGAAATATTCATCAGTTATTGTTTTTCATTTTTTCCGCATTAGATTTTCATGTAAAAAAAAAAAAAAAAAATACAGATTTAAATTCTGTTAGTGTTTCCAACGTTCTAGCTTTGTATGAAATGGGTAGAGCGTGTAACTATTGTTCTGCATAAGATAAACGAACATATCTAAATTGGTGAATCTCTCTCTCTCTCTCTCTCTCTCTCTCTCTCTCTCTCTCTCTCTCTCTCTCTCTCTCTCTCTGGTTAGTCGATAACAAGGTTGCTTGACGTGCTACATTCTCATCTAATCCAAGGGACAGTGAATTGCACTTGAGTTGGCTTTACGCACAGACGTTAACACGTACCCTTACCTCACCACTCTCTCAAGTAGCCAAACCAACTGATGGATGTATATTGGTCAAGATATACTTGGGTCCAACGTGAATAACACATCAAATACACGAACTATAATATATAACCTAACTATATACTGAAAGTTTTATTACTGAAAATGTAAATCTTAATCAAAAATTATTTTAAAATTTTTTACATGATAATTGTAGTTTTCTTTAGTAGTAAAATTATTAAGAGCCACTAATTAGTAAACAAAAGTTCCATCAATTAGGTCATAAACAAACTTAAACAGTATAATATAGTAATTACTGATGGTTATGAAGCCAACACACATTTTCAATTAGGTACATTATATTTAATTTTACTTTAGAGCTATGTCAAAGTTTAATATTTAACACTGTTTTATTGACATATAGGATTATGCATATGAAAATGTTAATAGCTACAATACTTTATGATCTTTATAGTAATATTGTTACATAATCATTAAGGTTATGTGTGCTCAATTATGCTCGATAAAAGGTATTAACTATTATTATTTATTAGTAGCCTTTCTTCATTGCGATATTCAATTTTTCTCAAAGAGTCTAAGCTATTCAATCTTCATACGCGACTTAATATTATTACGTTACCATAAAGCTATATGTAACGAAAGAAAAAGAACTTAAAGTGACCGTCCAGGCCTAACAAAATGACCTTTTAATTCATTAAACAGAAAATGGAACACCCAAAAGCATATTCAATTTTTACTATTACTCAAATGTAACCCCGCAACCGCAAGAGAGTGATAAAAAGTTGTAGGCAAAATGCACAAATTTTGAACATTTCTGACGTCAGAATTGTTCACATTCAATAGCAAAAGTTGTGCGGGGTTGCATAAGCTTAAAATTTGATTATATGTTTAGGGCGTCACAATTAGGTTCTTGGACAATTTAATTTTTTTATTTTTGAAAATATCTTTTTGTATTTAATAAATTATAAAGGCATGTTGTATGGTCTGCTGAACGGTTGAAGAAACGTTAATAAGATTATCACATTCATTTTGACGTCTTTGAGCAAAGTAACAACATTATTATTAAAAAAAAGCAGGGGTTCGGACCCGTCACAAAAATTATCGGGTCCGCGGACCCGGGTCCGGGACCTGAAAAAAAATTGTCGGGTCCGCGGAGCCGGGTCCGGACCCTTTAAATTTTTTTTCGGGTCCGCGGAGCCGGGTCCGGACCCGGCAATTTTTTTTTCGGGTCCGGGACCCGGCTCCGGACCCGATCAAAATCTTCATATGGGTCCGGGTCCGGGTCCGGGTCCGAGGTTATTATATAAATTTGTAAAATTAAATTTAAAAATAATTTGAGATTGTGAATCTAAAAAAGAATGCACAATTTTTTTTAGATAGAATAACAAATATTTTTTCAGTATAATATGGTTTATTGATTTTTTGTTTCCACTTAAAGCCCTTGTCAACTTACTTTTTTATCATTTAGAATACTAGACTGATACTTACCATACCTTATTATCCATGAATTAGACACCAACACGTTGATTTTGTATTTATTTTCATATATTTTACTTTTTGCGGTTATATCACGTATCTGACGTCACAATGTACCGATGGGGCCGTGATAGGGGTAAAGAACTTGAGGGAGGGGCTTAAATTTATCACGTGACCAGAGCGGTGACTGTGATTGGCGGTGGTACAGGGTGACGTCAGATACGTGATAGAACCGCAAAAAGTAAATAAACGAAAATAAATACAAAATCAACGTGATGGTGTCTAATTCATGGATAATAAGGTATGGTAATAATCAGTCTAGTATACTAAATGATAAAAAAGTAAGTTGACAAGGGCTCAAAGTGTTATTCATTTCTGCATAAAAACAGCTTGTCAGTCATATTCTATGCACACAAATCTATAATAGCTAATATCACAAGCTTTTAGTCAGGCATAATATTTCAAACAATAGTAATAAAAATATATTAATAGTCAAAATCACAATTTTGATTTACAACACAAGTCATTTTTTTATTTAATGTGTTTGTTCTGATCAACATTATGTCATTTATTTTTTCATTAGTCATTTTTTTTTCAAAGTCGGGTCCGGGTTTTCGGACCTTTTTTTTAAAAGTTCGGGTCCGCGGAGCCGGGTCCGGACCCGTCAATTTTTTTTTCGGGTCCGCGGAGCCGGGTCCGGACCCGTCAATTTTTTTCTCGGGTCCGCGGAGCCGGGTCCGGACCCGTCAATTTTTTTTTCGGGTCCGCGGACCCGGGTCCGAAAAACCCGTCCAAAATATAGGGTTTTGGCCGGACCCGGGTCCGGTTCCGGGTCCGGGTCCGAACCCCTGAAAAAAAGTGATAGTAAACTTAACTTAAATTTAAAATTCTAGTTATTAAATTAACAACTTTAATTAAAAATTATCAAAAAAAATATTAATATAATTTTCACGCTATATGTTGATGTTTTACTAACAAAAATTGTAACAGACTGTACTGTTAAACAGTTGGGTTAAATTGAGAGGTTGTACGCCTAATTTCGCCCAATAAAAAGCCTTTAATTATTATTATAATAAAAATAAAATAACATTTTTTGTTTTAAATAAAATAAACATATACATTGACATGTTATATAATTATTATATGAAAAATACAGAAAAAAAAAGAATTAGTTTTCTACCGCAAAAAAATATTTATATATTTTTTTATATAAAAATATTATTTGGTTTATAACAAAATTTCACGGTACAACAAACAGCTTCTATTTTTCCCATGTTATTCTTTCAATTTTGTGTGTTTACATTTTCTCAATTTAAAGTGTTATATAGAGGGTGGCAAGGGTGTAACAAAGGGAAAGAAACCAAGCGAGGGTGAGAGAAAAAAAAAGTGGAAAATTCGGCAGTAGAATAACCTGAGGGTGCGACAAAATCAAGCAGGACTCCATGTTAAAAAGAAATATCTCAATTTTTGAGCGCCTTTGATATGGTAAACAAAATAAAATTTGCTTTCTTATAACAGAAATAATTTTGTTTTTTCTAATTTTAAATACAATTTGAAGATAAATATCATAAATAATAAAAATGATAATTTCTGTAAAGTAGTGAAACAATACATGGCAACTATATTTTGAAAATTAATGTGCTGTATATATTTATGAAATATTTTTATATTATAAAAAAAATGTATAATTTATATTTTTAACTGACTTATTGAGGGGTCTAAATTTAGTAGAATTCAACACTGTTTGTTTTCAAGAAATCTTTGAAATTCATACGTAACTGCACGACTATGCATTTTGCTATATATCTGAAGTTAATAGAAAGCTTTTTGTAGATATATACGCATTTAAGCACTCGATATTTTTATGAATAAAGTGAATAATATTGTAAAATGCAATTCTTATTACCATTAAATACTTTGCATAATACCGCAAGTCAGAAAAAAAACTTTAAAAACTGTAGAAGAAAGAAAAAAGTTTCTCTCTCTCTCTCTCTCTCTCTCTCTCGTTCTCTCTAAGGTTCTTAAAAAGTTTTGTAAGAAGTGTAATGGGTCAGAAATTTATAACTCTTTTATTCTACGAGTGTTACACATGAAATGAAAAGTCAAGCGAAGCTCTTGACTTATTAAGTGCGTTATTTTCTTTAAACAATAAAACTTAGAACAACGCTTCTATTGTTCTTCCAAAACCACATTCTTATGTAATAAATATAAACTGTGTTTAAAATATAATTTACAATTACAGTATACAATTTTCTATTTGTCGTTTAAAAAAGTTTTTATAAAAATTGCTATATTTAAAATAAAAACATCAATAATCAGTTGTCTGTATTTATTGATTTTTTCAAACAATAATAAAATCAAATTACTAATCTACGAATTAAAGACTCGTATTGAGGAACTTTTTTGAGGTCATTTGAAAGGCAATGGTTACAGCGATAATTAGTAATTACTTTAAGATCCGTAACAGAACAGGGTAAAAAATTTAACCAACATAGGGCTTTGTAAGAGTAAAATTTTAAAACTCATGATTCAAAATTTTGATTTTTCTAAAAATTAAAAAATTAGTAGTTCACTAATTTTTTTTTTTTTTTTTTTTACATATTTTGAAGTTGTCTTATCCTAAAGTATCACTGAAAGGAGAGAGAGAGAGATAGAGAGGGTTTGTGGATCTTTACAATTTCGGTCAAATCCCTGCATTAATTTTTTGAAAACGTTATACAAAGATATTTTGCGATGAGAAATATATATTTACTTTTTTAAAAATACGCATTTTTAATTACATCGTATATTAAAAAAGGGGTTGAAAAAAATTAAATCAGTAAATCATGAAATAATTAATTATATATGAAAAATCTATTTTACTGTTGAATTGTTTTAAAATTGAAAATAAATCTTAAATAAAAAAAAGGGTTTATTTGTGGAAATGTAGTGCATTTTTCTTTCTTCTAACAAAAGAGACATGTTATCGGATTTCGATTCATTATCAAATACGTTCCAAGCCGTTGTTTAAATTGAGAAAATATATCAATACTTTATATATACACCTCACATTTTTTGATATCTTTCAATTTAATATGTTTTGAGAAAGAACAATAAATCACTTAACAAATAATTTAAAATGGCATTTAAACATTTTTTATATTACTGTAATATAAATCTTTTTTTATTGTAATAAAGAATAATGTTGATGTTATTTAAAATTGTGGGTATAATGAATTAAATTACACTATTTTTCTTATCTGTGAAATATTGTTGGCATTTTTCTAGCAGTTATTTTTTTCCTTCCTTTCCTTCCCCCCCCCCTTTTTACAATAAATTATTATTTCTAATTTATTATACCCGATTAAAGTAATCAGAGGGTCATACGATTTACACTTACAGCTGCAAATATATTTGTCTTAAGGTTTTAAGACAAAATATTCAATTACTTTTTTTTTTTTTTTTTTTTTCTCTCTTTGCTTGCCATATTGTGTTATTGTGTTAATCCCAGTCCCAGTCAAGACATTGTCTTATCGACAGGTAAGGACTTTCCAAATTAATGGAAAAGCACACACGGGCCGGCCACGGCCTAAGTACACAGCCCGGCATTCGCCATGACAGCCTAGAGAAACCGTGGAAACATCTAGGCAGGCTGGTCGGTGCAATCACATCAATCATGCACCTCCCGAATACTGTGCGCCGTCATGGAATGCATGTAAACATGGACCGTGCAACGTGTTGTGCTCTCACACTTCACGTACGCACCCAGCAGTGGTTCGAACCTATGCTCGGTGAGGAGTACATAGTTGCGAGTCAGATGCCTTCACCACTCAGCCATACCAGCTCGGTACTTGCACACTGATACTTAATTATACCTATAAAACACTTTTTTTCAGCTATATTTCCATATAATAAAATTACATGATTTTTTTTTCTTTTATATCTTATGGTGGTTACGAGCCATGATTTTTAATTGACTTAAAAATTAGGGAATTGACTTTAAAAGTTCAAAGATATGAGCCTTTTAACGACAATTTTTAAAAGACTTGATATTTCAGAAGTTTTAAACGCAGAGCCAAAATATTTTAAGTTACAATTAGCTTTGAATGATTTTTACTATACTCTCTAGTATTAACTGGCAATTACAGAATGTGCAACTATAAATGTGCAACGTATAAATATACGTACGTATGTGCCCAATTACACACATATTGTAAATAAATGTATACCATTTCAGTTTTAAACCTCAATATTTTAAAACTGATTCTTCATGTTTAATATTTTCAGTAATGACATAATAACTCAACTGTAGATAATTTATTTAAAAAAAAAATTATCTTTGTTTTACAAATGAAAATATAATATGTTTAATTTAGTTTCATCTTTAATGTTTGTTATTACGTAAAATGGAAAAGTCATATTTAAAATGAAAGATGTTTCAAAAAATAATAATGATAATAATTAAACAAACGTAAAATTAAATGAAACCTTAAATTTACTATTTTGTAAAAGCAAAATTATATTTCATCATTTGATTTTATAATGTGAATTGATGTAATAAGGCTTCATGTTAAAAAGTTTGTTTCTTATCTTTAAAACACAAGACCAATGATGAGGAAATTTTTGGTTTATGCTTCCATTTCAAATATAATATAAATGTATGTCTTTGAATGGCTTCTGTTTTTCTCATTTAATTTATGAAAAGCTTAATTAATTTGTGCTTAATTATTTTTAGCTCAAGTGTATTCATTCATTCATTCTATTGTGCGTACATAATATATAAAACATTAAAGTCTAATAATATCTTGCTTCTTTACTTTATTGTAATTGTTGAAAGATTTGAAATTTTGTGAATTTTATGGTTTGCATTTTCCTTATACAGTATAATTATACACAAAGCCATAGACCACATAAAAAAAAACATGTGGTTTTTAATGATGAAACACAAAATGGGATCTTCAAAACTGATGACAATTTTTACCAGAATGTTAATGCAACCCCACGAGAGAGCGTAAAAAACCTGTAAAGTATGCAATTTGAGTAAAAAGTCATGTTTATGACGTCAGAAACATGCAAAATTAGTAAGAAAATGTTGTGCGGGTTGCATAAATCGACTATTCTGATCACTGCTACCGTAGTCGCTGTAATTGTAGGGTACTGTTGGGTTTTGAGACAAACTAATGTTATTTATAAAAATCTCATGAAGTGTTTTGTGATAAATATGCTTATGTTTTTCTCTGGTCTATTCCTATAATAATGAAAAGATGCTTCAATATTGATAATTCATATTGCATGTTCAAAAGCTATATAATATAATTTTATTTTATTCTTTCTTAGTTTTATATAAATAAAATTAAGAACAAAATTTTATTTATTTAGAGTTTGAATTTATAAAAATTCAAAACACCAGATAAAATACAATGGTATTTCTGTACAAACGAAATTTTATTTAATGCAATTGCATTAATGCTAAACATTTTTAATTTGTATAATTACCCATAGGAATACTTAAAAAAAATCTCAGTAAAACGTTACATACGTAGTTCTCGGTATAAGCACTCTAAACAAAAAAACAATTTCACCTTAATGAAAAAAACGTATTTGTATATAGAATAAAAAAAAGCAGCTTTTCAAAATATGTGTATATGTCTTAAGGTAATCCTTATATTCTATTCAAATTATAAGAACAAGTACACTTTGTAAAATTAGTTAGAACTTCATTGTGTTCGTTGCTATTCTTACTTACTTTGAATTCCATTACAAAGATGTTTTGCAAACAACTCTCTCTCTCTCTCTCTCTCTCTCTCTCTCTCTCTCTCCTATTAAACTAAGAAACAAACATTATAATGTAAAATCCAAACTTGTGTTTTGACACTATCATTTTCTTAATATACACTAATATATATATATATATATATATATATATATATATATATATATATATATATATATATATATATATATAATTATATATATAATAGAACTTAATAATTACTTATAACTCGCAAAACCATATTCACTGTAAGAATATGTTATTTGGAATAATGAAAGAAAATGTATAATTTATCTTGTCAACTACTCTCAAAAATCAAAATTAATGTTTATTTTACCGACATTTTAAGCTTATTTAAAATTTTATTTAAAAGTAAATAACTAACTGTAAGAGAGAGAGAGAGAGAGAGAGAGAGAGAGAGAGAGAGAGAGAGAGAGAGAGAGAGAGAGAGAGAGAGAGATGTTATTAATTTAATTTAACTTGTAAAATTTTGATATCCAGAGTGCTGGGTAATTAATGATTTCAATGATAGAATGTTGTTCACTTTTTAGCTGCCATAAAATTATATATATATATATATATATATATATATATATATATATATATATATATATATATATATATATATATATATATATATATATATATATATATATGTATATATATATATATATATATATATATATACCGTTTCAAAAGAATAATATCGAATCTTTAAATTTGTAGTATGTTGGAATTTGCTTATTTTGCGTACTTTTTTATTAACTTTTTATATCAAACTGTATTTTAATGTGTTTTAAAATAAGTAATTCAATCAATCAATCAATCGATCAACCAATCCAAGAATTGCTCAATATGTTTCAGTCGATATTAAATAAGACAGTAAACAAGTATGTATAAGGAGTTCCAAAAAAGTAATGCACAAAACATTTTTCCAGAATTTAAAATACGATAGATATTACATCATTCATCTCTTCTTCTATTACGTCATAACTCTACAAATAATTTGTCAAACTGAAGAAATAATAAAAAATAAAAAATCGATAGTAAACTCTACAGTTTGTTGGCTATGATTTCTCCGAGGGTATGTTTGCAATTACATGTTTGTTTTTCTCACGTCCTGATAATTTTTAATGCCCTGAAGCTCATTTTAATTTTTACAAACGGTTAACGACACTTTTTTTTATTTCAATTAAAAAAACTTTTTTTATATATAATTTCAATCAAAAAGTCATCACTTTTAATAAAATATTACAAAAAATTAATGTTTTAATAAAATTACATAATTATAATATGTTAATATGTAATAATTTAGGCGTTTAAATTGTTTTTATTTATTAGTATATTTTTCATTAAAATCTTTTTTTTTTGTAATTTTAATTTATATGTAGAAAATTTATACATAATATATTAAAATAATAATAACATATAAAAAGAACATAATCATAATTGTAAGTTAATGTTGAACACGGGAAATTCCCTCATATATTAGAACATAGATTTCCATACAAAATAACTGAACTTTTGAAGATAAGATAATGGTAAATTATAATAAACACATTAATGAGTAAGTATATGCTTGCACTTACTCATCATAACTTTTGATACTTAGCCCAGTGTCCACTTACTTTATTATAATACAAGTAGATGACTATACATAGCTATCTACTTATCTTACTTCATTATATAGAGAGAGCTTACATGTTAACTTTCAAAGCTTCGTTCTGGTCGTAAGATAGTAGTGAAGTCGGTTTGCTCACTATCTTTTTTAACAGTTAATTTATCGTGCTACTGCAAAACGGATTTTTCATATTTTTTTTTTAGTAACAACGTATAAGCAAAATATCTTAAGAATTGAGCAGCTATTTATCAGGGCACCGTGTTGCTATGAACTATCTGGACCTGGGTCAATAAAAATATTTCTATATTTCTATTTCACTAATATTGGTACTCAAGAGTTTTTCTGCAAAGTATAGTGAGTTTCCTAAACAATGATTGGCTGGCCAAAAAAATTAGCCACATTCATTGGTTGATCTTGTTTTTTGAGCCGATAAAATTGAGTCAATGTTGAGCATGGAACTTTTTTTTTAACGTCCGTTCATTCTTATCAAGTTTTAAGTTCTAAACGAAGCAATAACAATGATCAACCATACATATATAAACGTCGTAGTGACGTCATGATTAGGTATTCTTAACAAAGGAAAAATATCGAAGCTGTCTTAAGAGTTGTGTGTAGTTTATAGAACGAACTAACGTCTTGCTCGATACACTTTAGTAACCTTAAAGAAGACACACCAAGCTTCAGATAACTTCAAAACTATACTGAATATAAGTATAAGTGCAAACAAAAATAACTTCTATGTGTAGTTAATATATGAACTAGTTGCAAATTTAGCTTGCAAAATTTCAATTTCAATCAAAGTTTATTATAAACCTTGGATTTCAATTAACTATAATAAATTAGAATAAAGTTTAATTCACACTAGGACATTATACAACTGTTGACATAAAAAATTATCATAATACAAATGCGTCTTCAAATATTTTTCAATATGAAATTTGTAAGTTCATTTAGCTTGATAGCGTAAAATACACAAAAAAACTACACATATACATTGATAAAAATTTGATCAGTTTTTTAAGTCCATCCCCCTTAAAAAAAATATGCATCATAAAAGATTTATATTCATTATTCATTTTCTACCCTCACAGTAAATGGGGAAAAATCTGGTTCAAAAACATGGAAATTTTTCCAATTTTGTATATTTTATTTCTTTGTTCTGTATCACATGTTACGTATACCCTTTACTCTGTATGCAGGTTAAAACATCAAATATTTAATGCCTAATGAATTTTCATATGCTATCTTTCAAAGGTTTTACTATTATCAAGCTTTTAACATTCACGCGTTATTCTGTTTGAAATGTAATAAGTTTTCCCATATGGTGCAAAAGTATATATAAAAAAAAATACTGTATACTGTCCATTAAAATGAAATATTAAATAATAAATGTTAAAATTTGTTTAACAAAATAATACTTTAAGTGATGTTATATTTGATGAAAAAAAAATTGTGCCTCCTACTCCTTCAATTATTTTTATTTAATTACATAACACCTTTTATCTATTTGTTATTTATTTAGACTTACGAAATTTACAGATATGTACATACATAAAACTTTTTTTACAAATTCACTTTACAATTATGTGAGAATACGAAGTGGAGGGTACAGGCTAGTATTTTGAAACTGATACTCACATTACTCAATAGTCACTACACATTTTGTGCACTGTGTCTCTACACATTCACACACATATACATCAGCAATGAATTCTAATGCATAGAGAGTACAGTCATTTTACTTAAAAATACATTTCTATTAGCCTAGTATCTTCAATGCAATCAGATGAAGATTTCAGTTAGCGAAAAGCTCTATCTAATTACATGTTATTCTCATATGCTAATAGAAATTTATTTTTTAGTAAAATGACCGTACAGCATTTCCCACAATTCAATACTAGACATTAAATTTAAAATATTTGGTAAATTTTTTATATCTACAAACTATGATATTAATAATAATAATTAACGGCTTTCATTGGGTGAAATCAGGCTACAGAACCTCTCAATTTAACCCAACTGTTTAATAGTACAGTCAGTTACAATTTTAAATTAGTATAAACACAAAATTCATGATATTAATTTTTTTTTTTTTTACTTATTAAATAAATGTTTTAAAATAATCCATATTTATAATTTTTAATTTTTATAAAATGGTTTAACTCTCTATAAAAATATTTAAACACTTTTTTTTATATGTAATTATTCTTGATTTAAATTTTAAACATTAGATATTAACCTTGTAAGCTGCAACATTAAATTAAAAGTTTTAGTTTAAGATAGAATGTATTAAATAACGTGAGAAATAACAAAAATGGGATAATATAAGTACAAAACTAAATAGTTCTAAAGTAGCCATTTCAGTGATATCAGTGATATTAAAAATAAATTATAAGTCATCAGTTTAATTTACAGTATTATAAGGAATCTGAAATAGATCACAAAATGTTTCTAAAATCTATCACTTTGAATATATAGCTGAAAAAACGTAAAAATAATAAATAAAAAAACCTTCTCTTTCTATTGTTAAATATATTTTAAAGTGGTTGAACTGTGGTATCATTAAAATGAAATATTATACTGTATATGCCGAACAAAAATAAGGATAACAATGTTTTTATACTTCAATGATATCAATGCCTGCTTATATAAAAAAAAAGAACCTTAATAAGCGTGTGTTTTTTCCCTTCACTGTATCATTCTCCTATGCTTGCTTCATTTAATGTGGTATTGTCAAACACACACACACACACACACTCACAAAATATCAATAGAAATTAACCCCATTACAACAAAGAATTAAATCACAGTCACTAGTATAAAATTATTATATATATACCAACGTTTTGTCTTTACTCAAAACAATAATACACATTGTAATTTAGGATTTGTATAAAACAACAATGTATAATTATTTAATTTTAATTATCTAGCTTGTTTTAGTGTATGTCAAAATAAATAATAACTTGGTAATTAGTTTATATAATTGAAACAAAAATAATGTAATTACACAATATAAAGTAAATAGCTTTATAATAATAAGCTTCATTATTATTTATATGGAAAAATATAAAATAGAGTTAATTTTTGGTTTTAGGAAATTTAGGTTGTTATTAAAAGTTCAAAATAACTATATAGTTTAAAAATATGACATTTTTATTTTGTGAAATATCAGAAAGTTTATGTAAAAAGTTTTTGTATCCAAAATAATATGTTATTTTTCAATTAATCGTATATATATATATATATATATATATATATATATATATATATATATATATATATATATATATATATATATATATATATATATATATTTGAAGTTGTGTTATCATGTATGTACTCTACAGTATATGCTCATAATTTTCAAAAAGTTGATCAAGATATAGAAAGTAGCCCATAGTATACTATGCTGTATATCGCAAAACTTAACATTTTTTTCTCTTGATAAGGCACGCATGAATTGAGCGATTCGTTCTAAAATAAACTTTTATGCAAATTCGTCAAGTCATCATTTTTTTTAATTAATAATTAGATGAGCATAAAATAGTATCATGTATTCATATCATCCTTATTGTTTATTGTTCAGCTTGTTAAATCCATAAGTAATAAATATATAAACCCTGCTTTCTAATACTAAAATGACGATCAACTATGGTTATTCAAATATAATGTACATTTTTTGTAGCAAGAAAACGGGGTTTACGAACCACACTATTGTTCAATTAATTAATGTTCTCTTCTTTCTGATCACTCTGATCAGCAGATCTAAAGCGATGTATTGTTTGCCCGATATTGGTGAACAACTCAACTTATATTTTTGTGAAAAATATGTCTCATACGAGGTTGGGATGTACCATTCGTTACCTGTAAATCATTTTTGTAAAATGCAAATTTAATATACTGAAATAAGTTGTACATTTTTTAAAATATATTTTTTTAATAAATAAGTAAGTTAATGTATAAAGTAAACATTCAAGTTTTGCCATCGTTTATTGTTACATCTAATAAGTTTTATTGAGTTATATTTTCAGTTAATGCTCATTATGAACTTTCAATATGAAATTGGTACAGTGAAAAATACCTTTTTTATATATTAAGCTGTTTATAAAAACCTTTGTAATAATTTTTTTATGATTTGAAATAAAATATCGAAGCTTGTTGCTATGATACTTTTGAAAGTTATTAAAATAAATAAATAATAAATAAGAAAAAATATATGTGACAGACTCTCTCTTCAATGAAGCTTAAGTTTTTAATAATAAATCATTTAAGATATAAGACCTTGAATACAAGATAAATATGTTTAAAAATAAATAAAAATTACAGAAGATCATTGCTTCCGAGTAAAATAAAGGGAATTCCGCGGAACTATGATGATGGAGGGTGGGGATAAAATCCATCCAGTTAAAGCAAGTGATAAATTGAGGGGAAATGTAGCTCTCGATCACAGTGGTCAATCAGTAGAGATCAGAGCAACATGTTCTTGTGTTTGACATTGTTATTGACCTGCTTTTCAACTTTGACCTATAGCGATCATCAACATAGACTAAAAAGACAGAGTAATGAGGTTTTACGTTACGATTATAAAGATGTGTTAAATTTATCCTTATTATTTTATGAAGCACAGAGATCGGGAGTTTTACCACAAGACAACAGGTAAGTTACTTGTCAGACTAGTTTTTTTATGTTCATTTGCTCTCATATCACAAAAACACACATATATACAGGACCTACTTTACCCGGATATGCAAAAGTTGCTTTTGATTGTTTTTTTAAATAAATATAAAACATTTCTTGACCTTCATTTTAATTTCTATTTTTATAGCTACGAATTGCTATTTTATAGTTTCATATTTTACTATTTCTCCATTACTGCGTATTATCAGTTCTTTTTTGTTTTGTAAAAATAAAAGAATATTTCTTAACTTCTGATAAAGTTGTTTTGCATTGCAATATCAAAACACGAGACGCGGTTTATATGTGCAAATAAATAATCATCTTATAATAATAAAAATAAATATTTATTGAGCATAAGAAATTGCACAGACATGAACACAGTCAACGTCAAAACATAGAGTGGTGCTCAAAAGGATTATTCTAGTTTAAAAAATGCAATTAAAGCCCTTGTCAACTTACTTTTTTATCATTTAGAATACTAGATTGATAATTACCATACCTTATTATCCATGAATTAGACACCAACACGTTGATTTTGTATTTATTTTCATTTATTTTCTTTTTGACGGTTATTTCAAGTATCTGACGTCACAATGTACCACCGCCAATCACAGTCACCGCTCTGGTCACGTGATAAATTTAAGCCTCTCCCTCAAGTTCTTTACCGCTATCACGACCCCATCAGTACATTGTGACGTCATATGCGTTAAATAACCACTAAAATAAAAATAAATGAAAATAAATACAAAATCAACGTGTTGGTGTCTAATTCATGGATAATAAGGTATGGTAATTATCAATCCAGTATTCTAAATGATAAAAAAGTAAGTTGACAAGGGCTTTAAAAGAGCAAAGTTTAGAGCTGACGTCTAAAATTTAGTCTTTGTTTCAATATATGATATCTAGTTTTTATATCATCAACAGAATAAAGCTATGATCTAGTAATAATTGTAACATACATCATTTACACAAAGAGATTTGCGCCATATTATAAATAAATCTCAATCATTTCATATAACTTTACTGACCCAAAGCTATAGTATATAAAATATAATCTCAAATAGGTTATATAACAGATATATAAAAAATCTTATGTATATTACACTGATCATTATAATATCATTTATTCAGTTTTTTGTTTTAGTTATTTACTAAATATCACTGCCAGTAATGGTTCTATTTTTTTTTTATATCCCATCAATATTATTTAATAAAGTCCAAAATATAATGTTAATTTATATTAAAATAAGCTTTTAAATCATTACAATATTTCACAATTATGATTCATGCCAAGGTGACTACGGGTCAGTGAGAGTATATTATAGCAATAAGGTCTTGAATTTAATACTAAAAGTATAGTAATATAAACTTTATTATATATGTTTAGAGTTCCTTGGCGAGGTGATTCGTGTCTTGATGACAAAGGGTCAATGGGAGAAGATCTATCTGGAGGGTACTATACTCAAGGAATATCCCTTAAATTCACGTTTCCTAATGCTGCAGCAACTACAGTATTAGCATGGGGTGCTCTTAATTACCAGGATGCATATCGAGCCGCAGGTAAAGTATAAACTTAATTTTATAACGGATATATCGTCACAGCTACAGGGAATAATTAATCCTTTTAATAAATAATATGCATCGTTGAATATATAATAATTAAGATATGTATAATAATACACAGTAAAATTAGGTATATCATAAATACACGCATATAGAGAATAAATTACGTAATTTATGCTGCATCGTTGTCATTATAGCATAAATCATGCAAAATAAGAACAACATAGATAGTCATGCTATACAACATAATAATAATAATGCTTTGTAACATAGTTATTATGAAATATAGCATAGACTATGTTGTATTAAAATAATTGTGCTAAAATGAGCTATACAATTATTACGTATTTATTTTTGAACGTGCAGAGAAATCCCGCCCTTGAAACTGGAAACAGTTAGACCGCAATGTATAATTTGTTATGTAGTTATTTTCGCAAATTTTAATTTCAAGAGTTTTAATCAGTTAACTATTACTAAATAAATACTTTAACTTTATAACAATAGTACATTTAATTATCTTTACAGAGCTCGTGCTACGTCATAGGTTTAAAAAAAATACGTGGGGTAAAACAAGTAGTAAATTTTTAAATACATTTGTATTTATATATAATTATGGTAGCATCTAAAAATCTTAAATGTAAAACGTGAAAGTAATATTAAAGAATTGAAATTTAACTACGTATTAATAAAAAAATGGATCAATATCATTATACATTGCTATATACCTAATTATATACACGTACATTAGCAATAATATAATATCAACTGATAGCTTCGTTAAGAAAGTATTATACATGTTCTTGTTCTGAAAGTTGCACGGGATTTTTCTTTCTTTAAATCACGCTATGCAAGGCCATGCAATAAGTTTTATGATTCTACAAAATCATATTTTGTTATTGGGCGTATAATAATAATAGTAATAATTAACGGCTTTTATTGGGCAAAATCAGGCGTACAACCTTTCAATTTAACCCATGTGTTTAACAGTACATTCAGGCACAATTTTTGTTAGTAGCATTAACATATAACGTAAAATTATTTTAAATAATTTTGTTAATAATTTTTAATTACGATTAGATAATTTAATTACTAGAATTTTGAATTGCTATTACTTATTTACTATTCAACAGACTTTGCAATGGAGCTTTCTTATGGTGCAAAGTAGCTGTGCAAGTCAACATACGTAATATTTAACTTTTCAACGCCTTTTTTTATGAAAAGTTCTATACGTGCAAAGTATTAACTTATATTGAGTTGAAATAAAACCGAGTTTGTCTGTAATATCAATTAATACGTAAATTTAAGAATAATAATATATATTAAAATATCGTAGATTATGTATACAAAAATAACTACACGTTACAATTATTTAGCTAATTTTCAGCACAATTTGTTCAATTACTTCAATATATAAACTGCCTGGGTCAATAAGATTGCTTATTATATAGTATAATCTATTCTACACTGCATAATAATTATATTACATAGCATAAATATTATGCTGTTTATCACAATTATTTGCGTTGATAACATCTTTTATGTTATCAATACTTATTATCATGACATAAATACAGAATAAAGTACGTAAATTATGATTTGCATGTGTACGTCAATATAAATTATATAAATCAAAGAAAAAAAATGTATTCAAATTACTAAAATGGCATAGTTTCAAGCGAAGATATATATAACTATATTATATTATGTACTCGTATATGGTTAAAATTAATAATATTTACATTTTTTGAAGTGAGTTGTTAACATCAAATTTACCATAAACCATGATAAATTTCTTTATTAAATTTGTTCTATAAAGAAAATGTTTGTTTACTTTATTTTATATATCAAATAACTTTAAAATTGTAAAATTAAATTTCTTAAAAAAATTTCAGTTACAACAAAACTTGTTATGTATAATATAATATATATATAATAAAACAAAAGAAAAATAAAATACGCAAAGAGCAACTATACATACTTCGCTTGGAAATTTATGAAAGTATTCAGCAATTCACGCTGCGGTGTATGGTAAAATATTAAATCAACAAGAAATAAATTAGATGAAAATATTTTCTTAACATGCTATGTGGTTTTATATAATTCATGTTGTACGCGTATTATTTATAACTTTGTTTATTAAAAAGTTTTCTATATTTATTAACTATATAATATTAAGGGTAAAAAAGGGCAGGAAAGAGATAGTATGTAGAGAGAGAGAGAGAGAGAGAGAGAGAGAGAGAGAGAGAGAGAGAGAGAGAGAGAGAGAGAGAGAGAGAGAGAGAGAGAGAGAGAGAGAGAGAGAGAGAGAGAGAGAGAGAGTAATAGAAAGAGAGAGATGTTTAATGGAAACTCGAAGCATTATAAATCCCAAAATAAAATTTTATAAAGATTTCATACTAACATGGATTGAATAAACCTTGCAAAAAAAAATTCGCATTCATTTGAAGGATACGCAATTATTGGATTTCCCAAAGGTTGGTTGTACTTTATTCCCACCTGGAATATTAGGGAAATTTGAAGGATATCACAGTTCTTTCTTGTATTTTGCAATTTCTCTTTATTTATATTAGATTGAACATAATATAAAATTTTCTTGTATTTGACTTTTACAAAGGTCATACATATACATAACGAGATAATTCATCATGTAGTTAACAATTAAGAGATTGATAATATTGAACGCAGGTATACTGAATACACATTTTGAAATGTGCAAACTGTAATGCCTATAACTGTAGTAACTGTACACATACGTAGTATAGTATGTACTGATAATAATTTTTACCATTTAAATTCAGAGCTTGTGAGTTTGCTCTCATATGAATAACATTGTAAGTTTTGAGAGTTTTTCAAATATATAATATATTATCAAAATCGTGTGTACACTCATATTTTAAATTGTAAAAATATGGCCATATAGTCATGAAAGATAAAGTTACAAATCATACAGTATACGAAAAGAAAGTATTCATTTGGGTTTATGAACATTGATATTGTTTTTAGTAATTTTATAATGAATCAAAACTTTGAACTACATAGTGTTAAGTACAAGCTACATTAAAAAGAGGGGGGGAGGGAGAAGAAGAAAAAGTATCAGTTGGAAAATTTAAATCCACATTATAAAATACAAATTTAATTTTCTTAAAATCACGTTCCTTCAGGGATTTTTTAAATTTATTTATCATGTATTAAAAATTATTTTCAGAAGATATATATTGTGATTTTTTCTTTGTTAATTATTTATAATACATTTAGATGTAATGAAGAAATACTCTGACTATTGCATATTGTTTAAAGAAAGTCAAAGGACCATGTAAGTGGGTTTGTACCTTTTTTGGCCTTTAATAGAAACCATTTATTATTATTATATTTTATATACTGATAGTATAATTCATGTTCGAAAATATATATTTTCATGTTATCTTTACCATTGTGCTGATTAATTTTCCAGAGTAAACAATTATTATTTTTTATATTATTTTTGCAGGTCTGACTGAACGTGTAAAAGAAGCTGTTCAATGGGGTGCTGATCATTTGGTTAAACTTCACTCGTCTCCTAATCAACTATACGTATTAATTGGTGACGTACATCGTGAAACAGCTTTGTTTTGGGGACGACCTGAAGACATTACATTCAACCGACCTGCTGAGGCAGTGACAACAAATAAACCTGGGTCTGAAGTCGCAGCCGAAGCTGCTGCCGCCCTTGCAGCCAGCTCTCTTGTAATCACTGACCGTCGAAATACATATATCACCCACGCCAAGCAATTGTACGAGTTTAGTACTAAATGGAGGGGTGATTATCATTTTGCAGTACCTAAAGTTACAAATTATTATAAATCTTGGTCAGGAGATGAAGATGAATTAGTATGGGCTGCAATTTGGCTTTTCCGTGCAACAAGAGAAGAAAAATATTTAAATGATGCAAAACAGATGTATCGTAATTTTAATTTGCGTAATAGAGATCCTAATGAATTTTCTTGGGATCAAAAAATACCAGGTGTTAAATTATTATTATATCAAATGACTACAAATAATGAATATAAAAATGATGCTAAACAATTTTGTGAATTAATAAAAAGTCCTTCTTATTTTCGTACTCCAAAAGGATTATTTAATAATGGTAATGAGGTAGGTTCTTTAAGATATTCATCTAATGCTGCATTTTTATGTCATGATTTAGGTGAAACTTTAGTTACAAAAGGTGAAGAAACAAGTAATCCTTATGTTAACTTTGCAATCAAACAAATTCATTATGCTTTAGGTGATACAGGACGTAGTTTTGTGGTCGGCTTTGGGACTAATCCTCCTCAATTTGCATTCCATGAGGGTGCCTCTTGTCCAGTAAACCAATGTTCATGGTTTGATTTTAACTCTGAAAGCCCCAATCCACATATTCTGTATGGTGCTTTGGTGTCGGGACCAGATGGTAATGATAATTATGATGATAAAAGGCAATGGCAGAATGGTGTTGCTGTAGATCATAATTCAGGGTTTCAATCTGCTATTGCAGCACTTTTATCTTTACATGAACAAGGAAGATTACCTGATATGGCATATGATGCAGGACAGGGGAAGATAAATGTAAGGAGACATGCGGATTGATTAGACAATTTAATTAATTATACATTTTGGTATGGATATTTTACCTGTCCAAGTAATTTGGGTTTCAATTAATATTTTTTCTTAAATTTATATTTCAGACTCATTTTACATTTGTACATTACAGAATATTTTAAAATTACACAGATACTCAATTGTACCGAATTGAAATCTAAATCTTGCAATACATTAGGCTTATTAAAAAATTGTAAATAAGGCAACATTGCCATATATGGCTAAAATATGACCTGTGAGTGGAAAAGAATGCATTGAAATGTTGGCATTTACTTCCATTGTTGTGCAAGTTTTTCATTTCCTTTGGGTACTTTAGCATAATATTTACCATAAAAATATCAAGCTTATAAGATAAGTAATTAGAGCATAATATGTATAATAAACAAAAATCAAAATAATTCCCAAATGTTATATATATATGAGTAAAAATAAAATGTACTCGATGATTTGTATAGGATTTGCAACAACTATTGTTGGTTGTTGATGGACACAATAAAATTAAAAGAAAAAAAAATACGATATTTCATAGTATATTATTAAAGTATAAAATGTTAACCCCAAAATTTTATTTTTCTGATCCGATGTAGCCAATAAGTTTATATGCTAAGTGAAAATTATATAATACTTTTTTTTATTATAATTTTAAATAATTATAAATAATTTTACATAATCCAAGCAGTTATGTTCTACTAACAACAGTTTATCGTTTTTGGGAATTTTACACTAAATGTATATAAGCTTCCACTATATGAATTTCTATTACATTTATTATTATTTTTATTATATTCTTTTTGTGTATACAACTTTCACTTTTATTTAATAGCAAATACTTATACATTATACAAAATTAGTTTAATATCAACCGAAAGAAACATTTTATACTTTTTTTTAATACTTATAATAACGCTGTATGTACGTACATGTATAATAAAGTAAAAGTAATAGTTTGTGTACGAAGAATTTTATAAAGCAAAAATATAATGGATAAAAAAATAATTGCAATAAAAGATAATGATGTAATAAAATTTATTTTTACAAACAAGCAAAAAATAAAATTATTTACTTACTTTTTTTTTATATCATTAGCACTTTATTCATTAAAATTAATTTTAAAAAATTGTGATAAAACTTTTTGGTGTAGACTCATCAATCATGCGTTACAAATATACATGATGAGAGAGAAAGAGAGAGAGAGAGAGAGAGAGAGAGAGAGAGAGAGAGAGAGAGAGAGAGAGAAATCAACACGAACATCAGTTTGAAAGTCATGTAATAGTGATTTTTATCTCTATTTTTTCATATTATTTTTTTTTTTCTCTGTCTCACTCTCTTTCTCTCTCATTTTCATTAAAACGCTTTGGTGTCCAGTATTCTATGAAAAGTAAAGCCATAATATCCTTTTGTATGTATTACGTATATAGTACGTACGTTGTTAGATATAACAGTGTGATAAATGAGAAGAGATTTTGCACCGTTTGCAGGTCTAATATTATGTGTGCGTGTGTGTGTGTATGTATGTATGTATGTATAGAATGCAGGCAAGCAGACAAGCAGAACCAGATTTCTTTATAATATATATAATAGAGAGAATGAGAAAAGATGAAGGACACATTTCACGGAAATATCGTCTAGTTTCCAAAATGTATGAGGATATAGAACTTTTACATTAATATTACAACCATTAAATTTATTTTCATTAGAAAATTATTCTTCTTTGAAAATTATACTTTAGTGATTTTCTAGTCTCTTTTTTTATTATTATTATTTGTTATTATAAAGAGTCGGTTAGAGCATTTATTTTGTAATAATAATAGAATAATGTTTTCATAATAGAAAACACTCAATTATTTTTTTTTTTTATTTGATGTTTTATTATTATTATTTAATTTGAGATTTTCTTAATGAAACAAATCGAAGTCGATTTTCATATTTTTCTTCAAGTTGTTTTTGGTCATCTACTTCCAGAAGACATTGCAACGAAATAAGTACCTCCAATACTTCTTAAATCTATCAATTATATCGCAGCTAATATACTTTAACACATTGGAGTATTATACACTATAGAGAGATAAGATATTTATCAGTTGAAATCGTATAATAGAAACTTTTCTCTAAGGGAATTCAGCATTTCATTATTGATTTTAGCTAAAAATTGTAACAGGTTAATAGTTTCCAAACTATACCTTTCTATCTCAAGTTAAAAGTAATTAGATAAAACCGTATAGTTTATTATTGTCTGAAAACAATACTAAAATTTTCTTTAATTAACTATTATAAAATTTATATTTTTGTTTTTCACTAAAACGGTATTTTTTATTGTCTGTTCCAGAAAAAAAGTAAGATTCTCTACTTCTCTCTCTCTCTCTCTCTCTCTCTCTCTCTCTCTCTCTCTCTCTCTCTCTCTCTCTCTCTCTCCCTCTCGTAAGGAGTAATGAATTTGTTAAAAAAAAAAAAAAAAAAAAAACGTACAGAGAAGGAGGTTTGGTTATTTGTGGTGTTGGCTTGGAAGAAAAGTGTTTGTGAGTATTGATTAGTCAAGTAAAAATAACACGCCCTTTCATCAAGTAATGCTTAATTACAAGTGAACCTTTTTATTTTACCTCGCTCTGGCAAAAACACATTATAAACTCTACCACGAGAGAGAGAGAGAGAGAGAGAGAGAGAGAGAGAGAGAGAGAGAGAGAGAGAGAGAGAGAGAGAGAGAGAAAAGAGACGTTCTTTTTTTACTATATTTTACACGTCCTATATATAAAGTTTCTACATAATTTTTAATTAGTAGCCACTTTTTTTTTTACCACTTTTTGCTACTTCTTTTTTTCATAAAATTTCAATTTTTTGCATTAATAAACTACTTCTTTTTTCTCATTACCTTTAAAGAGGTTGTTGATGTTTCATACTTTTAATATACAACTATGCATTTTTTATAATAATACACTTACTTTATAAAAGATTTAAAATTGTGTTTCATAAAACAAACTAGAAAAAATAGGACATTTTATATTAACGATTCTTTTAGCTTTATGCTTTATAATAATTCAATCCTTAAATGCATATTAGTCAAAAAATAAACAAATAAATAAGCAAGCAATACGAAATGACAATAAAATCCAAATAGATCTGTTAAAAGGGACGTGCATCATGATATGATATATATTTTTTTAAAGATAAACAAAAAGCTGACTCTGATTATGTGGAACAATAAAAAAGAAGAAGAAGAAGTATGAAATAGTTTCGCAGATGTTAAGACAGTAAAAAAAAAAAAAAAAAAAAAAAAAAAAAAAAAAAAAAAAGTTTATTTGTTAGACACAAAGTTAATACTTAAAGGTTTAGCAAGAAAAACGTGACATCGTTACATTTTGGTGGGCAGCTATAGAAATCCCAAGATACCACTACGACTTCAACACACAAAATCTAATAAACTATAGAGGATGACATTCTATAACAAAACTTTTTTACTCTTCTCTTACAATTTTATTTTTTATTTTTTTGTTCATATAAGAAATTAAAAATATAAATGTCATAACTTGATAAATTTTTAAAGTTTCATTGTTGTACTTTTGTCGCAAGATAATAAAAATCGAATATTAAGGTGTACAAGTTGGTACGTTTTTAAAGTGACTCATGTTATTCTTTTTTTATTAGTGACCATATTGTAGTGACTTTTATGTCTATTGCTAGAGTTAAGAATTTTTTTTTTTATCTTTTTTTACTTTCATGTCCTTAGAGACGTATAAAAAAATACAAGTTACACATTTTTTTTTTCTGTATTGGGACTCTTACTTTTGATTTTACGTGATTTGAATTTACAATTAAGTTATTTAAGATCTTCTACTTTACTCTCAGTTTCAATATCATGAACAAAAGGGGGTTTATCCTATATACTTATACTCGCAGGTTAAGATAAAAATATAGATATAATATTCAAAAAACTCTTCAAACTTACTATGATTTTTAAGAATATTGCAGTGATTCGATCAAAAGTTGGTAAGTTAAAAAAAAAATTTGATAACCTTTTGCACTGTCCTACTTTACGATGGAACAAATCAAAATATACAACAATTTTGGAGTCAACTAAGCATACATAGACTTTAAATTATACGATGGTTTAAAATTTTGAAGCCCATTATGTAATTTCAATAATTTTTTCTCCCTTATGCATGATCATGGATCATGCAATTATTATTATAAGTTGATACCATTGCTTTTTAAAGGACTTCAAAAAAGTAGTTAGCCCAACTTTTAAATTTCAGAGAAACAGAGACAGCCCTTGCATATTGTATAAGAAATTTCACTGTGGTGCCAGGAAACTTGACCATTAGATAACAGAGCAAATATTTTGATAACTTGGAACTTGAACTGAAATTTCAGGAAATCTTCAATGTGTAAGAGTGCGGGCTAGACATATTGTCAGACCTAAATCTCAACCTTTCAAAAAAAAAAAAAAAAATTCTTTCTTTCTACATAAATATTTTATATTAAAAAATTATTTATTATACCTCAATTTCTTTATATACTGTACTTTAGTTACGAATTAAACACACGTAGATATTATTATCAGAGTTCTTTATTACATGTTCTACACATGTTATTATTTACATATATGTTATTACATTGCAAAACTTGAATTTATAATCTTATTTTTATACAAAAAAAAAAAAAAAAAAAAAAGTTGCACCACATAAAAGTTTTAAACCAGCATAATATTTTGAATGTATATGAATTAAACTGACATTAAATGTATGATAAAAAAAATGAATAATTCTATGTACATAATATAACCGCGAGTGTATGCAAAGTGATAAAAATGTTTGTGTTAAAACAGGAAGTAAAGTGTTAGTAAATTTTCAAATTTGATACCGTGTTCATGTAAATATTTTGCACACCCTACAGCTATGTTTATATGATCCATTTTTTATATCATTTTTATCAAGGACGTAGAGAGAGAGAGAGAGAGAGAGAGAGAGAGAGAGAGAGAGAGAGAGAGAGAGAGAGAATATAAAATACATGTTAAAATTCATCATCTTTATAAAAAAATATATTCCTGCTTAGTAACTTGTTTTACCTTCAAGCAATAAAAAAATATATTATAATAATTACTGCAACATATTTATTTTTGTTACAATCAGTGGCATAAATGCATGATCACATCAAATTTAATACATAGATTCTTATAAATAAAATACATCATTATAATAAATAAATATAGCTTAAAATTACATATTACAGCTAAAAAAAACAACAACGTAGAATTAAACTATTACCCTACTATTTTTTATATATAATAGTTGAAAATTCAAATGTTACAAGCGTATTAAAATTATATAGAGTGTAATTGCGTTAATTGTATATTATAAGATACTTTTAATTTAATAGTATTCTAATTTACAGAGAAAATATATATTATATTTACTTGAAGTATATTTTATACTATAAGCTGGAAGTAAAAAATTGAGTTAATTAATTTTATATATAAATATATTGGAATATTATTATAATTATACGCTTCACTGAAATTTTAACATTCTCGGAATCTAATTATTTACAGATGCAAAGTTACTATAATATTATATTTAAATAGTATTTTTTTATAGTCGAATGCTTTCAAATTTATGACAAACATGTCATATCTCTTTAAGATACACGCACTAGTTCAGGTTTTCTCACGTCAGAACATGGTCCATATAATAAAGAAGTTGAGCGCAGCACAAAACTTGCGAATTCAATTTCATTTTGCGATGGATTGTACTTGGTTCTAAGCCAATACGGTGCCGTTCACCAGTTACGTCACTGATATGGTGAACAAATTTTCAAGTGGTGATATGACTTGTTTGGTGAATTCCTTTAAGCTGCGCGACCTTGGCCAAAACTTTTCTCGGAGCATGTAACCTCTTATATGGACTATGATGTCAGAACAATAAAATATAGCGATCATGCTTGTAATTTCTTTTTTTATAATGCAATGGTAAGGTCTAATTTTGAAATGACTATATTTTTACTAAATAAAATAAAAATACTGTATTTCTGTTAACAAAGATACGTGCATAATTACTACTGTACTAATATAAATAGTGTGTGAGCGTAAATTAATTTTGTAAAATTACTAAAGTTTTGGTTTTAATTTTTCTATGGTCCTACTTGCTAGAAAAAAGTATAAAAGTACATATATATTATATACTTTTGAAAGCTAATCCAAATTGAGCATACTCATTATAAAAAATATCCTTACTTAACAAATAACATACCATTATTTATATGAATACACAATACCAATATTTACACGTCAAATCTAAATATCCATTTTGTAAATACGCAAAATATTTGTCATACAAAATTTGTATCTGTTATACTATTAATAATTATATCTCGCTGCAAATGATATAGAAGTGACGCCAAAACTTTGTTGACATACGTGCAGAAGAGAATACAAACATTATAGAAACAAACGGAATTGATTTTTTTCAATGTTTTATATGAAACATTTTTTATCCTCTCTCTCTCTCTCTCCATATAGCTCTCTCAAAACATTAACACAAACAGTAACAAAAGTTTTAGTTTGACAAATTTTTAGATTAATCAATCAAATATTTTCACATGTTTATGTCAAATTTGTACTTTATATCATAAATATATACAGACAGATTGATGCCACGCTATTATTATTAAAAAAAAAGAAGTTAAATATAGGAATTTGATCCCCCCCCCCCCCCAAAAAAAAACAAACATGTTTTTTAATTCTTTTTTTAACATTATGATTTATGGGCTCATAGGCAATATTAGTTTTTAAATATATAAGGTAACATGAGGTTACGAGAGAGAGAGAGAGAGAGAGAGAGAGAGATTAAGTAGCGTCTTATGCATAGTTTTATTAACATATAGTTACCGGTTTCTTTACTAGTTTACATACACATAAAAAGATAATAAGTATGAATTTTTATGTTAATTTTTTAGAAGAAATAATAAAAAAAAAAACTGAAAGTAATATTTAAAATATATCCTTTCTTTACATAAACTTCTTAATAATTTTTAGACAAAATATATATTTTTTTAGCAAAAATTTATAATCCATTCATTTTATGAATATTATACATCTTATCCGGCAGAAATTTTATTTATATCTTTTAAAAATAGTTTTATTATGTTTCTTTTGTTATTTATTATTTGAAAAGTAGAAAATATTAGAAATTAATGTTAATTTTAATATACTTTCAAAACTGCGGGAAACTTTAGGAAAAATATATTTAAGGCTGTATAAAATTTTAGATTTTAAAATTTTAGAACTGCAATTTGAAATTCCCTTTCGAATAAAACAATTTTAAAAATCTATCAATAATTTCAATATGTATAGAAGCTTGCAATAAAAATTTGCAAATATTATTTTCTATTAAATATTTGCATTATTTATCAATATAGTATACGTATTTTATTATACACATAGGTATTCAATGTTTATATAAATATATGTTTCCATTATTTACAAGGAATATAACGTACTGAAATTTCAAACTTCAAAATTAACTAACTTTTGCAGCACTGTACTTTTGTTTCGTTTTGGCTGTGTTATTTAATTGGGACATAAACTTGAAACTTGGTTAATACATAGGGGTTAAATATTCTTTCTAATGCTAATGTTTAAAAAAAAAAATACTAAATTTATTTATTTGATGTCTTAAAATAATTATTTACTATATTATAATGTTTATTACTTTCATTTTTTTTTAATACCGTTAATACTAACCCCCAAAAAAATGAACATACTCTACTCCATAGACATGCTCTACTCCTATAACCACTGGATAACTTCCACTGGATAACTTTTACAGGTAAAAGTCGGTAAAGACCTCACCTTTTTAATGCTGTAAATGACACCAGCGGTGAAATTATAGTATTTTATATACATTTGTTTTAATTTTTATTATTGTTGTTTTAAACTTATATTACATTCCAATCAAAACCAATTTAGATGGGTGTTTCAATTGATTTTTTACATTTTTTTTTTCATATTTACATTAATATCACTGTTAATCAACATAATATATAATTGTACATATATGATACAAAAATCATCATCTAAGTTTCAAAACTTAACTCAATTGAGAATCAAAGTACTGCAGTCTTCAATAGTTCAGTACTTTAGACTATTATTAATATTACTGATGTTCATATCTATAACAATATTCAAATAATGTATTTTTAAAAATTAAGTTGAGGGGAAAAAATTCCTACTAATGTATCATGATAGGCAATGTTTTTTTTAGGGATTTTAAATGACGCTGACACAGCAACTTTTTCCTTTATTTTTCACGTGATATTGCAAATAATATCAAACATTAGCGTTGTTGATATAAAAACACTTTTAGAGGGTAGAAATATAAATTATTTTTCAACACAAAATACATCAATCATTGTAAATATTTTTTTTGTTTCTCCTTTCATCTGTAATTTATTGAAAAAAAAAATAGTGTTTTGAATTATTTATTAATTATGTGTTAAAAGTTTCCATAAAGTTAAAGGAAGAAGATATTGTAATTAATACATCATAAATCAATTAATAAACTTGTTACTATCTGATATAAAATGCATCAAAATTTTATTGAAATTCAAATAAGAAGTTTAAAACCACTTTTCAAGTTTTCAGTTCTCATTAAACTTTCAATTGCTTTACAAAACTTTTTTTTTTTTTTTTTTTTTTTTTGTTAGAAACAAAAATGCAAGTAAATGTTGTAAGACTACCAACTGCTGGAGCAACAAAAAGAAGAAGCAATAAACTTTGTCTTGTATTTCAATAGATCATATTTTCTATATATTTGTTTTACTTTTGTGCATAATGATATACATAAAAGTATGTAATAAGATTAACTATAACTAATTGGAGAGTTCAATTTATATGCTTTCTGTATAAATGATGCCAATATAATTATAACATGTTATACTTAGGAAATTTATCATGTATTAATAATATTCATACAAATAAGTAAATTTTAATACGATATTATAATAATATTGTATTAAATAACAAGTACATGAAACCTGTAATTTTCAGCATATATTTAATTGCGGTACAAAGAAAAGAAAATTAAATTCATTACTTGAAATTTTCTTTACAATTTTTGTAAATATTATTAAAATGTCACAATATATATATTTTTTAATTTTCACAGTAATACCTAATAATATGTTAATACCTTACAATATTACTAGCAAAAATTGCATCTTACATTGTACTGAAAAAACATAAACAAACAAACAAAAATGGTAGTAACCAAAGATTTTATACATCGTCTCTATACATTGAAATAAATTTAACACTAATGCTTAGGTTTCTACATTTGCCCAATATTCAATACTAGAGATTAAACATTTTTTTAGTGTTTCCACTCTAATCACTAATCAGTCTAATCACTGTTAGACTCACTAACAGTGCGTGTGATACTGTTTACTAGTGAAATAGGTAGAGAGCATATTACATCATACACTAACGTAAGTAAGGTTTACAGAGTACTATAAGGCTTTTTTTTTTTCTATTTTTTTTTTATCAAAATATTCATCATACTTCAGTATAGTGAAAATACTTACTGAACACTCGATCGTGATAATATATTTTACCTCTCAAAAACTGGCACTAAATTTTTAATTTTATTTTTACGAGAAAAACACGAGCTGAATGGAAATGGTAAAATACATCATTAATATATTCTTTTAAATATGCATTCTATGGTGCCCTATAAAATTAAAGGTAAATACTTTTTAAACATTTTTGAATAAAGAATAAACATTAAATGTGTTATTTGAGTGTAGCATTGTTTTTGTATACCTCCTACCTTAATAATAATCCATACATATAAAACATACATATTTATATTCTTCATTAAAGTAATTTGAATGTCAAAAGATATCTCTTATACCTATATAAAAAAGTTGCAAAATAATGTCATTGTCTAAATAATGTTAATATAAATAAAATATTATATACTATAAAGGCTTTTTTTTTATATATATATATTTTAGAGTTTTATAATTTTCATTATCCCGAGGTATCAAGCTCACATTTACGTGGACTTAACTTTTGAGTTGTCAACTCAGTCTCTGAATATGACAATCTGCGTTTGACGAGCATAAAATTTTACTTTGTATCATCTCAGTTTTCACCGCAAGCAACAACTTTTAAACCAACGTCCAATTATACAACATGTTATTAACGTGAAACTTTGTAGTGTCATTTTTTTTGTTATCTTTTTATTATAATACTATATTTTTATATATATATATAAAACAAGTTTTAATTTTAATTAAAATTATTATTACATTAATTTTTTTTCCTGGTGTTTCAATTCAAAACTCTTTTTTTCTTTTAGATTTTATATTAACTATAGTTTCATAATTATTTTTACTGATGTAAAGTTTTTATTGTAAAATTTATAAATACTTATTTCTGAGCTACGGAATTATTTTTTCAATTAGTCAATTAGTTAAAGTTTCTATCAGGCAAAAAAGAAAAAGAAAAGAAACAAACACAAAAAGAAAACAACAACATTTTTTTAGTAATATAAATTGTGTAATATATACAACAATAATAAGCAACTATATAAAAAGCCTTTTATCAGAATATTACATTGATGTTGTTCATAAACACTGTTCTTCGTGTTTCGGATTGAAAAACAATAAAATCAATTTTTAAATAATGTAATTGCACCGAAAATTTGGATGCAGAAATCGTAAAGTTTATGAAATTTGAAATATAAATGACACAAATTCGAGAAAAAGAAGTTAGTGAGGAAGAAAATAAAAACTTACAGCGTTCTCTCCTGCTAATATAGAATAAAATTTTTAAAAAAATGTTAAAATAAAATTTATATCACACACTGTGTTTCATTAAAGTGTTAAAATTATTACTTCCAAAGTAAACAGTATTTAATTATTAAATAATAATAAAAAATAAAAAAATCCCTGACTAAAAATACACAGTTATCACTTTACAAATATATAATAATGACCTTATGATGTCGATTTTTTTTTTAATCAATAATTAAATTGAAAAAAAAAAATAATTGAAAAAGATAAATTTACCAACAATAACTATATGTACTGGTCAGTATATCTTTTATTTTAATGGCTTTATATAATATGCGATCGTAATTTTTTTGTCCAAAACCCTACCGTAAATTTCATAAGTCATAATCTATTTATTAAAAATATAAATCTGTTATTATACCTTTCATATTTTATTATTTAATATTATTGATATAACAGAAACAAAACGGTTTATTATAATTATTGTTTAATTTGTCAATGATGTATGGTATACTAATCAATCACGTTATGGATTATTTATATAGATATGTGATAATAATTAAAATTATAATGATTTATTTGATATTTTAATTAAAAATTATTATTTATTTTGTAATTAAAATTATAATAAAAAAAAAATATTTATTAACCTAATTAAATTTTTATATACTTAATATAAATTCGTGTACATATTTGTTTTGTTGTTGTTGTTGTTGTTTTCAATAATAATAATAATACAGTTATCACTTTTTTTATTTCAATAAATTTACAAAAAAAAAAAATTGGGTGTATATCAATTATAGTTTGTTTTTTTTTTATTTAGCTACTGGATTTATTTTAAAATAAAAATTAGCACTCATTATGCAGTACTATATTTTACAACAAAACTTAACAATGGTAATAAGGTACTGTAAAATTTATATTCTGTAATAAAAAAAGTTAACTTTTTTTTTTATTAAAGAGCATGTAAATATGCAATTTTTGTGTTATTTAAATAAAAATGAAATTTTAAAATTATAAAACCACTACCACATGTTTAAAATTCGCACTCAAATATAAGAGCAAATATTTCTCTTGTTAAAACTAAAAAGTTTTAATTTGTTCAAGGTAGAAGTTGAAACTACGTATAATTATATATAACACCTATAATGTATATAAAAATGGTAATGATTTTTGTTATTATTATTTTGCTTATTATTTAATACAACCATTGGCACATTTAAAGTATACCTTCTTGTAATTAGTCTTTGCAAAAACTTTCCATTTACACAGTACACTCATGGTGACGATCTTTACAGAGGACCATGCTTGGCAGCATTTGCTTATTTTGCTAGAAGAGCAGGCTTGGATGACTTTGCATAATATGTTTATAACGTATATACACAATGTGTTCATACTTGAAAGTGTTTCCCGAATGCACCATGACATCTCAAAACATTCATTACATACACTCGTGATTTAAAACCTGTGGTAGTGACGGTTGAAAGTTTGTCTTTTGTTTATCCACAATTTGCTATGTATATGTATAATTTTAGATAAAAATATGAGTACTACCGAGGATTAAAACAAAAAAAACATTTAACGCTCAACAGCGAAAGGTCATTTTGCGTCTAACTTTGTTTGTACAGAATACACCATAAGAGACAATCGACAAGGATTGAAATTGATAACTACATATTGAGAGTTAAAACAATCAATCGGACTTTATTTGCGTCATTCCTTCGTTTGTTTAAAAAAAATCAACATTATAATAATAAAAGAAAAAAAGGGTTAAGAAATAAAAAAAGGGGGTACAAACACTCATTTTAATCATACACTTGCACTTTTTTTTCTAAAGAAAACTGAATTTCTCGTTAAAAAAAAAAGATGAAAATGTGAGAGCATGACTGAAATAGAGACAAATAAAAACATAGAAAAAGTGTAAAAAAGTCAAAATTCCTTTATTGTTTACATTTTGCTTCTTTTTTTTACTTCGTTTGTCCCAAAATTTCTTCATTATAGAATTATGCTTTAGAATAAAAAAATAAAAAAAATACTAATATTGAAAACTATACTTAAATAAAGAAAACGATCAAATGCAAAAACGATTGATTGCGTCGCATTTGTTTAGTTTTAACTAACACGTACAAAAGTTAATACGTAATAATTATGATTGCTTAATGCAGCAATATATATGCATGACAACATAATTATGCTATATTGTTTACATAGCATAATATAGTTAAGATATTCAGCATAATTATTAATTATATAAAATATTCACATTTGTGCTTTGCAATATAGGAATTGTTCAATGCAGCATAAATTATTATTTTTTTTTTTTACGTGCAGTAATGACCTGTTCCTACGCAGCAATTAATACTTTTGCTCTAGAAATATATTTGATTACATGATTGCTTTTAAATGGAGATTGCATGCGAATTAAATTTATTACACATTAAAAATATTGTGATGATATGTGAAGGTATATTACGTATAATTCTGTGTATTAATAATAATAATAATAATAAATGGTTTTTATTACGAGGCCAAATTATTATATAATTTTCATGCAGTTTTAATACATCCCTTCTATTTTCTATGCCTATATATATATAGTAATTTTGCAAGCAGTGCAAAGACAAGTTTAATGTATATGTAATGTACAGAAGTGTGTAATACTGCGCAAAACTTATCTGCATATTTAGCTCAACTGGAGAGAAGTTTTACAACAATCCGATATTATACACTAAGCTAATACACAAATAAAATATACATAAAACAAAAGTTGTAAAAAAAATTTATGCTTGCTCACTTCCAAGTAAAACAAAAAAAGTAACATACACTGTTTTTAGAAACTATAACATTTTCCTGACAATTGGTAGTAAAATGTAGCTTTGTTTTCTGGTTACTTGTATGTAAGTAAGTTGATTACTGACCATAAATTCATTTTTTTTAAATGACAATCACACTGTCTTCAAACAGCAAACTTGAAGTGTAGATCCTAATTAAGTTCTGATTTTTTTTATTGCTAATTCTAAAAAAAGGTTTAATTCATTTGTTCAATTATGTCAAATTTTGAGAATTATATAATGTCTGCGTAATATGTATAATTTTACGTTTCAGTAAGTATCATCATATAGTTACAAATTTTCACGTGTATAATTATGACCTTATTGGAATTTTTAAACTATCTATAGCCATTTCAAATTGAAATAAATGCGTTTGAAAATATAGAAACAAAAAATTAAATGCTCTATTTATGTTAATACCATAGGCTTAATTTTAACAAATTTTTACAAATATTAATAACGCCAGAGTGATATAATGGTTTTATATTTCGTCCTAATGTATTGGATTATGAAAATAATAAAATTCAATTTATGCAAGCATATAACAATAATCATTCTAATGGCGTTCATAAACTCTGTTTTCTGTTACTAAAATGACGATCAACTATGGTTATTCAAATGTAATGCGCATTTTTTTTTGTAACAAGAAAACAGAGTTTACAAACAACACTATAGTAATTAATAATTTTATAGAAGGCGTTAAAGTAAAATTTACTTAAATTAAATAACTTTCGTTCTACATCAAATTTATATAATTAAATTTACTGTACTAACATGACAGTAAAATGTAGTTTGAAAATTAAGATAATACCAAGTATAAACTACTATATAAAAAGTATTCCACATTACACTCGTCATTTTATCTAAATGAACGAGGTGTTATCATGCTCATAAAATTACGTTGAATGGAGAGAGAGAGAGAGAGAGAGAGAGAGAGAGAGAGAGAGAGAGAGAGAGAGAGAGAGAGAGAAAAGCTTAATTATTCCTATATACAAGATTATTATGATGTTCTAGTTAACTTTACTATAATGTTTGTTTGTTTAAAAAAAAAATCTTGATGGTCATTATCATTATCCTTTTAACTTAGATGTATGTTAGTTTTACTTTAATTAATATGATTATAAAATGTTAACTCGTTGGACTATATGATATTAATTTAGAACATTATGATTAATATTATTTTAATCTCTACTTTATTTTTATTTCAAACAAACAGTTACATTGTATTTTTCTTGTTATGAGTAAGGCCAAAAACTTTGTGGGTATTCTGATAGAAGGCATTGTCCTGAATCGATTCAGGGGTGATTTTGTTATTTTTGATTTAAAGAAGCAATTTTTAATTAGGTTTTAAAAAGTTACCGAACATGACAATTTACAAAAAAATTATTAAAAATAATTGAAGAACTGAAAAATTGAACATAAATCGATTCAAGACAACTCTCTTTTTGGAAGTTGCAATAAAATATTCCCTTTTTATCTTTCTCAGGGTGAAAATTGCTTTAAAAAAAGCTTAATACTTGATTTGAGACAATTTATACTTTATTTCTAAATTTTATTTTTGGCCTAAATAGATCATACACTAAATAGATAGAAACTATTTGTTACTTTTACATGTAAATAAAGAATAATAACTAATTAAAAAATATATACTTTTAAGGTTTTCATTAAATTTTTTTTATATAAAAAAAATGAAGTACAAATTGTGTACTGTACGTTATTATTATTTAGGTCAGATCCATACTTTTTGTTTATTTACATTCTTAAATATTATACTGTGAGTATATTCTCTCGTATATTAAAAAAAAAAAAAAAATGGAAGAGTAACAAACATTTTTTTCATTACGGTTGTTGCAGAAATATTGTGCAGAGTACTACAGAAAAAAGTTATTCACAACAGCGCAGTAAAAAAATGTTTTATATTTTTTTCTATATTTTTGAAGACATAACAAAAATTGTGAGTATTATTGACCCATGAGAATGAAACATAAAAATGATTTTTTTTTTTTTTTTTTTTGTTATTGCAAGCAATTTTTATACAAAAAGAAAGGAAGGAAAGAAAAAAAAAAAGAAAATATGAAGTAACCAATCTGATATGTTGAATGTTGAATATCACAAAAGAAAGTTTGATTCACATGAGCGAGCTTATTTCTACATTACTGTAATGTTCTCTCTCTCTCTCTCTCTCTCTCTCTCTCTCTCTCTCTCTCTCTCTCTCTCTCTCTCTCTCTCTCTCTCTCTCTTCTCTCTCTTTTCTTTCTGCAGGCAGCAGATTATTTATTTGTTTTCTACACAATATATGGGTCACTGGAGATGTTTCATTGTTTTCTCATTATGTCTCTTTTCTAACTCCTTTTTTTGTTTAACATTTTCTGCAAACTCAAGTAAAAATTACTCTTTCGTGTTTTTTTTTTCTAAAACGTTGTAAATGTACACATGAAAAATACGTAAAATTTACTCATCTGTGTATTTTAAGAAAATGTTGTTGTATTATTTCGTACATCTTTGACAAAAAAACAGACGAGAAAAACGAAATTTATTACACAAGACGAGCTGTTGGTCAATTTTTTGAAATTACATTCTTACATAACGATACAACATATCTATAAAGGTTGCTTTAGCTTTGAAAATTTACTAATACAATTAAAATTTAATCGGTGAAATTCATGTATAGTCTATATAATTTTTTTTTTAAAATTATATATTTAGTAATTAAAATAAAGTATGAATTGCTTTTTCGTATAATAGTTGTAGAAAACTGTTATTTACTTCTCTATGTTAATATAATAACTCCGGTGATTGAAAAAAGTGGAATAATAATGATAATATCTGAAATAAAAAATTTTCAATTCATTTATTTTTTACTGCTTTATTTATATCACTTATGAGGTTTCATAACAAAAAGTTCTTCTTTCACAACTAACAGAATATTTCTGATGCTATGAAAATGCGATAGAAATTCCCCTTTTAATTTGAAAATTTTCCTACGTATACACAGCTTATATAGTCCATAAAATCCACAAAAGTCAAGCAATATCTCAAGCATAAAATAATTTTAAGTATTGATATTCACTTAAGATATCAAGCTATACAACCCCCCCTCTTTATAAACATTCGACTGATTTTTATGTCATATTAATGGTATAATTAAACATAAAAATAGAAAATAAACTGCTGTTTTTATTGCAGAATAGCGTTGATAAAGATAATTAGACCGTTATAATGGGGTACTATGACAAAAAAAAAATTGAAACGATAAATATGAACGCGTAAATAACATTTTTATCCCCTCGTTTTTATATACAATAGTATAATATAGCATCAGTAATAAAGACTTATTTATCTTAGGGATATAATTATATCATCAATAATAATTACTATAGAAAAAATTGCAATTGAATCTATATAGTTATTTAACAGAAATATTTAAATATCTTTCAAATATATTTGCTTGCATATATGTGCACCAAAAATGAAGAAATGTTAAACTATTTTGTTATCCGTATCATGAAAATAAAATAATCAAAATTACAAAATGACTATATTTTTTCCATTTATTTTCACTACTTTTGCATATTTTTTTATTTGCTTACAAAAGTATGAACTGTAGATTGTGATATACATTATGTACATAATAATAAACAGTTCGAGTTTATATATTTTAGTTCATATGTGATAAGGAAAATATCAATGTTTTTCATCTGTATACGTTTATATTATACAAAAGTCATTTCTATCGACTTTCTGATTAAATTACGTTCTCCACCCACTCACACGATGGAATATAATCTTTTAGAGCATATGTCATTGAGTGAAAACCAACTTTTTATATAAATAAAAAGTGCTCTGAATACAACCTTGTATTTTCAAATTTGATG
Source organism: Ecdyonurus torrentis (assembly GCA_949318235.1). Classification (NCBI taxonomy): domain Eukaryota; kingdom Metazoa; phylum Arthropoda; class Insecta; order Ephemeroptera; family Heptageniidae; genus Ecdyonurus; species Ecdyonurus torrentis. The sequence continues at coordinate 25,329,933 of OX439132.1, read as the reverse complement.
ATGTATAAAAGGCGTATTTCATAATATATATTTTCATGTTATATTATAATATATTTTTTGGTACTTAAAATGAAAAAAAAAATACATGTATAAGAAATAAAGAAAAGGAAAAGAGGAGAGAAGGAAAATTTATATTTTAGAATATGTATATTTGAAATGGTTACTCGTTTTTAACTTAGAAAAGAAATTGGATATATATTTTTTATTTCTCTCTCTCTCTCTCTCACACTGTTTTTCTCCGGTAGCAAAGGTGGTATAGTAAATATATGGGAATATTATACCGTGCGAGGCACTTTGCTTGCTTTAAGCCAAGAAACTTCATGTTATAAGCACATAACGTAGAGTACTGCAAGGGCTGCTTTACATACCAAATAATCTCGAAATTAAATTTTTAATACTTCTCTTGTTTTTTATATACATATACACACACAATCCTCATGTTTTCTTTAACAAATTTGCTTATATATAACAAAAATTCCTAAAATATTAAAATTCACAATAAAATTAATTTAATAAAATGATGCTCACTTCTATATTATGAATGAAAATAAAACCCTTTTTGGAACTAATTAAAAATCTTATTAATTAATTAGTCCTTACTTATAAATTTTTAATTAAAAATTTTAAGTTCAATATTTGATTTCCTTGATTTTTTATTTTTAAATTTTCATCTTGGGGGATAAAAATACTTAAGAAGAAGAAAAAAAAAAACATACGAGAGTGGAACTTCGTCAGCTATTTCATTGGAAACGTTTGATGTATTGGTAGTACTGTGTGCTTTATAGAGTTTCTCTCTTCTCCTTAATTATCTCACCATCCCTTTTTATGTTTTCTCAGTATCACATTTCAGCTTTCATTCAGTGTAATTTATTTTTTATTGAAGGATTAAAATGACTCTAATTACAAGAGAGAGAGATTGCTTTTTCTTACCGGATGTTTGATCTGGCGCCTCTTTCTTATTGAGAAGCGCCACCAATAGTCAGACATATATCGACAATAATTAACTTCTCTGTCTTACTATAAGCATGGATTTTTTTCTTTACTTATTTAATTAACTCTTAAGATGTGATAGATGTTGGTTATTACACTAATGTCTTTTTGACCATATAGATTTAAAAAAACAAACAAAAAAACAACATTACATTCCTTTGTACAGTACGTATTGTGTGAGAAAAAAAAGCATTTTTATTTATTTATTATTTCCTCATTTTTATAAAATAAATCATTTTGTACAATAATGAAAGACAAAAGCACTTTTGATCAAAACTCATTGATTTTTTTTCTAACATTTAAATAACTTGAGAAACTATATAGACTATGAAACTTTATAAACATACAATAAAAACTATAATATATATATATATATATATATATATATATATATATATATATATATATATAATACACACAAATAAAAACACTTGTGTATAAATATTGCGCATTCAAAGTCATTTTTTATATAAAAGCAATTAAAAACTTATATTTATTGTAAAAGTTCTGTTAACAAACTTTTAACTTGAAAGAAAATAAAATAAATATAATAATAAAGCATTGCTATGTACGAAATGCAAAATATGTAATTACAAAAGTCGTATTTAAACATCGTATTATGCAGATTGCTCATTAAAAGAAAATTCTTCGTTTCCTTGTTTGTTTGTTTGTTTTGTTTGTTTTGTTTGTTTTTATCAAATTTTTTATTATTATTATTTTATTTTTCTTTAAAATTGCATATATTTTTTTCAACTTTTTTCTACCACTCAAGGTTTGATGAAAATATCATTTTATTGATATTTCCAAAAGTAAATTTCCAAAGTGAAATCCGCAAACATCATTTCTCAATCAGTTTGATGACAAACAACCAATCCCTCTTCATACAAATTGATTTTCAACATATTGAAAATAATAATGTAATTCATATATCAAATATCTACATTTTAAGTACATAATATATAAAAATCACTTTTGTACTCGAATAACATACATTTTTCTTTTATTCAACTTAAAGAAGAAAAAAAAATTGAGAGATTTATTTACTATTAAGAATTCATATTAGCTTAAAAGCTTTCTCTATATATATTTTTTTTTGTGTTTTATACATTTTGTTTTCATGTAAAACTTACTTCTTTTTTTTTACCAAGAAAATATTATTTTTATTTCTCTTCAAACTTTACATATAATAAGTTTTGTATTATATAAATCAAACAATAAGGAAGAAGAAGGAATTTGATACTAATTAATTAGTTAATTGAAAATATCTCAAGTATAAGGAATTTGTTTAGCGCTTTCTTGAGCCTTACATTACGTAAGATGGTAATCAAATTTATATTGTTTTATTATTATATTATGTTTCACGTTTTATTAGGATGTATTTACTTCTAAGACAAAAAAAAAAATGTAATTTTTATTTACAAGAGGAAAGTAAATTTCATAATTTATGTGAAGCATAAATATTATTATTTTAGATTTACATAAATTACGTAATAGGGGTCACAATTATTACACTGAAAATCAACGTTTATCACTTAGTAAAAAAGGCCCAGAATATTTTATTCCTCAACTATATAATGCGCTACCACCTAAGTATTATAAACAATGTGAATCATATTTATTATTTAAGAAATCAGTACAGAAATACCTACTTGAAAATATATTTTACAGTGTATCTGATTATTTAATCGTTAATAATGTCAAATATGACTTATCTTAAATAGGACCTAAATTGCTATATATTTAATTATATTTTGTTGTATATTATTATGTATGTTGTGTTTTGACTTGACTTGTTCTACTTTGTAAAGACATGGAACGTAAGAAAATCTTATATCCTATAGTACTTGCAATTTGTATATTCAATGTTGCTGAAACTGAAATAGCGTATTACATATTTAAATTTATCCATAAATTGCAGACTTTAAATTAATACTGTATCACATTATTTTTATTTCACTCTTTACGGGGAATAGATTTAAATTTTCTTTATAAGTTCCAGTATTATTATAATTAAATTTAAAATTAAATGTATTACATAATTTTAAGTTGTATTATTTTAGTGCCTAATAAAATAAATATGGGAGGTAAAAGTTATAGTTTTGTTTTTGTAAATTACCACTTTTATAACTATAAAAATAATTTCGAGTTATTAATTCGTGACGTACTTTTGACCAATATTTATTTTTTACGATTCAAATTTTGTGTCGCATTTTTATATAATGCACGGTAAAAATAAACACAAGTTAAATAAAAAAAGTTAAGTATACAGCATTGCATGCACAAGCTAAAGATAATTATGATTCATGTATTTTATTTTTAAAAATTTGAAAAAAACAAACAAACATAAATATAAAATAGTTTTACTTCATTAAGTATTTAAAAGTTATGAAACAATATTAAAACATGATACATTAAAAAAAAACTATTTAACTTTATGTAATATTTTTGCATCTAAAATAATATATTTTCCAAGAATACATTCATAAAAGTTTATATTTGCTAATTAGTATTGCTTCACAAATTGATTCAAATCACACATTGGAAGTATAGAAAAGTTTGAGCGTCACGTTCTCATTTCCTAGAAATATAAAATTAGTAAGTTCTTTAATACTATGAAAATCTACCTTCAGTTTCTTAAGTACATATATAAAACTTCAATTAAAGCTATTACAATAAAATTTACTATTCATTCATTTTCAATATTATATACATATATGTATATTATATATATATATATATATATATATATATATATATATATATATATATATATATATATATATATATATATATATATATATATATAAAAAATAAAGGTGAAAAAGTATTAGATATTTTTGAATCAATAAAAACATGGGTATCATGTAACTGTCATTTCATAAATGTCATTTGATATTTTTCTGTCATCTCAAATAATATTGTTTTCTCTTTTGAAATATTTCCTAGATATAAAGAAAAAATAAATAAAAACAAATAAATTGCAGCGAATTGGGTGCAGTTTTGATATTGTTTATTTTCATGCACTTGAATGGTTATAGATTATAAACATATCCTGTATACAATAACATATAACAAACAGATACATTTGTATCCTTTTTATGTCCCACTGTTTATGTTTTATTGGATAAAATCAAATAAAGATAAGATCAGTAAACATTTTTATTAAAACAAAAAAAGTAGGGTGAGAAGAGGAAAATTATTCTCACTTTTGACTCGTTATTTGTTAATCAAATACATGTTAACAATTTAGATTTTTTTTTTGTTTTTTTTTTTCAAGATTGAATGTTTATTTTATTATTGTATTTTATTTATATTATCAGTATCTTTAGATGACAGGTTTTTATTTTTAAAAACATGATTTTTAATTACATAATATTTTAGGGAATTAAAAAGGGGTTTATAATCAATGGATATATTATTGCATTTTTTTTTTTTTTTTTTTTTTTTTTTGTAAGAGAAAATTTTGATTATAACTTTTTCTAATAGTGATATTTGATTTGATTATAACTATAAAATAGTGATTTTTTTGTTATAATAGTTAAATTTCATTTTATACTTGTAATAGGCTAGAAGGTTACAGTATAATGCTACAGAAAAATTAAAGTTGACAGAGTAAACATATAATCATAAAAGACACTGCTAATGGATATTTTTTGAAAAAACTACTTCACTGACAATATGGTCTAAAAAAATATATAATATGATAAACAAAAAATTGAGTTCAATAATCTTAGTTAAAAAAAAAAGTGGCAAATTCAATCAAAATAAAATCAAATAATATTTTAATAGAACTATATTTTATTCTCCTTATTCAGTAACTATTAATTTACTTTAATAATTTAATAATATCTGCTACAGAAATATAGATTTACAGATAAAACTTAAAGTATGAGAAATTTAATGTATAAATGTCAATATATAGACAATAATATAATCAATAATAATTTATAACATTAAATAACAACAAGTATTTTTAACCTACCTATAAATTGTGTTGCAAAAAAAAAAAAGAAAAAAAAAGTGATGCTGGGATACATACGTGTATGTGAAAAGCAATCAATTTTCTCCCTTCCCCCCCTTCTCACAATACCCCCTTCTGTGCACTTGCTGTTATATTCAGATGATATATTACTATGGTAAAAAAAAAATAGAAAAAAAATGTTATATCGCATTTGATAATGACGTAGTGAAAAAAGCACTCTATATAAACATACGATAAAAAGGTATATTATTGATATTTTCTGTAAAATGTACGTTAAAATTACGTAACCTAGGTTTGTACGTATAAATATGAAGAGGGAAAGAGAACAAAAGATATTACTAAAATTCAAGTATGTGCTCTGCACTACATTTAGCCCTTAGCGTTTTGTCTATCATGTACTGCCGTGTACCAAAGTTAAGATGGTACAATACAACGCAAAATTTCAAGATTTTAACTATGGAATTCTTCATATTTTTTTAAGAATAAATATAACGCATTTATCTCTCAATATTTTGCAAAATTTTACATGTGTATATAAATAATCATTTTTTTATATTTTCGTTCGTATATTTTTTTGTGAATAAATGGTCAGGAGCGTTTTAAAAAATTAAAAAAGTTGACAAAAGAAGCCAAAGTTCAGAGGTCAATAACCAACGATCCTACTTGTCCAATGCATTTAGGAAAATTGCTAGTAGTGACCATATCTACGAACCCTGAAAATGTCATGTTCCGTTACCGCTCCTATTTCCAAAAATCTCCTAGAAGCTCCTCTTGTTCCCCTAGAATGGTTTTAATAAAGAGTAATATATAAAATATCATCGTTACTACAGACAGTTCACTGTATTGAATTTCTCACTAGTCTTGGAGAAAAATTGAACTAAATTTGATACTATAGATTTATTTTAAAGTCAGTTTCACATAGTGCAATAATTTCATAACTGCACATACAATCGTAATAGAGTATTGAACTTACATGCGATTATATTACTGAAAATATGTTTTCGTGCGATTAGAACTTTAAAAATTGCATTATATAAATTTTAAATATATGATATATTTAATGTTAAATATAATTAATTTAGGTAATTTTAAAAAGCATATTTTATAGTCTATTTAATATATATTGTAACACAGTTCCAACTAATTCTGTATGCATCATTAAATCATATTTGTCAAAGTTTAAAGAAGTCATATTTATTTTAGCTCAAAAAAAAAAGAGGAAACTAAAAATATATTTTTATACCAATTCAAATTTTGTAAAAGTAAAGCAATATTATACAAATTGCCCTACCTAAACGCCCACACCATATTCTATCTTTAGAGCTCTGCGACTTGCGTTGCTATTGGCAACGGTTGCTTGCTATACGCTATAATATGTCTCTATAATACTCAGGTTTTGAATGTATGTACTTGACATGGTAGTATAGACAGACTCTATCATATTTTCTCTACAAAGGCCAGGAAGCTATATATACGCGATATGTAACGTCAACTATAGTAGATTGCGTGAATTTCAACTATAGTATAAATCTAATTGTAAAGAGTCAGACAGACAAACGGATGTACAGATATATCTAATTACCGATATATCAACTATATATAACCAATTAAACTTCAATATAGTAGTGTGTATACACGAGTATTTTAGTGATAGCACGTTCATTCAATATGGCATGATTGGCTGTATACATCTATACATACATACATACATATTATATTATATATATATATATATATATATATATATATATATATATATATATATATATATATATATATATATATATATATATATATATATATATATATGTATATATATATATACACACACACACACAATACATACATATTGTACATAATGTACTATAGTATATTAGTACTACATATCTTGACCATTGTTTCAAAATTATATTTCAATTTATCGTGACAAATTGTCAAAATACGTTCAACCTAATCATTACTTTTGATATTTTTTTCTTTCATATTATGTTATAGTGCTACACCATTATCATAGTCCTGTAAATACATAGTCTCTTCGGCAAGTTTAATGAAACTGCATAAACGGGCTCGCTATGACATACTGTACATATGACAAAAATCCGGCATTTGCCATGAAAGACTAAAGAAACTATGGAAACGCACGCTGGTCAGTAATTTACATAAATAATTAAAATCTTTAAAATATAGAAAAATAGTTTTCACAAATAACGTAGCTACAATAATAAAAGCATTTCAATTGAGATAAAAATTTGAACTTGGGACAAAATTATTTTAAATATATTATAGCTGTATGAAATGGAAAAAAGGTTATCCATTCATACTGTATGAAGTCAATTTTTATATATTAAGTATTATATTATAGTGCACCAGAAAATTCAAATTCAATTTGGTACTCACCTTCTACTGCGCTGCAATTATTTAAATATTTCAAATATCCCATCTTGTTATTAGAGCTCAGGTAATCTGAAAAATAATAAATAAATAAAGCATCGCGTAAAAAATTAGCAAAATTGGTTAGTAAAATATATAACTAACACTATAATAGTGTTCAAATTAATGTAAGAAGGAAATGAACATAATCATTTCAAACTAAGAATATGTAATATATATATATATATATATATATATATATATATATATATATATATATGTTAGCATCAAAACCCGAAATTGACCCAAACTAGGTATTTTTGCTCATTTCGGCTTTTGGTTCGTTGCTTTTTGCCAAAACCCGGAATGCTAGTTTATTTCGGCTTTTGGCCACGAAATTTTGATCCATAAGTTTTGAGCATTTCGCAAAAAGCAAAACCTGGTGTAAACATTTATGTCTAGTTTTGGTCTTGAATATTGACCAGGACTAGTTGTGGTCAAAATAGAAAAATCAAAAGCCGAAATATGAACATTTCTCACCTCAGAATTTTATGCAATGATAAAAGACTACAATTATATTATAAATGCATGATGTTTTGGTATTATAATTTAGGCGTTAAAACAATGTATTATTTACAACAAACAATTATTTTACTTGAAATGCAAAATATATAGTCTGAAAATATTAATTTGATTAGAATGCGCTGACCATAATCTCTAAATCTTATGGCTATAGATACGGAATATAAATTGAGACAATACGAAAAATAATCTTACTGTTTGACCTAGCAATGAACCACTTTTGCAATGAGCGTACTTTTTGAAATAATTTGACATTTTCTTTATGCATTTCTTACAAAAAAAAAAAAAAAAAAAAAAAAAAAAAAAATCATTTTCCCTTGTTGCAACAATTACAAATATTTAATTGCAAGTGGGCCATTCAGTAATAGTATATTATTATTGTTTTGAGAGGCTACTTACGATAAAATGTAAATTAAGAGCTATGTATAAAACCACTAACCATGTTCACTTATAATTTGCGCACCAACAATATACGTGTGTTCTGAACTTTTTAAATTCAAACACTTTCTTATCCTGTTTTTAACGAATATTATGAAATTATAAACCATGTTTTCAGCACAGAGACAAACAGTCAACTGAATATACGTACAAAAGAAATATTTTAAAATAAATCGTTATCACTGGATAAAGTATAAGGTGGACTTGAACTTTGAACCAATATAAGGGAAATTAGTCATAAGTCATAATAGCTCGTTCTGCAAAGTCAGACTTCCGGCGCAACTTTTGTGTCGATATGTTCCTTTGTTATAACAGCTGATTATGACTTCGTTACCTGTTTACTACGTTTATACATATGGTCGATCATTGTTATTTCTTCGTTTAGAAGTTTGAACTTGATAAGAATGAAAGAAACTCCACACAAAAAAGTTCCATGCTCTTCATGTGACTCAATTTTTGTCAATTTTGTTAGCTCAAAAAACAAGATCAACCAATGAATGTGTCGTATTTTGTCGTATATATATATATATATATATATATATATATATATATATATATATATATATATATATATATATATATATATATATATATATATATATATATATATATATATATATATTTACAGTGCTGACTTTATTCGAAATAAATATTTTTATTATTTATAGCCTCAAGGTATATAGTTGCTTTCTTCACAGAACTATACATAAATTGAAATTTAAGACAAGTATGTACATGAAACATGTATATAAATAACATTCAGTGTGTACATAAATATTGAAATCAATATGTTCAATTAATTAAGTTGAAGAGAAAGAGCGTATAGATTATATATCAAATAACAGAAAAGCAATTAGTGCATATTTATATACGAGAGAAACATAAAAAAAAAACGTGTAAAATAAAACCCTCACCTCTCAATTGAAATAAAATACATCTCAATAGGGTTTCTGGTTTCTTAACTTCAATTTACTTGTGGGAAATAAACAAAACCTTAGAAATGGTTTACAAGAATAAAATGAATGCTTTTTCTTGTTATATAATAATAATGTTTTATTATTATAATTGTGTTTTCAAAATATAAAGAATTGTTTTTTTACATTATTTTTAAAAATAAATATAAGTAGGTATTTGCTAATATTTTATTGTATTTATAAATAACATTAATTATTTTAATTGTTTTTGGTAAAAATGTATGAGATTCTATAAAATGAAAATAAAATGTAAAGAATACAATAATTTCATTATCACTGCTGAACCAAATTATTCTAATGATTTTTTTTATAGTTATTAAGTCTGTGTTTTTTTCATAAATTCAAAAATTAATATTCATTATTTTTTATCATATTTGACAAAAAAGTTAAAAAATTCTGATTGAATAATAAAAAATCAGTCCATTCAATTCCATTTTAAAACAAAATCATGTATGGCATAAAAACGGATGAGTGAATTTTTATCTCTGTGCATACACTATACATATATATGGATTGAATGATGTTTTGTTTTGAGTTAAAAAACAGTTTTCAGTTTTTTTTTTTTTTTTTTTAACCATTTACTTACAAGCTTGTTGATTGTCACGAATATAAAACAATCACTACACATACAATCGATTTTACCCCACTTGTTTTACATAAATATAAATCGATTAATCGACCAATTTTCTTATATTGTGAGTATGGATATTAATAAAGTATGCAATACGTATGGGAATCAAGCACGAATGATTTTATTTTACACAATTTAAATTTTGTTTTCATGTTTAGAGTTTAATAACCAACAAAATAATATCAGGTTTTTACTGGAAAATAGATTTGTATGTAAAAATTGTTTGTTTTTTTACTCCCCTATGGATACTTTTTTTTTTTTTTCCAAAAAAAAAAGAAGAAAAAAAGGCAATATTTTAATATTTTTTTCTATTAAAAAATAAATACACAGATAATCATTGAATGTTTATGCAAATGCATAAACTGAAGGTAAGTTAATTTGATATTCAGTGCAATAATATAATTACATTCTCTCCCCCCCCCCCCCCTCTCTCTCTCTCTTACTCTCAAACAGAAGTTTACGTATTTAATATAATTCATATAATTGCTGCAAAATAGTAATAGTACGTAGTTATATTATCATTTAATTTAATATTATATTTATTATAGCAAATATTCGGAAAAAAATAAATCAAAATTAGGCCTGAGATACATGTTGTCTAAGATTTATTTTATCGTTGATTCTCGTATATAAAATATTAGGCTATTTAATTAGCATTTTGACTTATATAATATTAAAAATATACCATTATTAATTAACGATATATTTATTAACGATATCAATTGGTAAAATGTTATTGTGATACTGATAGTAACAAGAAGATTCTCTATAGTTCTAAAATACTGGTCACATTATTAGTTACTGCATCTCCTATGAAATTATACCTTTAATATGCAAATTGCGTACAATATATATATATTATATATTATATTATATTATATTATATATATATATATATATATATATATATATATATATATATATATATATATATATATATATATATATATATATATATATATATATATATATATATATATATATATATATATATATATATATATATATATATATATATAACTAACTCTCGAGAGTTGCAATCCTGCAATCCATTAACTTTATTTTAATATTTCAACATGAAAATAAACAAACTTAACAACAGAGTAACTGGTTGTATCTTAAAAGATGTTAATTAGTTTTTAAAATATTATATTTTTATATTGATTCGTTTAAAAAAATTAACTACATAAAAGTTCTTTTATTTTTAAGTAATTTAAAAAAATAAATTAGCAATTATTGAAGAGGTAATTTGTTTGGCTGCTTTTTTAAAGTTACGTAAATAAGAAATAAGGAAAAAAAATTAGTAAGGAGTAAAAAAAAATGCCACACATTGAATGGTTGAATTTTGCTTAATATTTGAAAATCTTAATGAAAATTTAAAAACTTCAGACTAAAAAAAATATATATTATATATAATAATATTAATAATAAATAAAAAATTCCGTTCTTGTAAAGATCTGCATTTTTTTTTTAATGCTCTTTATTTCTACTCTTTTATTTTAGTTTGATTACAAAATATGTATAGTTTACTTTCAATTTTTAACCAGCAGTATTTTGCAATAGTTTGTCTATGAAAAATAAAATCTGAAATTTCATGATAAATAGAAAATTTAATAATAATGAATATCAAATCCAAACATAAACGTCCAACATAAAAATGGTGAAAAGTAAGACTGAAAATATTAAGTTCAGTGCATTTTTTTTCCATAAGGTAAAAGAGACAAACTAAAAAGGTACAAACTTTAAAATTAGATTATGCAAATTTTATGTTATATCTTCATTTATAAAAATAAAACGTATATTATTTATATGAATTGCAATAATTGCACAACTAAATACACAAACTAATAATTTTTAATTCCTTTTTTTTTTTTTTTTTTTTTTTACATATTATTTGAATGTAATACACGTATGGGTAAAAAATCATCATTTACATTACATTCCAAAGATAAATACAAAACCACGAGTTCAAGTAGAAAAAAAAAAGTCCCTGATGACCAGTTATGAGAAAATTTTACACTACTTTGTTAAATAGACAAAAACGTTAACCACACACACATACTATGCAGTATAGCTTGCTTTTATATTACATTATGACAAAGTATATTAGTATTGTGGTAGCTGCATATGTTACAAAACTTGATGATACATATACCGCATATGTTTACATGAATTGTCATATTTTGTTTTATTATATAACTTTTCATTATATTGCACACATACACACACAAACATTATATATATATATATATATATATATATATATATATATATATATATATATATATATATATATATATATATATATATATATATACACACGTATAATACAAATCTATTCTTTTCATGTACCAATTGTTAATAATGTTCCAATTTAATATGCAGAAATCACAAACAGTGAGTACAATTTTACTTCAGGACAATAGTAAAATTACGCTATTGTCATCTGTTGAATTGAAACGTGATTATTGTTAAAAAATATTTATATAGATATAATTTTTTTTTTCGAAAGGAACAGTTTACTATAATAATATTGATTTTTCAATTTATAGTTATATACTCATAAAATTATTTATGTGTGTGTGTATATATATATTTTTTTTTGTATTGGAGTTTTAATATTTTAGAGTGTTGAATAATTAAAATGGTTATTGTTACGTTTTCAATATATTATTGTTAATTTTTATTGTTTTTGTTCATGAGTGAACAGCATTTTAATTTATTCGAAATTAACATTTTTAAAATTTATAAATTTTCCTTTTTTTATTATTATTATTTTAAAGAATCTGATTGTTTGGTTATTAAAAATAACCAAAAAAAAGAATGTATAATGGAAAAATAATTATATTTAATTCCAATGTTTAATACTGTACTGTATATAATCTTTGATATAATTTGTAATTTTTTGCTGATGTTATTATTATTATTATACTTTTATTTAGTATATGAAAATATAAGATAAAAAGAACAATAACTTTATAAACACATATTACGCTATATTATATTTTCAATTAAAAATATGTTTTTAACAATTCAAACTCTCAGCGTTAGTAATAAAAATTCAATTAAAAAGCTTAAAAATTAATATCAATATTTCTGTAATTAAATAATAATTTTATTTAAAAAAAATAAGTTAAATCAATAATATTACTTTTTAATCATGTGTATTGTATTAATTGAAACTTATTAATAATATCTATTTAGGTCTCTTGAATAATTTCTCATTTCATTTGTTATATTTTCCACTTTGCAGGATTTATTATATCATTCATCATATTTTGTGAAAACAAAAGCTTCCTGCTGATCATCGCATATTGTTCAATTTATATATACATCAGGATTATATGTTGTTATGTTATATTATGTATGTTTATGTAAATGTTTATTTATACACTTTACTTGATTATTGTGATGAAATAAATATTGATATTGCATTGATTAATATATATATATATATATATATATATATATATATATATATATATATATATATATACGAGAGAGAAATCATTTAATATTTCAAAATTAATCTTCAATATTTTAATTAGAATATAAGCTAGCTATTGGTTAGAGTTTTCTAAAAAAAAAATTTTTTTTTTTTTTGAAACATTATTATTATTATTTTGTTACATAATTAAATATGATCTTACTTAGAACCATCGTGACATATACATCGGTTCCCTTCTCTTTATAATTTTGTAATTCTATTACTTACCGCATTGTTACTGTTATTTGAAATTCAATTAACAAAGTGCTCTTTCTCAAATGTAATTAGTTTTTGTAAAAAATAGTCAATTTATTCAGTTCAGTTCAGTTCAGTTCTGTTCTGTTCTGTTCAGTTCAGTTCAGTTCAGTTCAGTTTTTTTTTTTTTTTTTTTTTTTTTTTTTTTTTTTTTTTTTTTTTTGTAAATGGTTATGACTTTTATAATTACGCAAGCAAAATTTTAGGGTAATAAAAATTATGTTTAAATTTCTTTTATAAGAATTTATTTAATTAATCTATATTTTTGTTAAGATTATTAATAATTTTTTTTATCTACCAAAAATTGATCAGAAATCGACTAAAACTAATGTAATTCTTTCTAAACAAGAACTTCTCTGTCAGTATACCTTCTTGATTGTAAAGAACAGTGCATATTAATTTTCATTGAAATGATAATGAAGTAAACATATGTCTGAATATTTTAAAATGAAATGTCTTGGATTGATTTTATTAAAAATAAAGACAAATTTTAGTACATTTATCTTTTTTTTTTTTTTTTTTTTTTTTGTAAATCCTAATTCTACTGGTAAAAATAAAAATAAATCTTCTTATGTAAAATCGGATCGAATAAAAAAAAAGGATCTAAAACAGTGGAAAAGGTTATGTGTAAGAGAGAGAGAGAGAGAGAGAGAGAGAGAGAGAGAGAAATGCAGGATTTAAATCTGCTAGGCTTATAAAGAGGGTGACATACCGCATAAATTTAAATCTTTTCCCTTTAAGATGATACTAGTATACACACCCTCACTCAACTCTCATTCTTTAGCTCTTTTCTCATATACATGCTGGGTAGACAAATCGCTTTACAGAGTATAATATGTGAGCTTCTGGCTGCTTGTGCTTTGCTCTCTCTTTCTGTGTGTGTGTTTTTATACTTTTAATACCGATATATTTCTTTCACAAAGAAAAAAAGAAAAAGAAAAAGGGAAGAATAAAAAAATAAATAAAGGAAATTGTTCTTGCACTTTTACTACTTCTTTCTCTGTATTTTATCAATATTATAGTTTTACGCATCATTAAGTATCAAACTGCATCTGTAAGTGATGGTCATCATTACATATTCTCTCTCTCTCTCTCTCTCTCTCTCTCTCTCTCTCTCTCTCTCACTCCACTCAATAATGATGATGATAATCGTCGTATATAAAACTGCGTTACATGTTTTCATATAATGCGAGGGTTTTGAGTGTAACATAGTACACAGTATTATAATGTACTGAACGTACAGAGAGAGAGAGAGAGAGAGAGAGAGAGAGAGAGAGAGAGAGAGAGAGAGAGAGAGAGAGAGAGAGAGAGAGAGAGAGAGAGAGAGAGAGAGAGAGAGAGAGAGAGAGAGAGAGAGAGAGAGAGAGAGAGAGTGAGAGAGAGAGAGAGAGAGACTTGAGTTGCTGTATGTCTAAAATGTCATCATCTCACTACAAAGTGATGCTATATAGTACAACATGTACATACATAGTAGTACATAACATACAGTACATAGTACATACATATACATGCATGTAACTCATACAAGTTGTATGTCGTACAGTACACTGTAAAAGTATTACAAAACTAAAACAATGGACGATAAATATAGTAATTACTATATTATATATATATATATATATATATATATATATATATATATATATATATATATATATATATATATATATATATATATATATATATATATATAATATAATATATAGTATAACCATATTACATTGTATATTGTATGGATTTATTATTGTAAATTATATAAATACATTGAAAAAGAATATTTGAATTAGTTGGTAATAATATATCTAAATAAATATTTTGATTATCAGCACAAGAATAATATAATATAATATTATAATATAAATTTCAGATATAAATTTAGCTTGTGTAACTAAACATTGAAAATTATTTTGAAACCACAGGAACTAAGCAAGTATTTGATTATTTATATTATACACAGTACACAATTAAAAATGCGGTACATATCAGTCATTCATTTCATTTCTTTATTCTACAATCCGTATACAAAACAATTCAATATTTATGTTTAATTTGGAAAATTGGAATCATGCAGATTTTTGTCTATTTATTATAAAGAAGAGCTAGCAGTCAAAAAATAGATAGTATTCTATAATTGATTATATTCTATTATTATCGTATATAGAGAGTACGTTACCAGCATGGAAAACTTCTTGTTAGAGCAATGCAATAGTATATAATCAGCACTCAAAAATTTGTTCAAATTATTTCTACATGTACCGCAATGAAATCGAAAAAATTCACAACTATAGACTGAAATGCATCACTAAAATTGAAAGTTATTCATTTCATTTCGGTACAGTACAAAATAATAATAATAATAATAATGCCAACAATAAAATAAGCACGAGTTTAAGAAGATTTTACTTCCAACAATATAGTACTTTCATTTTCTTATGTCTTGTTCACAATAAGCTTTTTTCTTATTGGAATTGCTAAGGGAGTTCGCCATAACAATGCATAAATGTTATTTTGATCAAAAAATTAACAATTCCTATTAGAAAAAGCTTATTGTGAACACGGATTTAATAAAAAAAAAGTGAAACGTTGATTAGAATTATAGAATATACCAGCCTTCATGAATTTTTTTTCCGTGTATTTGCGTGGTTTATATAAGAGTACTTAGAATTCTACATACATAGAGAGTATTATGTACTGGGATACATAAAATGTCAGACCCCATATTTGTACAATTTATGAAATATTTCACATATAATTATGTTCTGTAACTCCAAGGGACAAGCATCATAAAAAATAATTATAATGTTTTCTTTCATAAATTTTCATAACAAGTGAAGTATGCCAGACGTAATTGAAATGACAATTAAAATGAATATGTCAAGTATGCAGTTAGGTTTGTAGACACGTTCATTCTATAAGTCTGTAAATTTTACATAATATAACGTTTACTTTATAGATTGAAAGAAAAAAACATGTCAAGTAAATTTTATTCTACTGTCATCTATTATTGGTCTTACTTATTAGTATAATGGTTGATATTTTGAATAATATAAGTCTAAGTAAGTAAAAATTAAAATATGTTGAAACTATAAATAGATATTTGAAAAAGTTGTAACAAGTTTATATAAATGTAAGTTATTTTTAATTATAATTATTATATTGATAACAATAAATTGTGCTGTTAAAAGTAGCGCTACCCCATGAAGTATTTTTGTTGTTTGTTTTCTTGTTATGACTTTTATTACGTAAATTTATGTTGTAATATTCTGGTCAAGAACATGCAATATGGCTGAAATAGTCGTGTATGTTTCTTAAATAAAATTATTATTATCTATTGCTTTTATTTCATGTAATAAAAATATCACTGATTATATTTGCTATAATTTAATTACTGAACAATTAATTAAGAATTAGAGAGAGAGAGAGAGAGAGAGAGAGAGAGAGAGAGAGAGAGAGAGAGAGAGAGAGAGAGAGAGAGAGAGAGAGAATGCTTACATTTGCCACTACCTCTTTCTTTCGTTACATTTACTATACTATAATAGACCTTCTTTTTTTTACTCAATAATTGACATTTGAAAATAGCCAACAAATGAAATGAATCAAATGAAAGCAAGAAGTAAAAAAAAAAGGAAAACGAACTTAATTACTACAGTACTCGTTTCTTCCGTTGTTGTTGTTGTGAAGTTTTAACAAAGAAATAACAAAAGTAATAAATGATTGGAAAATTTGCATAGTTATAGCAAACAAAGCCAAAAAAATACAGATTTGAATTCCCATCAATTATATTACGTATTAAATTGTATTATGCAAAATGCAATAATACAGTTATGAAAAATATAACTATTTTTTACTTACAAATGTTATAAAGATTATTTTAATTATAATCTTATAATAATATCATAATAATTACAAATGTATTACGGTTCATAAAGCGTTAAAGAAGTAATATCAAGCATTTAGAATGTAATTATATATATATATAAAAAAATGATATAGATATAGTATATACACTATACATATACGAGGAACTTTGAAATAATAAAAAAAATAATGTAGCAAGAGCGTTCAAGTAATTATACTATCTTAAAGTAAATCATGTTTAACTTTAATATTATGCATAGAAGTTTGATATAATAAACCTGCAACAAATTTATGCATAAAATCTATAAACAATTTTATCCTCAAGGGAATCTTTATGTCGGCAAAATAACAAGCACTTTTTTTTTTTTTTTTTTTTTTTTTTTTTTTTTTATACTGTTCATTTCATACATCCTTCGTTTGTTTATTATATTTACTCTATAAAGTTATATTAAACTATAACTAAATAATGATACACACAGTGATGCCTCTACTGAATATTTATCTAATTTTATTGTTTTAAAAACATTATTAGTTTTAATGAGTATTTTAATGAAATATATTATAATATATAAAAGTTGAACTCAATTAAAAGTTAATACAACAATTTTACGCGTAAATGCCGTATCAAAAATTAAATGGAAAACATATAAATTATCGTACTTTTTTTTTCTCATGCGTAACCATTTTTAGAATAGAATTTAAAGAAAAAAAAAAAGAAAAAAAAAAAAAAAAACGTTCAAGTAAAACTGTTGCTCAATATATTGAAATTAAATACGAACCAAGGGAAACGACTCTTGCATTACAAATAAGTATTGAATCTTATTATTAATACGTTATACATTATGCATTTTTTTAAACATACTGTAACAAAAATACATATACATATAATATTATATATATTCAACTTACTCAAAATATAAATTTAATTACAAAAATTTATTCCACTTCCATACATTTCAAAATTCTATTAAATATTACAAAGCAACAGGTCCTGATATGATTATATATTGTACCTTTATAGTTTTTTTTAATATATAACAAACTGGCTTTTTTTTTTTTTTTTTTTTTACCGATAAAAAGTTTTACATGGAATTATGTGGTTTTAATCTTGATATCTAGACCATGGCAGCTGCACGTCAAAATTGTGTTTGGTCTTTTGCTTTTCAGAGAGAGAAAGAGAGAAACGATTATAATTATTTTAGCATGTGTATGTGATACTCAAAACTTGCATACTCTCTCTCTCTCTCTCAACTCTCACGTACCACCCGCTGTTGCACTAAGGTTATTATAATACAACACTTCAATGATTTTCATAATATACGTTATATATGTAACAATTTTCCTTTGTTATTGTATGAAAATTATTAACAACTTTGTCGTGTGTATGAAAACACCGTTTTCTTTCTTATTCTTCTTACTTGTAATAATGATTATTTTTTTAACACATTGCATTTCAATTGCTCTCATTATGTATTTATTCATGCGTTATGATTTAGTGATATTTGAGTTTAACTTATAATATGATTTATTTCTGATATTTTTATAATGAACTGTTTATATACGAGAGTATCCACGTTTTTCGTTAGCTAAAATATAACGACTCCATGAAAGATCAAACACTTATATATAAAAACGTACTGAAACGAATATAAATTTTAATTTTATTGATGAATATTTTAATCTTTGCAATATGATCTTATTTATTTCATGTGAATCATTGAAGTGACTAAATTACAATAAGATTGTTTCATTGATATATTCTAGAATAGTACGTGTATTTTATGTAAGTTGTATAAAAATATAATTAGTTTCAGAAATGATAACAATTTATTTATAGTATCCCAGTAACGACATTTGTATTGTTAAGATCAAACAAAAGAAGCGATACTTAAATTCAACTTTGTAGCATTATCGATTTATTATTATTTTATTATATTATAAGTTTTACCTTCTTTTTATTTCATATTTTTTCACTGATTGCTCCCCTATATAACTTGATGTAACCGTGAATAAACTACATAATATACAAAATCTTGATACAATCAATATTTATATTAACCTATTTAAAAACAAGTTCAAATCATCACATACAATATTATTATATATTTTCATATTATTATAATATAATTTTAAATCAAAGTTATAATAAATAATTAAATTTATCGAAGCGTTAATTTGCATGTAATCTTCTTATCTCTTAATAGAAATTATTAGATAGAAATATTTAATGAAAGTTTTGCTAGCATCTCTCTTATTCAATCTCACATACCTTTTGCGACAACTTGAGTAGAGCAATTAATAGCAAAGCCTCGTACTTTCATAGTCTCTCTCTCTCTCTCTCTCTCTCTCTCTCTCTCTCTCTCTCTCTCTCTCTCTCTCTCTCTCTCTCTCTCTCTCTCTCTCTCTCTCTCTCTCTTCTCCTGCAATAAAGAGCACTCTCGCAAGCTTTTACCTCTTCACCTTTCACTCGTACTGAGTTAAGTTCTAAAGTAAGAAAGAAAAAATATATAATTATATATAGGTTGAGTACCAGTACAACAAGTAACAACAATGAATAACACCAACGTTTTTTTGCATATAAATATATAAGAAGGAAATAGTAAATCAGTTCTTTACCGAGCACAATGCACTGTAGTAACTCTTGTCAAGGTAAAAAAAAAAAATCATTTCAGCTGAATTATGTGTGCATTAAGATAATTTATTTTCTTATAAATAATATAAAGTGTAGTATATATAATATATAAATCGGAAAACCAATTTTACTTGCAGTAATTTAAAATAATAATTACTTAGAGTGCAACAGAAATCTTGCAACATGTTAAGTATAACTAACTTGTAAGTTTAACTGCTCTATAACAAACAAAAAAAAAAGGGGGGGGGATTATAAACGGATGCTTTTAATGTTTTATGTAGTGAATAACAATATTTTGTAATCTTTTAAACTTTCAATTGACTATTGGTAAAGTACCAAGCTTGCTTGATTTCAAGATTAATTATTATAATCTAAAGCAGCATACCTATTTATAATTATAAATAATGAGAATGAGGAAGGTGAATTGAAACTTTTTTGTTGAGTTTATGATATTTTTGGAAAGAGCTTTAAAATATTTTGAGGCACTATTTTTTCTTAGGACGATTAGAGCATGCGAAGTATTTTTAATTAAATTTTGAAAATTGGCCTAGAAAGCCTGTGACGTCATCAGTCCACTCGGCAAATACTAATCGTTCGAGGTTCAGTAACCAGTTTAATGAAATCAGCTCGTCCTCAGGATTTCAAAAAACTGGCTACTGAACCTTCTACGGTCAATACTTTCCGAAATAAATGCCCAATTGATGACGTCACACGCTTGTTAGGTCGATTTTCAAAAATTAATTAAAAATACTTCCCATGCTCCAATCGTTCTAAGAAAAAATAACACCTCAAAATTTTTTAATGCTCTTTTCAAAAATGTCATAAAAAGAGGGGGTTAAAAAATTCGCCTTCCTCGTTGTATTGCTAAACTAAAAAATTGAGTATACTTACAATTGTATTTATTATGTTATGTTACCTTTTTGAAAATATTTCTTTAAAATGTAATGCTAATATATATTTTAGATTTTTATGCTATATATAAACAGTGTCTTATTCTATTTACTTCTGGCTTATTTATTATTGAAATAAATAAATATTACTTATTTTTTATATTTATGTGATTTTTTTAATATTTATTTTACTGTTTTATATTGAGTAATTTTATTGGCATTAAAATATTTGCTAAAAATAGTATGTACATATATTTGAATTTCAAAATATTCTTCATATAATAATTTCTGTATAATATTGAAAAATATACGGTTAAAGTGTCGTAAGTTGCAACTTCTAGTTATTTTTTTTTATTTTTTTTTTAATTGTTGCAAACAATGAAAATAGCATCTTATAGTTAAGTTTGTTAGTTAGCGTTGCAACTTATATACGGGAGTTACTGTAAGATAATTGTTTACCAGGACTTAATATAACTTATATAACGAGCTGCATAGAAATGTCAAATAAATTATCATGGTTATTTGTTTTGGAAGAAAAAAAAATCATTAACATCTATAAATAACAGAAACTTTATAATTTCTTATTTACAATACATAAATATATCAAACATAATTATCTTACTTTTAAAAAGTTAGAAATAAAAAAATATGTAATTTAAATAACTTGATATCATATTTTTTATATAGTATAAGTGCCACCATAAGAAAAGGAACTAAACTTTTTCTACTCAATCAAAAAGTTTGTACTCCGGATGCGCTTTTTTAATGCAAAAAAAAATGCAGTAAGATTGAAGAGAACACAAATTGGAGTTTATAAAAGAAGGGAAATTTACACTATCTGGGGGATATATCTCAGTCAGTCAGAAGAAGAAGAAAAAAACTTTTTGACTTTGTGTATAATGTCGTGTTCGATCTATACAGTGTTTTGTTAAACTTGAGTGTCTTACAAGAGAGAGAGAGAGAGAGAGAGAGAGAGAGAGAGAGAGAGAGAGAGAGAGAGAGAGAGAGAGAGAAAGTGGCGATCAGATAGCATGAAATATTCATCATACCATTTTTTTTGAAATCTGTGTATTTATCATAAAATAAATGAATAAAATTTACGTTTCTCTCCCCCCCCCCCCCTTTTTTTTTTTTTTTTTTTTTTGTCGTATTTAATTGTCTACATATTGTATTAAATTTTGTTGTATAATTTAATATAAAATATAACATCAACTGAAATTCATAATTAATTTGTTAATTATAATATAAATTCAGTGAATTCTACAGTAACATCAGTTTCAGCTGAAATAACTATCAAATTTGTGCTATATAAAGTATAGTAACTTAAAATATAAAATTATTTTGTTCATATATTACAGAACAGATTAAAGAAATTACGTAATTTTTGCTGCGTTTATAATCCTAAAACCTATAACATATATAAACGTTGCTATTTTTGTAATTGCATTATTTACACAAAATCTTAGTTTTGCTGTTCAGCATAATTTTTACTCATTAATATTATGTTATGAATAAATTTTAAGTTTAATATAATTATTTTGTATTTATTTTTGTCCATGAGTAATTGCAAATAGTTTTGTTTTATTGTCATAAAAGAATCACATGTTTTTCCAACTAAACTCCTACTTAAAAATATTTGAAAAAGTAATGATATATGAATCATTTCCTTATTCAATGAGTAGGGATCTATTAGTATGTAAAATATCATCAGTAATATGAGAGAGAGAGAGAGAGAGAGAGAGAGAGAGAGAGAGAGAGAGAGAGAGAGAGAGAGAGAGAGGAGACCACACTGCAACAGTATGATTCATTATACAACAAACAACACAGTACAGTATATATTTAAAAAAAAAAAAACTTTAACGTCTCTCGTTTCATACAAATTACTCTAAATTACAATAAACAATAAGAATATCCTATACTATAATACTGGAGCTTAAACATATAATATTATCTTTCAACAACAGGATATGATTAAATAGTTAACTATTACCTTTATTACAATGTACACAAATCATTTCGGTAAACTGCATGAAAACAATCGGGTACAAATGAGAGGCTTGGTTGATTATATTATATAGTATACTGTTGAGTATATCATTATTATATATATATATATATATATATATATATTTAGATATAGGGTTGATTCACCATTGTTTTGACAAATATGTGATATAGGTGTGAACGCAATATGATTCATATACCATTATCGTGTCAATTGAAATAAACCTAAGCTTCATAATCTAAAATATACTACATCTTGTATTCCGTATATATAATCATGAGATATACTATTGTTAAAACCACATTATATATTTAAATATAACCTTATACTACAAGGAAATCACATTAGAAATTCATGAATATCTATGTTACTGAAGAGGAAACGTAAAAGGATTTAATGTGCACTGGTACTTTATAACAAGATTTGTGGGTAAAAATATTATTAGATTATAATATATGAATATCGAATGCACAGCTGCATCAAAAATAGCTGACAAACAGCTGCAATTTGACCGATGTAAATAATACTTACAAGTTAGTGACAGTTTTAAAATGTCTAGTAAACTTGTTTAGTTTCTGACGTTTGATTTAGGTATATAATACAATATATTATTGATTATTGAAAGTTTTTGTATATAATAATATTTGTAATTATTTGCTTGGTTTACTGAAATCTGACTTAATTTTAATAATTATTCAGCATTTTACACAGAAAAAAAAACTTTTTTTTTTATATTCAAAAAGAAAATGCCATTAATTAAAAATTTCAATGCTATAATAATAATAATAATTAAAAGTTTTTAATCTTTCGTCAAATTGTCTTAATCTACAGCATTTCTACACTTTTCAATTATTTAGCATGTTTTAAATTTTAAATGAAAATCCGATTAGTATTGAATTTATGTCTGGACTGAAAGTCTGAAGAGTGAAAGAGAGAGTGAGAAAGAGAGAGAGAGAGAGAGAAAGAGAGAGAGAGGTTTCAGATTGTGTCAAATTAAGTCAGAGCCAGCCAAGTGCTACAATATTGATCTATTGAAAAAGAAAAGTATAGTATAGGCCAGATATAGAGGCATGCTTGTGTCCCAATAGATTTAGTTTTCTAGAGTAAAAAAAAAAAAAAAAAAAAGCGATCAGCAATGCTCATGAGATTATGTTTCACACCTTTTTCATGTCAACATCATTTTATTTTTGATTTATTGAGCTGGAAAACATACATTTCAACTATCTTTTTATTATTGACTATAGTGTAAAAAATCATCTGTGTTATTATTATTTTGGAAGAATCTTTATTTATTATTATTTTTTTTTTAGTTATGCCAACACGATTATTTTATGCAATAAAAAATATTTTGTGTGTTTGAAGTCGAAAAGAAAAAAATTATGCTGCACAACATAGTTGTGCGCCTGCGCCTAAATATGGAACATATTTTATTTGTTTATTTATTTTGTTTATTTGTTTATTTGTTTTCAACCAAATACAAGTTTACACCCGCTATATTGGCGGTACACACAGTACATTGAAATAATTATTAGTTTTTATTTATCTTAGATACTAACAAAAAAAATTGTGAATACATGTGTACAGCTATGATGAAATACATGTATTATACATATACACACACATGTAATATAACATATATATGATATAATATACATATATATATATATATATATATATATATATATATATATATAATATATAATCTATATAATATATACATATATATATATATATATATATAATATACTGTAAAATAAATATAAAAAAGAGCATGCAATTTACACATTATGAATAACATTAAAAAGCAGCTCTTTTAATTGTTACATAGGAGTCATTAAAAATGTCAATATTCAAGTTGTTACATTTAGCGGTTGTTCTCATAATGAACGAATTTTTTGACACATCATTAGAACAGGTAGGGACCCAAAATAATGAGTGATTATTTTCCTATTTGGGCTTTTACCCTTATAAAATTAAGGAGCTATTTCTTTAGTAGTGAAAAATAACATTTCTGTATACAGTACAATATAGGTTAGATAGTATTGTTAAATTTTTAGTTCCTTCGTTCCGTTTAATGTTTAACATAAACCTGCTTTTTTTTTTTTTTTTTTTTTTTTTAAAAGAAAATGACGATTTTAACCACCGGAAACACTCACTATTCTTATATGTAGTCAGCTGATGGCGGGTGTTCATTTTAGCCTGGGTGTCATGTAACCTATTGCAATTTTCTATCACCGATTTCAAAGAATTCAAGTCAATCAAATCAATACGTGTACACATAAATAAAAAGAGAGCGTAATATCACCCTGTTATCAAAATTGTACCCCTCAACATATTTTTACAACAATATTTCTAAAAAATAAAGATTGTGCACCAGTCTGTTATTATAGTCTATATATACCAAATGACAAAAATAAAGCTATATACACAACTATATTAAATTTTAACTTTTACCTTCAGAATTTTTAAAGAACGGTAAGATCATGAGATAAATCTCCCCCTTTTTTTTATGCTGAATATTTTAAATTTTAAAATATTTAATTTTATAAGACTAATTATATTTCTTTATCAGTCCATTGCAAGGAATTTTTCCCGTTGGTTTAAAGATAAAATACGATGATTGTGTATCCTTATTTTATTTAGCGACACTTTTTCATTAAGACTTTATATTCTCTCTCTCTCTCTCTCTCTCTCTCTCTCTCTCTCTCTCTCTCGTACTCAACTCTCATCTTTTATTTGTCTCTTTCTACTGCTTAATTATTTAAATTTCATCTCTCTTTTTAAAAACAATGAAACACTAAAAATAAACTTAATTTTAATATCAACTTCTTTAATTATAAGATCAATTTTCATCAACTAAAATATAGCTCAGTAGTGTGCGTATACTAAAAAAATAAATTTAATATTCTTTTTTTATATTTTTATCCTAAATCTTTATTTTGATTATTTAAATTTTTATAAATCTTATTAAGAGTTATGAATTTTTAGCGTAATAATATTTTTGCTAAAAAAAAAAAAAAAAAAAAAAAAAAAAAAAAAAAAAAAAAAAAACTTCACTTTAATTTAATTAATATAAATATGAAAAATTTGGCTAATGTTTTATACAAATATTAAAGTCAGGCTTCTGTAGATTGATTCATCATTACCATATTTATACATGCAGTCCTATATACAGAGTGTATATAAAGTTGTGAGCTTTTTAAATATATATTCAAAATTTATACGATGAATATTATATCTCAATTACAAGCAGAGACTAAAGAGTTATTCATACTACAGTATACAGCCAAGTTACGTTACACTACTACAGAAATAAAGCCCTGCTGTAATGTTACTCTATTTCACAACATAATTTAATTAAAGGCTGGACGTAAAAAAAAATAATAATAATAAATACGGAAACAAATGATATGTTATAGGAACGCACATCTGTAGTTCGTACAGCATAATTTGTGAAATTTATTTTTCGTGTAGAGTGTAAGTAAAAACAATACATATTGCATTTTCAATAGAAAAAAAAATTATTTTTTATTTATTTTTTTTTTTAAGATTGTAGCACTAAAAGGTGTTTTTAATTTGTTTGTCTTAAAGTTAAAACGAGAAGTAATCAAAATTGCTTGTCAATTGTCAATACGCATAACAGGATAGATTCTATATCATATAAAAGTCAATATAAGATATGCGTGTGAAATGTTTATTTTCAAATATATACATTGAAATTTGGATTTTGAAAATATAATAAAATCAATTGAGTTAATAAAAAGCTGTTTCAGAACATACAATTTATGAAATAATATTATTTTTATTGCTTATCTTAGAATTTAATTTTGAATTTAATTTTTCTGTCAACATTAAATAATTCATATCAACCCACCTCCATACCATACTGTATTATATGGAAGCATGTATAACTGCAATTATTAGTTCCTCAAATTCTAGTATTATTTTTTTTAAATCCTTGTTGAATAATGTTCAATAATTGAGAGATGATTATAAAGTAAAACTTTCTTCAAAGATATTAAAAGATTAAAAAAAAAAATGAAAACTTGGCTTACACCCTGTAATAAACGTAACGTAATAATTTTATACCGAGATAAATTTAAAATTGAAATTTTCACGAATATAAATTACAAGAGAAATTACCTTTAAAATATTCACGTAAAAAATAATAAAATAAAGCTTTAAAACATTGAAATTTAATATATCATCATTTTTCAATCAATTTCATTTAAACCAAAATTTATTATAAAATAAATGCTAGAATATAAATTACATTAAAAAATAATAATAATAAAATTCATGATAATATAAAATATATTTTCTTACTAAAGGTATAGAATATTATTATAATAAAAGGCAAATATATTTAAGATTTAAGACATATTACCGTACATATAAAATATCATTATTTCCTATATATATATATATATATATATATATACTAAAACCTAAAGGGATTTTCTTTTTATATGATATCGTCGTTACCGATGGCACTGCTAGCTTGTACGTATTATATAATATTCTTCTTCTTCTTCTTCTTCGTTTTTTTTTAAAGAAGAATAAAAAAAGTTCTCTGTGTAGATTTAGTATTTGAAAATTATTTATGTATAAAGGTAGGGATTTTTAAAGGCCTGGAAGGTATTTTAAAATAAAGCTGTATGTATGTTAAAGAATCGTTTTTATACTTTTACTGAAAATTTAAGGAGAAAGAGAGAGAGAGAGAGAGAGAGAGAGAGAGAGAGAGAGAGAGAGAGAGAGAAATAAAAAAAGAATTATATTATGTATATTCTTTGAATATATTTGTAATAGGTGAACCTTTAGGCAAGAAATCAAAATGTGTGTAAGGATTGTACTTCTCTCTCTCTCTCTCTCTCTCTCTCTCTCTCTCTCTCTCTCTCTCTCTCTCTCTCTCTCTGTACTCTGAGTAAAACAGCTCCGTGTCTGTTAGACTTACATACAACCCTCCTAGCTCCAACCCCGACACTACTTCAAGTACTTGAATATATATATATATATATATATATATATATATATATATATATATATATATATATATATATATATATATATATATATATATATATATATATATATATATATATATTCCTTTGTTTCTTTCTATGTTTCCCAAGAAAAGCTGCTGCAAAGAGAAAATGTAATGATTCAATTATGCATGTTCAGGGAGTACGGAACGCATTATATAATCTACCACAAGAAGATATACAATTGTTAAGTACCGCAGTATAGTAAGTATATTGTAACGTTTTGTTTGTATAATGTCTTAGAAATCTTATTTCGATTCCATTTGTAGTAAAATCAAAAGTAAAAAAATTAAGTATGTGATTAAAATGATTTTTTATTACATGTAATTGAAATTTAAATAAATTATTATTTTATAACAATAATATGCATACATTGTGATGTAACATTTTACTCTATACAGTACACATGCCTTATGAATTTATTATGCGCATTACCTTTTTAAAAACAAAAAAAAGTGTCCACATCAAAGAGTTTGTCGACGAGATAAATTATTTTGCAGTAATTATTGATTCACACTTAAAATTTATTAATAAGTATATTGCAAATTATATTATTAAAAAATTTGGTAGTAAAATAATTTTATTCAGCTATAGAGTTGCATGATTGTAAATTCATGTTATGTACGCTTTAAAAAATATGTATTATTATTGGTGATTTAATAATTAATGCCATGTTCATACTGTAGCAATCTAATTTAAAGAAAAAAATTAAAAAATGACAATAAATGTTTTTGTAGCATGAAATCAGACAGTACAGTATAACTTCACAAAACATCTAAACTTTCAAACGTAAAAGTTTGGAAAAAAATATATAAAGAATATAAAAATACTTTTAACCCGTTTTCTGTCTCTCGCAATTTTTACATTTTATACCAAGTATAACAATAACAATACGGTAATTGTTTTTTTACGAGACTGCAAACTTTTTTGAAAGGCACGCTTTGTTTAACAGCATGCAGACAGTAAAAAAATGGCAGTAAAGTCTCATCTTTGTCTACATAAAAAAAAAAGAAAAAGCATTTCTGCGGGCGACACACAATACTTGGTTGTTATAATTAATGTTACATCTCTATAAGTAAAGCTTTATTGTTTTCTACATTTTTAATTTTATTAATATCATTACAAAATTACTGAAAAATAAACTTTATATTGTTTCTATGGCCCATGGGAATTCAATACATGTAATTAAATATTCATTCATTCATTCATTCATTCATTCATTCATTCATTCATTCATTCATTCATTCATTCATTCATTCATTCATTCATTCATTCATTCATTCATTCATTCATTCATTCATTCATTCATTCATTCATTCATTCATTCATTCATTCATTCATTCATTCATTCATTCATTCATTCATTCATTCATTCATTCATTCATTCATTCATTCATTCATTCATTCATTCATTCATTCATTCATTCATTCATTCATTCATTCATTCTTTCTTTCATTCGTTCATTCGTTCATTCGTTCATTCGTTCATTCGTTCATTCGTTCATTCATTCATTCATTTCTATTATTCGTACTTCTTCATAATAATTTTACGTAATATATATCGTTATTTTTAATTAACACAGAGTACATACCATGCAAATTACTATCTTTTGTTCTCCGTGAATCCCTCTACTTACGTTAGTAAGCATTATTAATATTTCTGCAAGTTTATAAGAAGATTTCGCAATAAACTACTTACAGCAACATTAAAGTAGTTAGCAGAGCTTACTTCATTATACATTTCATAACAATATTAATAGATTTAAGTCTCACTTTTTTGTTTGTATACATCGTGTAAGTTACGATATTATATTTATATGAAAAAGTATTCAAATGATTTCAAATAAAATAATAAAATATAAGAAAGAAGGAAGCGTGGAAGAAGGCAATATTAATTAATAATATTAAAGATATTATAAGCTATTTTTTAAATTAAATATTACACAGAAAACTGCCTTTACAATACTTTAAAACCTACAAAGTTTAAGGATGAATGCTTCTTCTTCTTCTCTTTCTTATTCTTCTTTATATTATTATTATTAATTTACTGATAATTAAAATTAGCATTACGGTGGGCATAACTGGCAGAACTCCTCTATTTTATATTTACTACCACAAAGAGTGATACAATATAAAAATTGCAAAAAGATAAACGTTTCTTTCATTATTTGCAACCGTCTCCGTAAAATTTGAAATTTTTCTTGAACTTTTTAAATGTGTGGCAAAAACAAAACAAAACAATATTCTTTTTTAGGGGAAAAAAATGAACAAATAATACAAATTGCATTTTTTTTCTTCTCAATTTAATGAAATTTTTATTGCATTATTAAAACTTGATATTTTTATATTCTGCAGTTAACACTGATGATGATGGGCATCTTTTATTATGATGATAACAACTTCATTATTTTTTTTCCCCTAAATGAGAAGTAATTTAATTTTATTGAGTTCGTTTCAATAAAAATCATGACAATCGTTACAAATATTACAATTCATTAATGAGAAAAATTCAATTATATTTGATAGACATTTGCGTCATTATGAAACAGTTCTATTGTATAATATAAAAATCAATCAACGTGTTACAAAAAAAAAAAAAAAAAAAAGTTTAATTTGTATGAGACATTGATGAGGTATTATTATTTTTTATATTTAGTGTAAAAAAAAAAGGATATAGATTATTTATTAAAAGATTTCATGGTTTCATGAAGTTTTTTGTTGTTTTCTACATGTACAGCTCTGGCCAAAAGTTTAAGAACGGGGCAGCGGCGGCCGCAGCGTTTTCCCATAAAGATAACATAGTGTGATTGAGGTTGCCTATACAAATCGTTCTCAAACTTTTGGCCAGAGCTGTACGTACACAAGATTATAATAATGTATTTTACAATTTAAATTGATTTTTTTTAATTAAATTTTAATTTTTCAGCGAGTTTTTGAATGGTCAAATACATTATCACAAACATGTGTACATACAGTATCTCATTGTTATATGTTGGTTAACTATAGGGTGTATGCGGATGACGTCATATTTATTGCGCTTGGAGGCCATACTGGAGTATTGCATAACATTGCTCAGCATAGGACAAACTTCATTTAAGCCCATTTTCTTTGGGAATTCGTTTTTTTTTTTTTTTTTTTTTTTTTTTTCCCCACATACTTGAGATACTAATTCAACATATTTACAGCATCAATGCTCTCAAAAATATTGCATAGTGTTTTTAAACTGGCAAAATGTTTTTTTTCCTATGCCACCCATGTTATTGAGTTATCCAACATGGCGTCGAATTTAACATGAATGAATAGACCATAAAGACAGTTTAACAAATAACATGCCATATTACTTTTACTGGACCACTGTCCAACTTCCGGTTTCTTGTTAACCTCAGGTGAGGCCATACCTTCTACAATGTTTAACGAGGGAACCTTTTAAATAAATACAGCTATCGGTACCTTTTGCATCCTTTCTAAGACCCAACTTATGTGCTTCAAATATCTGCAATATTCTATAGCAACTCTAAGGACATCCAGAGAATAGTTTCCACTATTCTACTTGCCACTGTCACTATACCAAAGAATCCTTTAAAATAAGGGAGCCCATTAGAACTAATCAATATCAAAGAAAGTATCTTCAAATTTTCTGAAAAATAAAATACTGTCATTTCTTGGTTAACATTTTGTTTTTAATTACTTAAAAACTTATCAATATTTAATAATGTCCTTCACACAATAAATTATTCTTTTGGTGGAGAAAAAAATATATCAAATAACTTCTCAATAATATTGTATTGCATTTCATATAAATCCTTAAGTTATTGGTGAACAGCTCATTAATTTATTTCAAAGTCAAATGTATTTGCTTAAAACTTTACTCTTTAAAAAAAATGTATTTGAATATCAAAGAAAATTCAATTTATCAACCCAGCAGAAAAAATAAAATTAAAAAAAAAATCCTAAAAAGTTTGCGTAAAGGCATTGGTCACATTTTTTTTTTTTTTTTTTTTTTTTTTTTACTCAAATCACATTTTGTACACATACATTTTTACTTTGATTGAAAAAAAAAAAGTTCAAACAGATTTTAACCTTTTTATATGAAAGCTTTGATGTATTTCAGTACATGACAAAATAAAAAAACATTTTACAAAGTCAAAATAATACATCAACTTTTTTTTTAATTTATGACATGTAAGTATTGATTTTTTTTAAAAGTAATCTTATGATACTTCTAACTTTAACCTTAACTATATATAACAAAAAATAATTTCTTTTGAAGATTATTTATTGGAAACATTAAAAACAAACGTTTATTGTTATGATCGTGCAAATATAAGTTTATAGCTATAAGTTCTTTGTGTTCCTTCGTTGATCTTTCGTTTGATCCCAACTTTTATTAAAACTGTGCTGGTTAAAGCACTTTTTTTTTTAAGCCCCTGCAATACGAAGAGATGCAACACTTTTCACATAAATAACGCACAGGTTGCATAACGATAAGGGGTTTTAAAGTCAATATTGTGCATTTTTATAATAAAAAATATAATATTGTGAATTTCTTGATATTTTCAGTTTTTTTTTTAAATGTTTACAACTATATATTATAATTTTAAAAATATAATGTATCAATAGTAAAAAGGGAATTGTGCTTAATTTTTACAAGCTCGGATTGATTAAAAAAATGATAATGAAATTTGTGTTGTTTATTATCATATTTTGGTATGAATTTAAAATATTCTTTATATAGCCGTGGGTGAAAAAAATGCAAGGAACTAATTGAATGATGTTTACAATTATGATTTTTAATTTTCAAATTATATAATGATTATTTGTAATGTTTGGAAACAAACGCTTCCAAAACTATAACTTTCCAGTGTTTGTTTTTTTAGTAAAATAAAAATTGTAGTAAATAAAATAAAAATAGCCCTAAAAACCTGCAGTTCAATGGACAATTAAATTAAATAATTAATGTTTGCTAGACCACGAAAAATTTACAAACAATGTTAATTCATTTGTAAAGTTTGTGGCAATGTTGAAAATAAATACTATTTTAATGTTTATTTTGGAATACCCTGTTTCTCGAATGGAAATTTAATAAAATATAAGTAATTCCATGGAAACTTTTTTACTATTCAAAATTAATAAACTTATATGTTTTACTTTGTAAAAAAATTAGTTATATAAGTTGATTATTCAGCATTTCCACAGAACTATAACTTGAAACTAAAATATATTTAAAATTTGTAATAGTTTATTTTTTTATTTAGTAATGTACTAAATGTTATAAGTTATAATATGTAAACTTTTGACAGCAAGAATATCAAAGGACCACTAAGTATGGTTTTTACCTTTTGTGGTCTCACAATAAAAACAACTTATTAAAAAAGTGGAGTAAATTTTTGTAGTGAAATAAAATGGTTCGATAATAGCAATACGTATCAGAGAAAAATAATGCTTCAACTTTGAATATTTTTATTAATAATAATAACAATAATTTTTACATATA
Organism: Ecdyonurus torrentis; assembly: GCA_949318235.1. Taxonomy (NCBI): domain Eukaryota; kingdom Metazoa; phylum Arthropoda; class Insecta; order Ephemeroptera; family Heptageniidae; genus Ecdyonurus; species Ecdyonurus torrentis. The sequence continues at coordinate 25,296,303 of OX439132.1, read as the reverse complement.
TATATATATATATGTTATGTTTGCACATAAGAAATTTTAAAATTAAAAAAATATAACGTAGATACCAAAGAGCATAAGAACAGCAAACAGAATCATAATAATAATATTACATAAATGTTATTTCAAATGCATCCCTTGCAGCATGTTTTTCTTACATTATAAAATAGTTTCCTCTTGTCTTTCATTTCATTATTTCATGGTGTATAACATAAATGTATGTTATTTACATAAGGTATATTAATGTATACTTTTAAATTAAATATTGTTTTTATATATTATTAAATTAAAATAATTATAACTTTTGTGATAGAATATACATGAAGTTTGCAGTAAGTTTTACTGCATCTTATTATTATAAAAAAGTAATTTTACTAAAATATTTTCTTTTATTATCAAAATAGAAAATAATGTACCAATTGTAAGGTAAAATATAGATAGAATGTGCTTTTTGTAACTTATTATAGTAATGTTCTACAATATAGTTATATTTTGTATGTATGATAATTAATTATATAATTTATTACAATTATAAACTTCATTTTAAGCATCCCGGAAGCACACAATTTTTTCTCCTTTTTTTTTCTTTTTTTTTTTTTAAATAAAATTTGCACAGAATTAACTTCAATTAACTTCATTATTGTAGTGAATACTTATAAATATGTAATTCTTTACTCTATAGAAGTCTAAGAAAAGTGGTGAGTTAGTATGACAAAATTATTGTTTTGATATCTTTAATATTATTACTTAAATTTTATTTCAAAGTTACTTACATGTTAAAACTGCATTAAATTGTGTCAGTGCATGTAAATTATATATTTATACTAATACTGTTCGTAAACTCTGTATTTCGTGCACCAAACTACAAAGAAATGACGATCACCTAATGCTTCTTAAATGGAATTGCGCATTTTTTTGGTGCAAGGGAACAGGGTTTACGAATACCATTATTAAATTAATATATAAAAATTGTAAAAAAAAAAAAAAAAAAAAAAATCTACTTAAACTAGAAAAAATTTTATATAAGCTTGTTCTGTAAAGTAAAGTGAATCTCAACAACAGTGATTGGCTGACCAACAAAATACGACACATTCATTGGTTGATCTTGTTTTTTGAGCTAACAAAATTGACAAAAATTGAGACACATGAAGAGCATGGAACTTTTTTGTGTGGAGTTTCTTTCATTCTTATCAAGTTCAAAGTTCTAAACGAAGAAATAACAATGATCGACCATATGTATAAACGTAGTAAACAGGTAACGAAGTCATAATCAGCTGTTATAACAAAGGAACATATCGACACAAAAGTTGCGCCGGAAGTCTGACTTTGCAGAACGAGCTATGCAGAATAAAATTTATTTATTTACTCGTCTTGGCTTGGCATTAAGATTAAACTGTAATAAAACTTATAACTGAATGTATGTACAACAAAAATTGATCACGATTATAAGCAACCTTTAAGGATTGGTAGAGAGTTTCTAAAAATAAAAATATATATATATAATATATAAAACAGACAAAAAATTACCAAATTATGAAATGATATCATACTTATTTACAAATAATAATAAAATATGACAATAAACCATAAAATGCATTAGAACGACTATCATCAATTTTAATAATAATTATAAAAAGGGTAAAAACAAAATAAAATATTATTCCAATGACATAAAAATAAATAAAATATAAATGACAAATAAACATAAAAATTAAATATATGCAATGCTTGTTAATTTTTATATAATTCAACAAATAAATATTAATTCCCCCATTCTTTTTTTTTAACTTTATTTATTTTTCATATGATGTCATTGTCAATCTACCCACCCTTATAATATTAATGATTATTAATAATATATATTATTTTAATGTTATTATATTAATTAAAATACATATAAATATTATTTTGATTACTAATAATATCCGGTTGATGGCATTCGGAACATGTAATTATTATGTTGAAAGTAATTATTACATTGCTACAACCCTAGTTTCTATATATATATGGTGTATATGTATACTCATATTAAATAGAAATATAAAAATATTTATTGCATAGTATAATATTGTACAAGAGAAAATAGTTATGTCATGTTCAAACAATTAAAATAAAATAATATTTAAGCGGATATTTTGTATGGAATTATACTATTATTGATTATTCGTTCATAGAGTTATTATAATTTGACTACTTTTATTATAATTATAAATGACATTTCTCTTGCATATACCAAATTTCTTATACCTCAAATTATATCTTAGTTATTAAGAGCACAATTTGAAAAGCTTTGGGCAGAAATTTCTGAGTTTAGGGCAATCATACGTTCGACTTTTCATAACGTTTCATGCTTTCACTCTCATTATGGTGAAATTAATTTTTCAATATATTGAAAATTCAGGCTCTACATCTAGGGCCTGATCACAATAATTTGGGCAAGGAATCTAAAGCATGAAAATCTATCTGTTTCAATGAAATGCTTAAAAAAAATAATGACGTCACACAACCTTAAGCTATTAAGTATACTGGCATTTTAATACGTTAACACAAGTGTCCTGGTAAAATTCAATGAATGTCGCAGGACACGTAATTACACTTTTTAAGGAAGTATTTTCATTAAGTACATGCACTGTGATTTAACCCTATGCGTTAACTTTAAGTCAATAGAGTCCAATTTTAAATTCCATTGTATGTATGTATTCATGTTGTATAACATATGAATGTTAATACATATTATGTTATACATGTTGCATATATTATGTTACTTGTGTTTTTTTGTTACGTGGACTTAGAAGTGTTCATAATATGCAGTAAGTAGTTTTTATAATACTTATTAATCTCTTTGAAAACTATGTTTTCAAGATATCGTGTTCATTTTAATATTTTAAAATATGATAGTTTAAAATAATCAATTTTTTAAACTATATCTATTTATTTTTATTTTATGTAGTCGTAATTTATTTTTAAACCCCTAAATTTTCTTAGCTACAAATTACAATTATTGCTTTGTATTTTGAATATCAAATTCATAAATTTACTCATAACTACCATTATTGTGATATTTTAATAACCTATAATATTAATTAGCCTTATATTTTAGTTTTTCAAATTCAAATTTATTAAAATTTAATTATTATTTTTTTTTTTTAGATATATAAAACTAAAATTCTCTTTATCAACAAATTAATAAGCACTTTTCAAGTCAAGTTTTGATTTAAAATGGTATAGTTTGCATGCAAATTCAATTTCAATTATGGTAGTTAAATTCAAAATAGGATTCCAAATTTCTTTAATGTGATTATAGCTCTTTAAATATTTAAATTATATTCTATATTATCATTATTGATACTACTATATACTAATATACTGTTATTATTTAATAATGTAGTAATTGAAATTATCACGAACAGCAAAAATTAAGTAAAACAATAACTGCTTTTTTGTTAACTTATATAATATATTATATATATATATATATATATATATATATATATATATATATATATATATATATATATATATATATAAAATTACTTTCAAAAGATATATTACTGTGATTTTTCTTTGATAATTATGTGCAATATAATACATTTAGATGCAATGAAGAAATACTCTTAAATATTGCATATTTTTTAAATAAGTCAGAGGATCAAAATGTAAGTGGTTTTGTACCTTTTTTGGCGTCTAATAAAAACCATTCATTAATATTATTATTATAATTAAGCGTAGCATATTTTCATTGTATATATTCTGTAAGAGCTTAAATATTCATTATTTAATTTAATTTATTGATTTTTTGGAGCACTAGAAGCAGTTTAAATTATTTTGTTGAAGTTTTTTTAGTATGAAAAGCTTGTACGACTTGCAAATTAAAACCTTTTAAAATAAGCGTGTACTCAATTTAAAAATTATAAAAATTCAGATACAGTGATGAAGTATCAACACTTTTAATATTACCTATGTGTATGTATATGTCTTTATTATTGTTGTTGTTGCTAAAAATTATTTGAAAGTGATAAAATATATGTGTTTTTTATAGGTACGTATAGATAAAAAAAAAACTTACAAATGCAGACACTTATACGTAGTAAAAAAAAAAAAAAAAAAAAATGTTACGTCAAAAATTGCAGAAACTTAAAACTCAACACATCAATTTGCAGAGATTTAAACAATTTGTATACCGTACACAGCTTTGAATGACACAGAGTTCTTAATTAAGATACTCTAATTTATAGTGAGTATATATCTTTAAAAATATTGATTTACTTATATAATAAAATCAACATAAAGTGGTATGTTCAACTTACGTTTTGCACACATATACAAAACATGGTTTAAACTATATATAATATTACTGTATACATACACTATATTATTTTATTACTCTAGTAAAAGCAAAATGAAATACTACAATTTATATCAGACAAAACATGTAGCATAAATAAACCATACAATAATAATTAAATTTGTAAAATTTTATATATCATATAAATTTAACACAAAACCATGTTACATTTTAATTAATAATGCTGTTGCTATTTTATTTGTAATTTAACATGGTTTTTGGTAGATACAAATATTTTATTTATATGCTACAGTTTTTTTTTTTTTTTTTAGTTATTTTTATAACAATGTGATTTTTTTTATTATTATAAAAAAAATATATATCATATTTATATCATTTATGTAGCTTTTGTTATAATTATTTCCTATGTATTGCTAAATATTATGTAAATTAGAATAACTGTATTTACTGAAAATGTACATTTTTAATAATATTCATATGACTCGGTAAAAGAGCGAGAGAGAGAGAGAGAGAGAGAGAGAAAGAGAATATATTTTTAATAATCAAAGCTGTCACTACTGTAGAACTAGGAGATTATTCCTTTTTATAATAGAATAACTAATAAGGATTTATTTTTTAGTTTTAGTTTCCATAAGTAAAGTAAACAAAACACATACAATACGTACTACGTACTGTACATATTATGTTTAATGCATTGAAAAGAGAGTCAGAAACCTAGGTCGAGACTGAGAAGGTGACATAGAGAATGGGCTTGAACTTGCCAAATGGTAATAATCAGCGACATATAAAAATCAATTATGTTAATGAGAAGTTTGCTACCAATTTTTTTCCCCCAAAACGTGCAACATATATCACGATCATTATTATTTAACAGATCTATTACATTTTAATATATAGAGAGAAGTGACATTTAATAATAATTCGTAAAGAGCTAAAGGAAAATAATACACATTTTAAGATTTTTGAATTAAATAAATCACCTGCGTACATGCGATAAAAAGTATAATAATAATCTCGTCATGTGACATGAAAAACATGAAATATACGTCTCTCTCTTTCTCTTTACTTTATCTCTCCCAAATAATATTACTGCTAAAATTTCCTGGCACCAGGGGCGGATCCAGGGGGGGGGCGGTGGGGGCGACCGCCCCCCCCAAACGGCCCACGTGGGTGGAAAAAAATGAGCAAAAGTTGAAAAAAATTTAGTCGAAAAAAAAATTTTTTGCGCCTTCGGCGCAACTTTTATTGCTGGATAAGCTTTTGAATCCTGACTACAGTAAATACAGTATAATATAACAAAAAATAATTTTTTTAACATCCCCTAGTTGTCATGTCATCAGGGTAATATATCAGAGATATAGTTCTGTTAATACTTGGACATCCACGAAATAGTTTGCTCGCGAAAAGAACTAAAAAAAAAAAAAAAAACAAATTTAATGTAAATTTTATAATTTTTATCTCAAAATATTTTTCCATCCAAATATAAGTTTTATGTTTTACAATATCGATAATAGTTTGAAAAATTGCAAAACAATTTTTAGTAAATTGGTGTATAAAAAAATAATAATAAAAAATAAATTAATAAAAATAAAATAATACACAATATTAATAATTTATTTAAATTTTGCTCTTTTTTTTTCAAGTTTTTTTTCAAGTTTTTTTTTTTTTTTTTTTTTTTTCAGTGAAATAACATTAATAATTTTACAAAGAGATGAAAATAGAAAATATTTCAGAAATCATTTGTCAAACTTTTACTTTTTTTTTTTTTTGGCTTACATAAAAAAAAAAAAAAAAAAAAAAACTACCAAATCAAAAATTTTGCAATTCAAGAATATTTTTTCAAAGGCATACTAATTTTGCAATATTTTCCAGAAAGGGGCGTGGCCAAATAAAATTTTTCGCCTGCGGCGCGCTACCCCCCCCCCCCGGTCCTACATTGTTAATTTTCTAGGAGATCGCCCCCCCCAAACACAATTCCTGGATCCGCCCCTGCCTGGCACGTGTAACATTCACAGAACATACATATGAAACTTCTGCAAACTATAGTAGCAACACACAAGTAGATGAGAGAAATTTTCTTATAAATAATTCATATACAATGTACAATAAAATATATAACCCATTATTCTTTTTATATATATATTTATATGTATATTTTTTAAAGTATATATTTTATATATTTAACATGGTTATAATATTTAAAAAATAAAGTAAGGTATCTAATATGTAGAGAAGAATATTATGTAAAATTTATTGAAGAGCTTTCATATGTATTGTATTTTTTTTTTCGTCCCTAGACTAAAATGTTATAGGGTGGGTAGAGAAAGAGAAAATGATGTAGGTTGGTCCATTTGAGAGAGAGAGAGAGAGAGAGATGAGTAGTGAAACACGCTTGCATCATTTGTCATCATGCAGACATTTTAGACCATCTTTTGTTCCTTGGCTTGTTTTACATTTGAACGTGTCACACCCTTTCATTTTGAACCCTTCTCTCTCTCTCGCTCTCTCTCTCTCTCTCTCTCTAGTAACACCAGCAACTGCTCTCCTTCTTTCTCTCATATAATACGTAATATAAAATCGTACAAAAACCGCAATATCCTTATTCCTAGAGTATTTTAAAATTACGCTATATATAGCCATAAATAATAAATATAATATTATTTCCAACCAATTTAACAAAATACTTAAATATAAAATGTAAACTTTATTATAATAAAGCTATTTTATTGCAAATTTTTCAATATGTTTATAAATCTTTTAAAAAATAATAATAATAAAGACAATAAAATTCAATACTTTTTATAAATATATATAAATTGTAAAATTATATGTTATTTACAAGAGGAATATATTCTGAAAAGTAGAACAGGTTTTCTATATGTTTATTATTCAATTGATTTACATGATATTGTATAAATCTAAAAATAAGAATAAGATTTTTCAATATGAATAAATCAAACTGAAATAAAATGATGTATTGCAAATAATATTTGACATTTATAGATTACATCCCTCTCAAACAATCCCCTATTATAATAGGTTTGCAAATTTATGCATCAATATAACACGTGTCTTAAATGAGGGTCATCTATCCCATCCCACTCTTAACCATAAGGTGTTATTCCTCCCCTTCAATTGTTTCCTTCCTCCGGTCAATCTTTTGAAGGTGAACTATTGTTTCATATCGTATAAATTTACTTCCTTATATTGTTTTTTTTTAATTGTTGTATAACAGTAATTTAAAAGTTACGCTGTTTAATAATTTTATATTATATAGATTTTTAAAATTAATGTTATGGAACTGAAAACAAATATAAAAGAAGTTATGGGTAAATTTGATTTTTGGTGCACATTTTGTTTTCACAGTGTGTTTGTGTGTGTGAGAGAGAAAGAGAGAGAGAGAGAGAGAGAGAGAGAGAGAGAGAGAGAGAGAGAGAGAGAGAGAGAGAGAGAGAGAGAGAGAGAGAGAGATGTTAATACCGGCTTTTAGTTTTTGTTTTATTATATTAAATGAATTTATAACGTGAAGAGACAATGCCTTTCTGAACTTTAACTCAAAATTTACATATCATACAAAATTTGTCATTCTCATTCAAATGGAATAAATTAAACAATACACTTTGATTTTCACGTTTGTTTTACTAAATTTTATTCATGTATATATAATAATAAAAGAAATTTTAGATTATTACATTATGTTATTATATAATATAATAAGTTCAACAAACTAAGATAAACGTTAGGCTAAAAGAGAAGAACATGATGATACTTAGAAATAATAATTTCAAGGCCAAGTAATAAATCGATTGAAAACGTCTGCTTTTGGAGAACAACATAATGTGGTGCTATATTACAACAAGCTGTCTGAAAATATACTACAAAATAGGGACAGCCATATACTGTATTATGTTTTGTTTTCTTGTGGAGTGTATTGTAAAATTTAAAACATAGTTTTTTTTCTCAAATATATAGTGTCTTATTCAGGATGCTTAATAATAAAACTTGAAACGTTATGGATATATTGTCTAATTGCACCAATTTTTTTTTTTTTTTTTTTTTTTTTTTTGTAATCATTAAATAGATGCAACGCTTAGAAAACCTGTCAATGGGATTTTCGACCAGGGGAAAAAACTATCCATATAATCAATATTTACCTCGTGGATAATCTGCCCAATGACATTTGTCGAAAACCTCACCTAAAAGATTTTATAAGTGGATACATTTTCACTATAGGGAAGTTCTGAACACATCTCATTCGGAATGAATTAAATGAAAAGGAAATGACTGCAAAGCTGTCATATTACATTTTCAATTAGAGTTTTTGTAATTATAAATGAGGAAAAGAAATTAAACACCTACAGAGAGATCAAATTATATAGTAACAAAGTAATAATTAAAAAGAAAATCGAGTGCATAATGATCTGTTTTACATAAAAATGGATGCAAATTTGCTTACATTTTCCAAGTGTAATTAACTATCAAGGCTGAGGCTAATATTTAAATTTAAATAATTTACGCCACATAATTGGCTGATTTTTAAAACTATACTGCAATTAAAAAACAACAAAGAGGGTTCATATTAGGTATAGAAAACGATGATAAGTTTAAAAACTTTGTGAAAATTGAAATATATCGTTACTATGAAAAAATCTGAAACATTATGGTGCTGACGTCATTAATATTTGTTTTCTTAAATGGGGATAAATTATCGTAAAAATCTTTTCTCAAAGTTCTTTCAAAATTTCTTTATTTACAGTGTTTACAAGTTTTTTTAAAAATTTATAAAATTAAAGTTTACTATTATTGAAGCACTAACAATATAAATAGCAGTAAAATAATTATTTGTTATTCAAAAATGTATCGTAATTCGTTAACAAATTCGTAAAATGCATTTTATAACAGAATATGTTGTGCTAGTTGAAAATTCTCTTAGTTTTTCCATGTTATAGTAATTCTAATTTTTAGTTTACCTTTTAATTTTACCTACCTATACAATGAGAAACTGAACTTGGTGTTACATAACATTATTGCAAACATAGAGAATAAAATGTCAAAATATAATCAGTAATTATGCACATTTCCTTTAATAAAATAATTAATTTCAATGTCTTTTCTCGTTTCATATTCACATGAACAAAATTTATAATTTTTAAATTATATTACATACCTAAAAAAAATCGCTTATATAGAAAGAAATAAATGAGTAAAAATTTCAAAAAAGCTTCATATTAAAGAGTTAATCCATATAGATTTTAATATTCTGCTATATAGTAATGAAAAAGATATTATATTAAAGAATATAATACCTAGACGTAAAAGTTCTTTATATACGTATATCTAAAACGATCAATATTTTCGTTTATACAAAACCTTAAGTCTCATCTCTATGTTAAAATCATTAAAAATTTCATAAATCTTTTTTGACGCATAATCTGTCAAACATTTTTCTCCAATACTTTAATTTTGCGCAAAGAGAGATAACGAAATACTAGTTGTCAATTTTTGACTGCCTTTTTTTTTATATAATATATAAATAAAAATTGCAAGCTTCAATAATGTAAGAGAATTATGATTATTTGTATCGATATGAAACCAGTCATAAAGTATAGTCATTTATGGTAGTGGATGAGTGAGTAAGAGAGAGAGAGAGAGAGAGAGAGAGGAGAGAGGAGAGTGAGAGAGAGAGAGAGAGAGAGAGAGAGAGAGAGAGAGAGAGAGAGAGTGGAAAGTATGAAAAAAATAGATATTATAGTGTTCAAATAAAGCTCATGTACTCATTCTCTCTCTCTCTCTCTCTCTCCCGTATAAAACAAATCAAGATTGACAATCATATTTAATAAATATAAACGGCGTTTATTTCTGAATTCTAGTTTCATAAAATATCGATATATAAAATTGAGAGGATTACGTTACTCTATCAATCATTATTATATAAAAAATAAAAAGACCTTGAATTTAATTACCAATGGATTAAATTTAACTTGTTTTACAAGGAGTGATTTTTTTTTTAAATAAATTTTTGATTAATAAATTTTTATTTCTAAATATATATCCTAAAATAATCCTTTTATATATATACATACATATATTATATAGAAAAAAATCGAATAGAATTTGTATGTTCTTATGCTGCAAAAATACTTACAACCATTACACAAATTCGAAATGATTGTGGTTGCTAGTTCGGAACGCACGCAATGTTAGTTATTTATATTTTAGGTATAAATACATGATACCATCCTTTTGAATTAAATTTATAATCTATATAACTACTAATTAAACAGGAAATTACAAATTTAAATCTTCAATGCTGAAACCTTATATTTTTTTTGTTAGAAAAAAATAATTATTTTAACAACAATAACTAATGGAATAGAAACTTTTTTTAAGACTAGTTTTTAGCACTAAAGCATGGATATTAAATTTCAGAAATGACTGAGCATTATCGTCGTAATCTTTCATCCGATTATTAACCTTTTTTTCCACCTTATATATTACATTATATAAACTCAGGATAGTATTGGTATTAAATCAAACTCTAATTGGATTTCATGTGATTTTAACATCGATTAATCGAAGGTTTGAATGATATCTTGAGTATATGTGGTGATATTAAAAAAGTAAGTTTGATGGCTTCATATAATATTAAGAACATCGGGAAGTAAAAAGTTGCCTGACGCTTTAGTTTCATTTAAGGTTATACCTATTAAAAGCTTTCATTATCCTTTCTTTTCTTTTTTTATTACATTAATTTTAAGTTTTAGAAGGTGACATTATATGATTTTGCAAAGAAGTAAAAATTGCTGATTGATTCTTTTTTCTCTAAAAGAGGACGGCGACTGAAAATGGTTGACAATCACACATGTTGTTAATTTTTAATGCATAAAGATAAACATTATAAGGAGCTTATATCTCAATAAATTTAATTCTTGGAAATATTTAGTTGTTTCGGGTTTTGGTATAGTCAACCACAGTAAGAATAGAGAGTATTTAAAAAATTAAAAAATCTGTTGAATAATATAAATATATACATAAAATAACCATTGAGGAAAACTACAAAAAAATTAAAGGGGTAATTTTATTGCATATTCTTAAAGAGTACATTGTCCTGAATCAATATATATGTGAATTTCTCATTTTTGGGTTCATTAAGTTTTTTTCATTATTTTTTTAAAATCACAAAATGACGTCACAGGCTGCAACTTATGCATGTGAGCATATAGGAAAAAGTTGTAGCCTGTGACGTCATTTCATGACTTTCAAAAATTAATTAAAAATACTTCATAAACTCAAAAATTAAAAATTTAAACATGTATCGATTCAGTACAATGTACTCTTTTAGAATATGAAATAAAATTACCCCTTAAAATTATTAGTTTTCCTCATTGTGAATAAAAGATAATTACTATTTATATTAAAATATATTTTTTGGTTTCATATATTTAAAATTTTGGAAAAAGGTACGATATTTCTATATAGCAAATATTATTTTCATTAAACCAACTAATGGTCTGTTTCAACAGTTTTAGCTTACAATTTCAATTTGTTCAATTTTTGTTTGCATTAAAAACGCAGAATAAACATTTCATGCTCGCACCAGATCCTCCAAAATATTAATTTCTTGCATAATTTAAATAAAAAATAACAATGTTAATGAATGTTATAAATATTATTGTTAGTTGCACATTTTTGGCGACATATGACCCCATATTTTTAACACAATATAATTTTCCCTTTTAGGACCAAACTAGTGCAAATCACGCATTATTGAAATTTTTAATACAATTACTTTACCAGTTTAAAAAAACGTATAAAACCACATAAAAATACAAACAACAGCCAAATTATTTATGCAGTGCAAATGCATAAAGTATAATCAAAATAGCCACCCTTAAACATAAAAACATAATAAAAATCCACATAAAATATATAAGCGAGAACATGATATTTCACACATATTTTTTTATTTAACACTATTATTATTAATTTTTTAGTAAGCTAAATAGGGGTTTACTGCCATATTGTGTGGTTTTTAAAGAAGGTACTATATAAAATAACAACCCTTGCTTTTTCATTAGAAATTCTTCCCCTAATATTTACATATTGCTGACCCTTAAAAATGTTCACCCTTTTTTTCTTTTTTTAAGTAAAACTTTGTTGTATGAAACAAATTAATATTACACTTGTACGGTAATTGTATTTTGAGAAAATGGCAAGAGAGAGAGAGAGAGAGAGAGAGAATACTTTTTCTCTTTTCTTTCTTTTTTAAAAATATTTTTTCTTCTTACATTTTTTTTTGCTACAAGAAACATAAAATTTCATTTTTTCTCCTTTTATGTGTTATTTTTTATCTTGGCAAGTAAAAAAGTATTCTCTGACGACATGTATATCATCAACACATGTTTTAATTAATGAAAATACTCCACAGTTATGGTGGGGAATATACTCTCCCTTCCTCTTTTACTTCTCTTCTTCCTAACATTCATATTATTACTTCAAGTGAAAAATTCTACGTACTGAAAAATGTTATACTTTTTTTTTTGTATTTCTCTAGGGGCTCTCTCTCTCTCTCTCTCTCTCTCTCTCTCTCTCTCTCTCTCTCTCTCTCTCTCTCTCTCTCTCTCTCTCTCTCTCTCTCTCTCTCTCTCTCTTCTCTCTCTACGCATGTAACATATTTTTCTGCTTGACATTTTTTATTATTTAATAAACGGGAAAGAGGAAAAAAATATTCATTAGAATTAAACATTTTTGAATGCATGTTTTTATCGTGTATATTTAATTTTGTTCTTATTTAACACATAACAAATGAGTTGCAGTACATATAGTTTTACAAAATTATAGTTGTATAACCAGTAATAAAATAGTAACATTAACTGTTATTTTGCTAAATTTTCATAGTTCTCATATTACTTTCATATCATGTATATTTAATTATGAGTTAATTCAATATTCATGAATGGTGCTCAATAAACAATAAAATATACTTGAAGTTATGAAGTTTATAAAGAAAGGATACTTAAATAATTTATTTTATACAAAAGATACAATTTTGTGGACACTGTTCTTTTATTAAATTAAAATTTTATTAATTAATTAATGAAATCTTGAAAGAAGAAAAATATCCATTGTATCTGTTTTTAATTAATAAATAAATATGTATTCTTCATTAAATTTTTCCCCTTTTTTCGCAATTTGTTAAAGTTATTCATGCGCTCCATCTTTTGTTTTAAAAATTAGAAGAATAAGTTAAGAAAATTCTTCTATTTAACCATCTTTGTATTTCCGTCCTATTCTTTCAAGTATTACAAATAGAAGACAGACAGAGAGAGAGAGAGAGAGAGAGAGAGAGAGAGAGAGAGAGAGAGAGAGAGAGAGAGAGAGAGAGAGAGAGAGAGAGAGAGAGAGAGAGAGAGAGAGAGAGAGAGAGAGAGAGAGAGAGAGAGAGAAAGGAGTGGTCTTGGTTATGATAGCTTTTGTCAGTGAGTCAGTAAAAATTTAGATCTAAAAGCAATGAATGCAAATTAGGTTTACTAAAAACTCTGTGTGAGTTCAAATTATGCGGCGGCACCCACAAAAGTTTATTATTATATGTTTAAAAAAAATCTAAAAACTTTTTGAGTTTTATGTATAATTCTTGTTTTATTTGCTTCCAACGCAAAAATAATAAACTTCTTTTTTTCTTTCTCACTCACTCATTGTTAACAAAAATAATAAAAGAGAAAAAAAAATTGCAACAAACATATAATATCACTTGTTTTTTTATGTGTTTTTTTTTTTTTTAATATATTTTAAATGTCCTCCATAAATTACTGCTTAAAATAAAAAATATATATAATTTATTTTGGTATTAAAATGTTTACTTTGTGAATAAGAATATACATTTATTTTTTGTATTTAATAAAAAAAAAAGTTTTTAATTTTTTATAAGAACAAAGTCAACTTGAAAGATTTTCAAAGCCTTCATTATTATTATTTTTTAATCTTAGCAAAATAAGTTTGCTGAAACCTATAAGTAGGTATTCAATATTATTAACTGCAGTAAAAAAGATAGCTATTTTGTTATCCTGATTTTAAATGTATTTCATTATATAATATAAATGAGAGTGTACAATTTAAAAGAGTATTTTATTGATTTCAATCATTAAATTTGACACGTTAAAAAAAAACTTACGTATACCTTGATAAAGTAGTGCAGTATAAGAATTGATTTTATACTTTTTTTATCTTTAAATCTTAGCACAATTAAATTCTACTTTACTTTTCAAAAGCTTTAAAACGAGATGAACTGTATATATAAATGCATAAAAGCAAAACATCATTTCTTTAACAAGGTAACAAAAAAATGATGATGCTTTCAATAATATATTTCAGAGTTTGCATTTTTAACCTCAAAAAGAGTGCAAGAGTGATGTAAATGGCTACACTACAACTTCCATTAACGTTACATATTATCAAAAGTGTAAACATATAATACTGAAAGCCCTCAAGTCAGAATGGTCAGTGAGGAGGATACACTTTTTCATTAGAGAAAAAAAGTGCATGTTGGCAAGATGAAACCTTGTAACTATAACACAAAAAGGAAATGCATTTATATGTAGAATGATGTATTTCTCTCTGCATGGATACATTTTACTTTTCTAGCTTATTATACAAATAGCTATGATACAGTACTAGGCAAAAAAATCAATTACCTTCACTGTTATTGACTGCTAAAGGAATTACTGACCACTTATGTTTACACTGTCAAAAATAGACACCGTTCTTTTAAGGTTTTGTAAAGAAACTATTTTTGCTTACTGACATTAGCTTTCCCGACGTGTTTCGGAATTATTCCGAAACCCGGGTCTAAAGATCCCGCCGCGCGCCGGGAAACTTCTTGCCTGGCATGAAATATCTTTTCATGCTCGACCCTAATAATTCCGCACTCGCACCAAATTATTAATGAAAATACGGAATTTTATTTTAGGTTTTATTTTTTAATGATGAGGCCTATTTATTGTATTTTACTTTATAGTTTACAATTTTCTTTGTAATGACAATTATAATTATGCAACTTATTTATTTTTATTATTTTTAACACTTTGTTAAATTAAGAAGAAAAACTTTTTTTTATATATAACTTGGTTACAAATTGCGTAATTATAAAATGTACATCACACAAAAATTGTAAAAAATAAAATAAAATACTTACTTTAGAGCATCCTGCAGTCATACAATTCTATATACATAATATATATTTTTCAGGGGACGTGAAAGGGTATTGAAATATATTTTATTTGTTCATTTTTTTTTTTTCTTGTCGATTGTATTATAGTAGCATCAGGCATTTTTCATCATTTATCTATAAACAGAAGAGAAAAATAATTAATATAATGTTTTAAAACAACTGCACATGCTTATAATTTTATTAAAATAAATTAAAGAATCACATAACAACGGTTGAACCATACTTACATTAAAATATATGCAGAGAATAGGCGCGGGACTTGTGCTCACTGCAGCTCTCAGCCAACTTCTCTACTCATTATGAAGCAAAGATGGCTAAGATTCTCAAATATTTTCTGTTATTTGGGAAGAAATCAAGGGGAAAAAGAAAAAATGTCTGTTTTCCCCTCAAAACTACCCCCCATATCCCTCCTGCAGACCTCCACTTCCTGCCGCATCCTTGCCGCCAACCCCCTCCCCCACTTTTTTACAAAAATTAGGCGAGAAAATTCGTGTTCTGCACCACCTTCAGTCTTTTCAGGACGAGATGCAAAATAAAAAGAAATCTCGAAGCTAGGCGAGTTTTTTGATGATTCGAGAAAGAAAAATCTCCGGACTTTTAAGGTTTTTTTGACAGAGTACTCAAAATGAGGGGGAAAAAGTGCCGGAAGAGGAAACCACGTGATGGTTAAAGTGGGAGAAAAGTTGGTGCCAGCAGCAAGCTATATATATATATATATATATATATATATATATATATATATATATATATATATATATATATATATATATATATATATATATATATATATATATATATATATATATATATATATATATATATATATATATAGGCCTGAGCCACCTCCCACTTTTACCATCACGTGGGTTCCTCTTTCGGCTCTTCCTTTTCCGCATTTTGAGCAATCATAAGTATAGACTGTTTTGAGAATGACTTTAAGCGATTTCGCTCACATCCGCTTCCGTTTCGACTTACTACACATGCGCAGTACGTCAAAACGGAAGAGGTTATAAGCAAAATTTCTTAATGTCAGCCTCAAAACAGTTGTTCCTTTATCAATTATAATAGTTAATTTAAGAAGCATTTCATTATCTATTCTTTATTGTAGAATACATAACGTGACGCACAAAGTTGGCTAATAAAAATATTTCCATTACTCATCTCATCAATACCTATTTTTAAGCTATACCGTTAAAGCCATATACTATAACATAAAACAACATGTGCTTTTTAATGAATAAATACGAAATGGGATCTTCAAAACTGCTGATAATTTTTACCATAATGTTAATGTAGCCCCACAAGAGAGCGTGAAAATACTGTAAAGTATATTATGCACTTTGCGTGACTATTCTAGTTTATGACGTCAGAAACATGCAAAAATTAGTAAAAAAAAAAATTAAAAAAAAAATTTGTTGTGCAGGTTGTATAAATCGAACTTTTCTGATCATTGCAACGGAGCTACAGTTGGGTTTTGAGACAAACTAAAGTTATTTATGTAAGTACCATCAAGTGTCTTGTGATATAAATGCTGATGTTTTCTTCTGGTCTATTCCTTTAAATATTGTTCACATATTCACATGTATAGCGTAAAAGTTACGTGTGTTGACGATCGTCAACGGATAAACAAAGTATTGGAATAATTGATAAAGATGAGACTTAATCGAATGGATCCGTCCACATGTAATTTTCAAAAATAATGTCAACGGCTCTATTTTATGTTTACATTGTTTCAACTTTATTTAAAAAAATATTATTTCTGCTTGATAATGTACTCTTTCTATTACATTATATTTATTATAGTAAAGGAAAGTATTCATTTAAATGCCTTTAGGAGTTACATGATGAAAAAAAAGCACTTTACTATGCACTGTATACATTGAATTATACAAGGATAAAATAGAAATTTTTATTTTCTTTAAAATAATAAAAATATATTTTATATAAAAATTACTTGAAATAAAATTTTAGCACTAGAAAAATGATATTATATTTTATATTGTTGAAAGTGTAGGTGATTTTTATATTAGTAAAATATTCATTTTTATGATACACTCTATTATCACAATAATATTATTTTCAGGTTTTTTTATACGTACTTGAAATATTCTTTTTATTGCGTTGTGTTTTTATAGTTCTACTTTACTTAACAATGTCGTGACTTTTTGGTACTTTTTGGACGTACGTATACTTTCTGTAAACTTTTTTTGAATCACAATCCTATAAAATAAATTTATACTTTTTATGTATTTTTTGGTTGTTATCTTGTTATTGTGATGTTGTTCAACATATTGTTTTCGTATCTTAACTGTAATCTTGTTTTCATGTTATATTTAAATAAATTACTTACATGTTATTATTTTATTGACGTTTTACTATACAGTAGAACTGTAGAACTTAATTATAGATCTCAAAATATATAAATATTATATTTTTGTATTATTATTATCTATATTTTCATAGAACTTATTTGGTACATTATATTTGTGTGATGATTATCTAACTATTTTGTCCATTTATTCATTTTATTCAGTAACATTACTTTTAATTTATAGTGGGTATCGTTTATGATTTTTTGAAACATGGTTATGCAAAATAAAAATGTAGAAGAGAGAGAGAGAGAGAGAGAGAGAGAGAGAGAGAGAGAGAGAGAGAGAGAGAGAGAGAGAGAAACTATACGACGAACTGGTCAAAAATGTAAGTCCTTAAAATGATCTATAAAATAATCGCATAAAGGGAAAAATATATGAGATTATACATTTTATCCTATAGTTTTATATGTCAAAGCTATTTTTTTCTTTGTATGTTTAATATAATTCAAACTCTTACTTCATTTCATACTGGTGTATAATGGTACCGTACATTTTAATGAACTAGACATTCAAATATCTCTATAAAAAGTAACCATATTTCACAAATTTATGTATCAAAGTTTTTAAATCATACGACATTTCTAGTTGTCAAACGCAGCACAATTTTTTTTCACAAAGCAAATTACGTTTTTTTTTTTTTTTTTTAAATTTAATCTAGAAAAAGTATAAATTGTATTATAATAGTAAAATAACTTCTCTTTGTGTCTCGTTGATCAGAAAACTGTGATCCGTGACAACACACAAAAAAAGGAGAGAAATAGGTCTCTAAGGTCAGTGGATGTGTGTGTGAGAGAGAGAGAGAGAGAGAGAGAGAGAGAGTTGTCGCCCACACCTGTTGTTGTTATATGTATACAGTATAGTTAAGCAGAAATTCAATCCCACAAACAAAGTATAAACAAAGTGTCATTCCAAACACATAATTTTATGCGGAAAAGAAAAAAAAAAAAAAGAAAAAAAAGTCAACAGCACTATCGTTTAATCAACGGTCTAAATTATACAACAATTTTATACACTATACATAAAAACCATTTTTAATTATTTTTATGTCAACTTTATATCATAACGAAGGCAGCTTTAGTTTACATTATTGCCCACAGCTATCACCCATTTCAAATAACGCAAATATATATATATATATTTTAGAATAATCTAACATTCATAAAAACTCCTATAGGCATAGTTCCCAATTCATATAGCATAAAGCATAATATATAGATCACTGCATATAGAAGCGATTATAGCCCAAAATGACGTCTATTTTTTGTATTGGGATAAATTTGTGATAATAACGTTCTAACTTTTGAGGCATGGCAAAACTTGCCATCCCTGCTTTTTTATTTTTTTCCTTGACAATAATTGAGTAGAAAATAGACAACATAAGTATATTTTAGAAAATTTCAAACGCGAGGAAAAAAAAAAATTTGATATGTATATATAGATATAAGGATCTCAAAAAAAGATCAAAATTTTATTACAAAGAAAGTAGAAAAATATTTCCACTTTTATGTGAACAACGAATTGCTTTTATAAAGTTTCCTATTCAATGGTGCTTTGTAATATTCATATCATTGCTTTATTTGGAAGCACTTCAAAACATTCATTATAATTATACATCACTTACGTCAAAAATAATAGCAAGTAAGTGAGCAACTCTAGTATACAAAGAGAACAAATAATTAAAAAAAAAATCTTATTATGTACGTATGGTTTATTTAATGAAAAGAGCTTTCACAATTTTGACGTAAACATTTGAAATAGATATTTTAAACATTTTGACTAAATATGAGAATTAATAGCAATTATTTTGAGTTTATATTTATTTAGATATCAATAGTAAAACATGAGTTTATATATATATATATATATATATATATATATATATATATATATATATATATATATATATATATATATATATATATATATACATATATATATAAATTATTTGCGATGTTTAATTATTTACGTTTCAGTAAACTATTGCCTGTGGTATAGAAACACGTCGCTCATGCCAGCCAAGCTTGTTACGTAAACAACAATAAACACGTGTTTAGAATCTACTTTAATATTATTTATTACACTCTGTAGTAAGAATATCAAGTAATTAACTATATGCATTATATAGTTTTAAGCCACTGAACCACATTTCATAACTATAGTATACCGGTAGGTTTATTATTCATATCATCTCTGTACCGTGTACATATTATATATATTATATAAATAAGTTTTTTTTTGTTAGTATTTATGATA
Organism: Ecdyonurus torrentis; assembly: GCA_949318235.1. Taxonomy (NCBI): domain Eukaryota; kingdom Metazoa; phylum Arthropoda; class Insecta; order Ephemeroptera; family Heptageniidae; genus Ecdyonurus; species Ecdyonurus torrentis. The sequence continues at coordinate 25,276,148 of OX439132.1, read as the reverse complement.
ATATTTTATTTTTTTTCCATATACCAGTAAAAATATTTATGTATACATTGTTTTTTTAATTAACGATTTACATTAAAATTTAAATATAATGTAATTCTTAATTAAAGCTATCATAAAAACTATATATAGTAAAAATAACACTTACCTTTTTGCTGTTTTATTTCCTATATAATAAAGCTCTGCTCTCATCTGGAAGGTTTTCATTCATGTATGGCATGCATATATTCATAACAATTAAATTAATGAAAATGTCTATTATTATATAATATAACACTGAATATCTTAACATTATTACACGTATACATTACTTAAATAAAAATAAAGAGTTTCATAACAAAAATGATGTCATATTCACTATTATAAAATAAAGCCATTTTAATGATCCATTCACTAATAAACACTGTATGCATACGGTAAATTGTAACTTACATAATTATAAATACATAGATGGTTCTGATAATTATTAAATATTTGGAATCGATAACAAAAAGTATACATACATATACTGTATACACAAATTATTCACAAAGTTCTAATTTATTATGAGTACTACCCCACTTGCACTTTGTACTGAAAACACCACAATAATGCAATGCATCTCTCTATAGTTCTTAGCTCGTTCTGTAAACTACACACAAAAATTGAGCCGGCTTCGAAAATGTTCCTTTGTTATAACAGCTGATTATGACGTCGTTACCTGTTTACTACGTTTATACATATATGGTCGAGCATTGTTATTTCTTCGTTTAGAACTTTGAACTTGATAAGAATGAAAATAACTCCACAAAAAAAAGTTCTATGCTCTTCATTCGACTCAATTTTGTTGCCTCAAAAAACAAGATCAACCAATGAATGTGTCGTATTTTGTTGGTCAGCCAATTACTGTTGTTGAGATTCACTTTACTTTACAGAACAAGCTCTTGAGTGTCTCGATTCAGAATGTCTTTTCTTTTTCCCATTCCTCTTTTCAATCGGGCTCGTTTTCCCCAAACAAGCTGTCCAATGGAGCTTATCGGTTATGTGGGAGACGCGGGGAAAGCTAAGGGTTCCCTAATTTAACATTACGCTTATGGGGAAAAACATGCTTTTGCGATTTTTGAGAAAACTACTCCACCATAATTTCGGAGAAATTTAAATGATCCATGTACTAGACATACTTTTACATGTTTTAAGACATAGAAATTTTAAATCATTTTTTTAAACCGATAACCTCCATTCAACATCTAGCTTCCTGTCTGTGATCAGTGATCACTATCATCAATGCAGGCGATACATGTATAAAAAACAAACCATAACATGTCACACCATTGGTCTTCAAGATAATTTGTATGGTAAGTGTTGAATGTATGGAATATTTTCTTGGTATTTTTTTTTTAAACTCAACATACATGCAATATATTGACTGATAAATTATCAAAACGATTAAAAATAATAATAATATATAGAAAAAGTCATTATATTAGTCTATTTTAAATTGTAACAACGTCTAGCAAAGCATTTTTATATTGTAAATTCTAATTTATGCATTAATTACAACTCTATTCGTGTTGAAATACGTTTTCCCATAATGAACTTTTTTGCTTCATTTTTTATTTTTAATGCAGTAAAATTAATAAACTTTTCATATAATATTAATCGGCTTTGCAATATTTTAGATTAAAAAGAAATAAAATACAAAGCTATTTAAAAATACGTATAATTGGATTTGTTATTATTTATACATAATATATCATATATGCAACTCTCTCGCTTTCCAATTTCCCTTCATTACTATAACTTTTCAATCATGCAAAACGGATGCATCAGGTGGATCAAACAAAAACAAAACGAATGGAAACTTTATTGAAATTTATGTAATTTTTTTAATCATTGAAAATATTGAAGTACTTTGTACATTTTCAAATATATTTTACTAAATTATGGATTACATTTTTATAGTATTCATAATTCCAATTATTTTTCAATGGTATTATAAATAATGCTAGTTCGTTACAGTGGTACATTTATAGGCTTATATTTATACATAGATTTAGGTTGCTAATTTTGCGACACTAAAAATATGATATGACGGAGAGGAGAGGAGAGAGAGAGAGAGAGAGAGAGAGAGAGAGAGAGAGAGAGAGAGAGAGAGAGAGAAACGATCAGACAATAAAAATACAGTTTTAACTCTATAATATGTTTGTGAGTTGGAAACTATATAATTTTGTGGGCTAATAAGCAAAAATGTTTGTTAGAAATATTTTAATTAATTAACTAATGCAATGGCTACAAAATCTCAAGTAAATTATAATCAATTTGTAATATTTCCATCCTATACACAAAATCAACAAAAAGGGACATTCTCTCAAGCATTTCGTATAAAACAGACTTTCGAGCAATCATATAATTTTTTTAAATTTTTAGTTAATATACGATAAAGTTCTTTAGCTCTTTATATAAAATATAACTTGACGAATTCATAAAGTTTATAGAGCTCAAGTTATACAAGAAAAGGAAAAGTAAATATATGTCAAAAAGTATCATCAAAAAGCTACCATTATATAAAGTTACCAAAGAATTTTAAAATTAAACGTTAAAAGGTATATAAAATTACGTAACGATAATATATAATGTATTATATATATATATATATATATATATATATATATATATATATATATATATATATATATATATATATATATATATATATATATATATATATATTATATATATATATATATATATATATATATATATATATATATATATATATATATATATATATATTATATATATATATATATATATATATATATATATATATATTAGTCCAGACGGTGTGCGCAAAAATATCATTGGGAGGTCCAACAAGCTCAGAACTTATTGAATTTTTGATATGTTGTAGAACCTATCTGTACGTACCCCAGAAAAAAAGTACCACCCTGCAACCCTTGTGCTTAATCCGCCATCTTGGAAAAAGGGTGGAAAAAGGGTGTTTCCCTATTTTCCTTATTGCTTTCTTTCTACATGTGGTACAAAAAAAGTAAAAATATGTTCTTAAAGCTGAATAAATTTACTGTCGATTGACATGCAGAACATTTTTATGACATTTTAATTAACGGAGAAATTAAATAAAAAGCAAAAAAGGGTTAAAATAAATTGTTCAAAAGGGCTTAAATATACATGAAATCTGGTTGGTACAAAAATTTACTTCAAATAAAACTTGTAGTAAATATTATCAGCATTCTAAAACTGTTTTTAATCTACAAGTAGGATAATTAGAAGTGCCACAGGAGCAAGTCAAAGGTAGCGCGGTAGGGTAAGGACGGCACTTCCGCCCCAGTTTTATACATATGCCGCGCGCAGCGTGGAGTCTTTATGTTAAGGGAGCATAAGGCCTAATATCGCGTAACACGCACCTACTGCAAGAAATGCTCTTATATAAAACTAAATAAAAGTTATATACACAAAGAAAAAAAACTTAATTTGTATTTATTTTAATGTATTATTGTGATTAGTGTATATTTATAGAGGAATATGTAAAAAATCTCAATTTAACCACTATTAATTATGGTATTAGAAAAAATAATTACGCACTTATTGTTAGTGCAGGTATTGTTTATGAATAGTTTTATAATTTTTTGTCACTTATTTTACGAAGAAATTTAATATTGAAAAATTCACCATCGTATATCAGAGGATTTTTCCTCAACAAAGTTTTTATGTGGTCGCAAGTTATATAGTTATTATTTACTTTACCACTATTAGATTTGCATGCTAAATGAAATAAAAATACAAATTTAAAATTACATATCTTTTCTAATAAAATAATAATAATAATATATAATATATGAGTCATAATAAAAGACACCGAATTGAAAAATAGTTTGGTTGCTTTTGCTACTAAAAATAATAATAAATAATATAATATAGAGATGGGATGGTATTATGTTTTGATCTTCATAAAACGTGTTTATTGTCATTATGATTATATTTATTAATAATATAATTATTAATTGTTTCACATTTCGATTATTTGAATGTAGTTTGCTTTTGCGTTTTTAATATTATATACTATCTATATACTATAGTATAGTATCAAGGCATGAATTTAACCAGAAAACAGACAGAGCAAATAGTTAAATACATTGACGCAACAGTTTAAAGCGCAGCCAAAATATATAATATGCTCAAATAAATATTCTAGGAGAAAACCATTAATAATTATAATATTTGCATATAATAAATCTTTTTAATTCATATATGGTTTCAAACATTGGCAATTTTGCTAAGTTCTAAAGAATTTTCTTACACTTAAGGACAAAACAGTAAAGTTTTCATGCTATACCGACTTATTAATTCATCTTTAAAACTGGGTAATAATCTTGAATTGTATGCATTTCTTTTATTAATAATTTATATATTTAATAAATACGCATGTACGTACATTACGAGTTTAATACTATAATGAAAAAAACAATTTATTGTAGGGTTAAGTTAGCGGCCAAAGAAATCTTTAATCTGCGTGGAGTAAAATAATGTGCGCTATGATATTGTACCATAATGCACACACAAAAGTCATTAAAATGTAATTTGCCAATTTTTTAAACTGAATTAAAAAGATTTATTATATGCAAATATTATAATTATTAATGGTTTTCTCCTTGAATATTTATTTGAGCATATTATATATTTTGGCTGCGCTTTAAACTGTTGGTCAATGTATTTAACTATTTGCTCTGTCTGTTTTCTGGTTAAATTCATGCCTTGATACTATACTATAGTATATAGATAGTATATAATATTAAAAACGCAAAAGCAAACTACATTCAAATAATCGAAATGTGAAACAATTAATAATTATATTATTAATAAATATAATCATAATGACAATAAACACGTTTTATGAAGATCAAAACATAATACCATCCCATCTCTATATTATATTATTTATTATTATTTTTAGTAGCAAAAGCAACCAAACTATTTTTCAATTCGGTGTCTTTTATTATGACTCATATATTATATATTATTATTATTATTTTTTGAATTAGAAAAGATATGTAATTTTAAATTTGTATTTTTATTTCATTTAGCATGCAAATCTAATAGTGGTAAAGTAAATAATAACTATATAACTTGCGACCACATAAAAACTTTGTTGAGGAAAAATCCTCTGATATACGATGGTGAATTTTTCAATATTAAATTTCTTCGTAAAATAAGTGACAAAAAATTATAAAACTATTCATAAACAATACCTGCACTAACAATAAGTGCGTAATTATTTTTTCTAATACCATAATTAATAGTGGTTAAATTGAGATTTTTTACATATTCCTCTATAAATATACACTAATCACAATAATACATTAAAATAAATACAAATTAAGTTTTTTTTCTTTGTGTATATAACTTTTATTTAGTTTTATATAAGAGCATTTCTTGCAGTAGGTGCGTGTTACGCGATATTAGGCCTTATGCTCCCTTAACATAAAGACTCCACGCTGCGCGCGGCATATGTATAAAACTGGGGCGGAAGTGCCGTCCTTACCCTACCGCGCTACCTTTGACTTGCTCCTGTGGCACTTCTAATTATCCTACTTGTAGATTAAAAACAGTTTTAGAATGCTGATAATATTTACTACAAGTTTTATTTGAAGTAAATTTTTGTACCAACCAGATTTCATGTATATTTAAGCCCTTTTGAACAATTTATTTTAACCCTTTTTTGCTTTTTATTTAATTTCTCCGTTAATTAAAATGTCATAAAAATGTTCTGCATGTCAATCGACAGTAAATTTATTCAGCTTTAAGAACATATTTTTACTTTTTTTGTACCACATGTAGAAAGAAAGCAATAAGGAAAATAGGGAAACACCCTTTTTCCACCCTTTTTCCAAGATGGCGGATTAAGCACAAGGGTTGCAGGGTGGTACTTTTTTTCTGGGGTACGTACAGATAGGTTCTACAACATATCAAAAATTCAATAAGTTCTGAGCTTGTTGGAGCTCAAAACATATACCTCCTGGACTAATATATATATATATATATATATATATATATATGCTCAAAAATGGCATCTAGCGTATATATATAAAATAAAAATAATGAATTATTTTAATATTCAAAAATTAAACATTGAAAACGTTGTAAAGTTTTTTTTTTTTCATCATTATACTGATTTCTATATTTGATTATTAAAATAATTAATTAATTTGATTAAATCATTTTATATTCTAATTAATTCTGAATATTCTGATTGCCTGTTGCATATAATATAATATATAATTAAATTATGTTTTATGCATTGATATTTAGAAACTTGCTGTTCATAATATAATTAATTAGACTGCGGTAATTCTGATTTTGTTATTTAATTATTTAGCAATTGTATTATTATTATTATTATTATTCAGGAGATTAATAATGTAAACAATCATTCGTCTCTCTCTCTCTCTCTCTCTCTCTCTCTCTCTCGCTGAACATAAACTTATTATGCAACATATTATTAACATGTCACTATATTATAATTCTATTATAAAATATACTATGATTTGAATTATTTAATTAACTATATGTATATCTAATTTCAAGCATGTTTAAAGTAAATCGTAATTAAAATATAGGTTTTTATTTTATGTGTGTTTTTAACATGGATATATTATGCTTCTTAAAATCAGATAAAATAAATGAAAATTGTGCTCAAGCTCAATTGTCGAAGAAAAAATGAATAATATAATTCGTGGAAAAATGCTCTGCCGTAAACTGTAAAAATGGTCCTCCATAAAAATACTTTCTATACGATAATATAATATTATTATACTAAACAGGATTAAAAATATAAAATCGTGCTGAGATTCAAGCAAATGTGCTCTATTAATCTTTAAAATACGATTAAAATATACATACTAACGTACTCTTCTTCTTCTTCTTTTTTCTGTATGATTATTATATTATGAACAAGCATATACAACACTATTCTCTTCAGTCGCAGTATACAAAAGAGTGGACATCAAATAATTCAATAAAAAAATAGAAAAAGTTCGGAAAATTTTAAACAAATAGCGATAAAAATACAATAATTGAACCAGAAAACGCCCCTAAATTTACGCGATTTTTAAAGGTATATTTTGAGCAATCTAGAGAGTGTATATAAGGGGGTCCACAAAAGTAAGAAAACCTTTTTGACAAAAGAGACATATTTTGATCATTCTGAGATCTGCTGCAAAAAGTGGTTTAAATATACGACAGTGAAACAATTTTTTTAAAAAAGTCAAGGACTGAAGAGGCTATAATATGTACATTTTATTGTGTCTTATAATTTGTTTTACAAATATTATAAAATCTTAAATACTAACAATACATGTAACACTTTTTAAAAGCATCATCCGTACATTACACTTTTGAGACCACATACTTTTTTTTTTACATTAAATATTTTGCTTTCAAGTGGTTTTGTATAGTGACAAATTATTATTCTAGTTTAGAAACATCACATATTATATACATCAAACAACAACATACACACACACACACTACTGTTGCATGCAGTACCATATTATGTATGTTACCTTTAGTGAAACCGCACCAATTAGCAACCTCAGCTCTCTATCTCATCGGTATATACGTATAAGTACAGTATACATATATATATACAGTATTGTACATAGTGTTTTGTGGGATAACGTTTGCAATACTATGTCCTAGTGCTTTTGCGTAGGTTGTTACTATACTCGACCTGCATTTAATATTTCATATGTATCTCTATGTAAATTAGCATTTGAAACTCTGTATGTCTAATAATACATTATAAAGTTCAAATCTTGCATATATATGTATGTATAGTTTTAGATATACTCATGAAATACAAAGCATATCAACTCAAAATAACTATATATTTCGTATAACATATTATTTGCTTTCTATTATTATATTTTTTTTTATTATAATTTAGATACGCTTATAAGAATTTCAAACACAATTTTGTTTTACGAAAGTATACTAATTTTACAAGATTACACTTTTTTTTTGTGAGAAAATAATAATAAAATTTATTCACAAAGCTCAAGAAATTGCAATTTAATTTCAACTTTACTCGAGGCTTTTTATTTAATTTTACGATGTACTAAAATGTTTTTTTTTTCTTTCTGCTATTATATATGGTTACGGTTTGATCCATTTAAAATCTCACTTTTTTTCTTCTTTCTGTTATGCTTTACCAAAAAAAAAAAAAAAAAAAAAAAAAAAAAAGTATATCAGAGTTGAGATCACGCAGTGCAAAAATGTCATACCCTAACCCTAAACCGTGTCCTTACAAACCACGTACCCAACATCTGAAAAGCTACATCAGAGAGTGCAGGTCGATATACCACTCGACCACAAACTGAGGGGAACGTAAATTATATAATTGAGTTTTATATTCAACCAATATTGGATTTTTTTCCATTTCTTCTCTCTCTCTCTCTCTCTGTATATATATGTACAGTACACTATACGTTCTGCAACATAAATGGCACTTTGTTGTACCTTAGAATTTTGATTTGTGTTCCCTCCACATTGTGTCAAATGATAATAATATTTTATGTCACAACGGAAATTTGTGTTTTGACAGTCATACATCATTCTGCACGCATACAACAGTGAAGTTTGCATTACTATGGTCAACCAATGGAATTTCAACATATTATTTAGAGAGAGAAAGAGAGAGAGAGAGAGAGAGGGTGGAGGGATCACAATAATTACGTACTGCATTCACGTACTTGGACATTTTCAATAGCTCTTGTAGTTTTAAATATCTGCAATACTCTCTGTTATTAATTTTTTTTCAATTATTTCAATCAATATATTTATCAAGAGGAATTGAAATTGATAAAATTTATATGAGGATAGCTTTTGAGTTGAAATACAATGTGCATTACAAATAGCTATATAGTAAAGGGCGTTATATAGAAGCATAGTTCGGTTATTAAATATTATATGATGCATTCTAAATAATAATAATAATAAAAATGTGATGCTCTAAGAAGTTATATCGTTTTCTGTATCTAAATTATAGTTACGATACAACTTAATATATTTCAAACTAAAAATTTATTCTGCTTAAGATTATAATTGTAATTGATTATATACATATTTTTTTCAAAGGTATTCCATTTAGCTTAGCATTTAAGCTTTATTTTGAAAAGGGCTATAAATTGACTGATAAAGGTATAATATAATATATTATCAAGATTTTACTTGTTAGCTAATATTTAATACTTTATAGCATGAAACATATTTCAGGAATATAATTGCAATCAACTGGGACATCTGAAAATTTTAAGTTTTGCATTTCTTCGTCTTTCTTTCTTTTTCTTTCTTTCTTTTCTTTTCTTTTCTTTTTTTTTTTTTTTTTTTTTTTTTTTTTTTTTTTTTTCTTTTCTTTCTTTTCTAATTCATCAATTTTTTTTTAAAGTCTCTATGTATATATTAGTTTAATAATATAATATAGTCATTGCTGTATTTTTTACAGCATTATATAACAAAAACAAAAAGAAGTAAAGCATGCCTTAATTATATTTATTCAAGTAAACAATAATTATTAGATTTTACACAAGAAAGCGCACTGTATTTTTATTTTATTTAGCAAATTGTGTTATTTGTCTTACATCTAATAATCAAGAACTGGAAATATAAAGTTAAACATACAATTTCAAACTTTTTAAATAAAAGTCAAATAAATGTCTTTCTTTTTATAAAACAAAAAAAGAAAGCTTTTTTTTTTTTTTTTTTTTTTTTTTTACTTACAACGTTAGTCCTTTAAGCTTAAAAATATAATTCCTTGTTTTAAAAGACAGAAATATTGCTTTTATAGAATAAAATAAATTAATTTATCATATAAATTTGCTAATGAATATTAAAAAACAAATAGCAATAATAAGAAAGGAAATAAAACAAACAGTTTTATAAACAATTTTTTTGAATTTGTTACAAAAATAAATACTAAATAAAATATTAAATTTAATTTTGAAAACACAATTGAAAAGTTTAACAATTTTTATTGTATTCAAACAATACAGAAAATTTAAAATCAATAAAACAAGCAAGATAGATTGAATTCAAAAAAAAAATTCAACCTTTATTTTTTTATAACAAAATGGAAATTTGTATAAAAAAAATATGTATATAGTAAAATACATTGAAGAAGAAGAAAAAAAAAGTAAGACCTTTTTTTCTGACAATAGACACTTGTAGCAGAATAAGATGCGATGATGGAGAGAGAGAGAGAGAGAGAGAGAGAGAGAGAGAGAGAGAGAGAGAGAGAGAGAGAACGTCAAGTAGCCTCATTATAGATTCTAATCTCGTTCTATCACTGACAGAGAAATATAGACAGAGAACTATTCTAATACCCTCTCCCAAAATATATCCTCACCCCAACCCCCAACCCCACCTAACTCCCCATTCTCCAGGGACATAAGGGTTACTTGTCGTGGCTTGATTGAGTCCGTATAATATAAAAGGTTTGAAGATTTTTTCTCGTTCACTCTCTCCTTCCTTACACCAATATGACGTCATAACAAAATAATCCCTAAATAAATAAAATGTAAAAAAAAAAAAAAAAAAAAAAAAAAAAAAAGTTGGTAATACATAAAACAATTCCCAAGAGTTAAATGTCCATTATATTATACATGAAAATTTAGTTTGTAATTATAATAGATAACATTGTTATAATATAATACAAGTTATATAATAAATTTTATATGAAATATGCTTGTACTTTTTGCTTAAAGTGCGAATAATTTATTAGTATAAGGCGAGAAAATATAGTTTACTTTGTTATAAAATAGTTTGGATGTAAATTTTTATTATTGTTATTATTATTTTTAATTTTACGTACATATAATAATGTATAATGTATACATCTTTTTTCTTAATAATAATTAAAAATAAATTTTTTGTGTTTTAAAACTTAGATAGTAGCACCATATAGAAAATTTTAGTTTCAACTTTTTTAAGACATAAACGATCTCATTTTTTAATAAAAGTTTCCACATTTAAGGACTTAATTACTAATTAAAAAGTCTTTATTTAAAATTTATTTTGCAAGAAGTAACTCTAGGGTGCCTATATTATATATATATATATATATATATATATATATATATATATATATATATATATATATATATATATATATATATATATATATATATATTGTATCGGCAGATATTATTTTTCTGTTTACCTCCAGATTTTACAGAGCGATAGACATTAATAACTGTAAAAAAACAAGAATCATAAAAAATTTAAAATATAAGCATGTTTTACAAAATAATAGAAAAAAAAACTTTAAGTTACCAATATTTACTAAAAGCTTATTAAATTTAGTTAAAAGACAATGTATTTAAAGTCTACGTATTTTTTTAAATTGGAGAATTTGCATATAACTCAAACTAAAGTAAATAAACTACATATTGTTATAACATCAAGTAAAACATATTGCTGTTATAGAGATCATCATTAAAGTCAATATGTAGCAACATTTATCATTAAAAAAGAAAGAGAAAAACGTTACAGTTATCTAAAACCATAAGGATGAAAATTTAAATCACGAATTTTGTTGTAATGAAAGTTTTGTCTATAACAAAGAACAGTTAAATTGCTTTTATTTAATTTAATATTTAAATAAAAGATAGCATGAGTTAAGAACAAAAATCTTAAAATATTATAGGATTAAAAAAAAAAAAAAAAAAAAAAATCTTCGTTTGTTACCTAAATTGTGAACACAATGTGTTCACAATTTAGGTAAAAATATGTCATATTCTTTGGATTCAAATTACAAAAAAGAAAATCACTTTGCATTGTTTTTGCTTACTTTTTCTATAATTTTTCATTTACAATCACCAACTCAACTCCATGATGATTGATTTGATTATGCATATTTTCAGTAGTAAATTTTCAGAAGATCATACATCATTTTACCTCAAAAACATAAGTATTATTTTTAAATTGGTAAAACTTTAAACGACGTATACATACAAGCTAACGTAAAACCCATCATGGAATATTTTGAAGTAGAAATATGGGTCAAGTATACTTAAAATGTTATATTATAATATACAAGGTTCAAAGTTTTGGGTTTAAATAAGGGGGATCCATCACATTTTTCCCTCTTACATAATAACAGCTCATATACATGAGGGGTTTTTCTTTCCCTTAAACATGATATGAAGGAGAAAAAAAAAAGCTGAAATTTTGTTCTGTTTTAAAGTAAAGATTTGAAGGAGACAGATGCAATCTTGTTGGGAGTTTGAGATCGATGCTCGGTATATTATGGTATAGAGAGAACTTCTCTGGGAGAAGGGACTGTGTGACGAGGTAGTAAAGCAAGAGTCGTCACAGACACCTCAAGCTACAGACATGTCAAATACTTTGCAGCTTCTAACTGACACATTGCAAATAAATTCTATGTTTTTTTTATTATTTTATCAAAAACTTTATACAGTACAAGAAAAAAAAACAGAGTGAGAGAGAGAGAGAGAGAGATGGAAAAATAAAAGAAATTTAAAAGAAATCTATTTGTTCTTCATATATTTATTTTTGAAGCTGAGCCTTGCAACTTTTGATCAAAAATTTCAAAGATTTTTAAACCTTTGTATATACAAAGGTATAAAATTGTTTCACGCATTTTTGTTCTTTGGAAAATATTTGATTTAATTCAATTTTGCTTTGCATTTTTTTTCTTTTCTTTTTTTTTTTTCTTCCACAAAATATAACAAATAATATGTGTGACTATATTTTATGGCAACTTTTAAGACATAACATTTACGTTTATATATTTCGTGCCAAGTTTTGTGTGTGAAGAGATAAGCTGAGAAGCGTATCATGAATATGTCTCAACATCTAGAAAAAAAGAAGAAAAAAAATTGTACGCATGATTTTTATGTTCCAAAAATTGTCCATTGAAAAATACGCTGGTTTTTTAATGTAATCATAAAAATATATTTTAATTTATTGTATGAATGTGAAAAAGTAAAAGAATCATATAATATTTAAAAGTTACATAGTTATAAAATATTTAAATTAGCCTTATGATTATCCATTTTGGATTTTACTCATGGTATAAGTTACTTATAAAATTATTTAAATATCAAGAATAAGAAAACTTTTTCCCCTCTTTTTTTTTTTTTTTTTTTTTTTTTGCATGATTAAAATATAGGTGAGTCAGGTAAAAAATTGAGGCAAAGAATTTTCTTTCAAGAAAAGTGAACGAATAATCTTTTATACACAGTATAGCTTTTGAGCAAATTGATCATTATCGATAATCGAAAATTTTTCATACGAGTCAGCAGTGTTATCATTGGATTTTCATCACATCATACTTCTCTCTCTCTCTCTCTCTCTCTCTCTCTCTCTCTCTCTCTCTCTCTCTCTCTCTCTCTCTCTCTCTCTCTCTCTCTCTCTCTCTCGTTCTCTCTTCACTCTTCTTTAGCCAAATTACTCACTCAATTTTTCTTGACTAAAAAGAAATAAACTTTATACGTTATACTTTCTTAAAGTAGAACTATTCTTCTCAAGAAAGTTACGTGTGTGACAAAAAAACACATAAGTCACACAAAACATTTTCAACGTTTAAGAATTAAAATTATATATTATAGCAATGACAGTATCTGAAAAATACTTGAATAAAAAATTCCAAGCTTAATTTTAATTAAAATAATATAGTAGTTAATTATCTACTGTTACCGTTGTTTTGAAAAAGAGTGAGAAACAGAGAGAGAGAGAGAGAGAGAGAGAGAGAGAGAGAGAGAGAGAGAGAGAGAATAAAGCATTAAATATTTTGGTGCATTTCTTATGATTATATATACTGTATACAATTTTAGTTTCATTTTCTTTAAATAATCATAAAAATCCAGCAAGTATATATTTATATGAAAATAGATAAGGAAATATAGATTTAAAAAAACAGTATTGATTAGTTATTGATTGTGTATGGCAAGTGGATGCGGAAGAGAGTGTGTGGGTTGGTTGTTGAGTGGGGTTTACAAAAACCCTCCAACAAATAAAGGTAGAAGAATATAAGCATCAGCTAGGGTTTCAACCCCCAGTGGTATCTTTTACTATATAAGACGAAATGTCAGAGAAATATATAACAGTTTCAATTCGTAGAAATCCACGAGATTTGGCCTAAGACTCTCAAAGTGCGAAGGTGAAGTGTCTTTTTGGTATACTGATTTATCTTTTTTTTTTTTTTTTTTTTTTTTTTTTTTTTTTTTTTTTGAAAAATATCCTATTTATTACGGTGATTTCTATAACAATGAAAACATTTGATACGATGAAATATTATAAAATGTGCTGATATTAAATTTAATATATTTTTCAGTAATATTAAAATTATAAAAAACTAAAACTTCTAAAAGAAAAAAAGGGCTTTAAAGGCATCTATCAGTAGTTTTAATAATATTGCTTTTTATTTTCCAAATGATGAAATGGTACTTTCAAAAATAATATTAATTTGTCCCAAAATTGCGTTTGTAGCGCCGTGTTAATTTTTTTTTTTTTTACTTATGCAACCCGCACAACTTTTTCTATTGAATTGTGTTGCTTTAACATTATGATGATTAAAAAAAATCATACTTATATTATAATACTCTTTTGCGTATGGTTATTACATTTGTATCCTGATAAATACGAACATCAATTTCGGAGATCACATTCTGTGTTAAATGAATTAAAAGGGGGATGTTATTTATATTAAGACCTGGAATATATAATCTTGAATAAGAATTATTTTCACAATAATGAATCTGTAATGATCATGGCAATATTTTATTGCAGGACACAATACAATTGAAAATATTAAATTTTTGAAACAATGAATCAATATTCTTACACTAGATTTTCATATATTTATGTCTTTAAAAAATATCAATTTTATAATTATACTAAATATTTTTATTTTAACATCTCTAATATTAAAATAGAAAACTTGCAGACATAAATATACTCTAATCGCTACATATATGAGTTTGTAACCATCTGTTGGGAGTTTGGGACTAATATCACATCCATATCTATACTACTCCCATTATTATACCTGGATTTGTTTGTTAATAATTATTATTTGTATATTATGCATCATCATAATATTGAAAATGTACAGTTAGAAGCAGAAATAACTATTATGTTTTGTTTAGCTAGTGAAAATGAAAACCAAATTTAAGATTAAATATCTATATAACATTTTTATTTACAAAATTTTCTTGTAATAGAAAAAAAAATCCCTATTTAATGTCTCAATCAATGATTAATTGGGGTAGAAGAAATATATAAATAAGTAAAATAAAAACAAAATTTAAATATTAGAATTTTAGTTTTTTCTTCTTTCTTTCAGGCTATAAACTAAAAATGCATCTAACTTTTTAATTTTATTTTTTGCAGCAGATAATAGACATCAATTTATTGATTTTCTGTTCCTACTTACAATTCTATTTATAGATTAACTGAAGAGCATATGCAATTCTGCCTCATATTGTACTGACATTGCAAATAAGGATTATCAATATACAAATTGCTTGCACTGCACAGTGATGCATTTCTCTTCTCCATCATGATTACTTGCTATACCTCGAATCACTAAATGATTTATTCACGTACAGTACTAGCCAAAATTTACTGTTCATACGTTATTAAACAAACTTGACAACACACAAAAAAAAGGGGGTGCTATTTTCTGTTTTTATTGCTACTAACATAAGAACAAGAGAGGAAAAAAAGGTTTTTATTAGAATCGTACAAAGAGAGAAAAAGATTCCAAATGTGTCGTAAAAAAAAAATCGAGAACTTGACAAGCTTAGAAATCTTGCATGCTCCTTCACACCTGTTCTTTCAATAAAAAAAAAGGTGTTTTAGATTTTTTGTATTTCTGATACTGGATTAGAGTTTGTATTTCGAGAATTAATATGAGATATAGGAATTGAGTACTTCTCGGGTACATATTAAAATTTTTTTTTTTATACATAAATATAACAGAAACAAAATTATAGTGTTACATCGTATCTAAGTGTTATATTATCTAAGGTGGGTGTTAATTTTGGTTCGATATTTTCATTTTTTGATTGATTTTAGTCACCTGAAGCAATCTTAATTTCCTTCAGTGCTGCATATATATATTATATTCATAACACACAGTCCAGCTATTATATATAATACAAGAGAAACATTCAACAGTTTCACTGAAAGTATCCCCTTTTATTTCAACTTTTAATTTAGTGATGTAATGAAAAATGTTATAGTTTATATATTCAAAATATTATACTGATAATCTAAGAAATTTTTGTATTGATTCGCGAAATAGAATTCAAGAAAATACGGTTTGAATTACCTAGTTCATAATTTTGTAACTGAATGTGTGTGTATGTGTGTGTTGGTTGTGTATATATACATTATATATATATATGTATTATATATATACACACATACACACATATAATATATTATATATAATATTACTCTCCACACAGAGAAACAATAGTAATTAATATTTTTATAGAGGATTTAGTAACTTTCTATTCATGTATCAGATTACAATAATTTTATATAGTTGAATTATATTATTATATCTCAAAACTCGATCATATATATAGCAATTATAACCAAAATTTATTAATTTATTTAATTAAAATAACGCATATCAAATCAATATGATATTTAGCGTTATCTATAATATAAAGAGGGGTTGTGTATCATTAACTGCAAATACTGATAAGGTTATAAAATGCAGCGTGAAGCGGAAATTGTGCAACATGGAGATACTATCTACTTACTACCCTTATTTTCTGCATAAACTAATTCATTTAGGGGTTGTTTCCAGCTTGCAGTTTAGTAATAGGATTAACCAACGTATGTCTGATTTCAATCCTACCAAAGCTATAGGTGTAAATACACGATTTCAGGTCTCTCTCATCTCAATCTCTCTCTCTCTCTCTCTCTCTCTCTCTCTCTCTCTCTCTCTCTCTCTCTCGCCAGTATTTACGATAAAAAGGACCAGTTTATCCTCAATTACTAAATACTTGATATTTTAATTGAGTTCTTAAACTTTTTAGACTGGAGAAACTAATTTTAATAAAAATACATTCTTAAAAAACTTGGAAACTGTAAAAGCAAAAGCAACTCCCAATGGATATTTGATGGAGCTGTTTCAATTAAGAGGGCTAAAATAAGACTGTCCGGCCCCCTGCTCTCTCTCTCTCTCTCTCTCTCTCTCGTCTCATTCTCTTTTTCTCTCTCTCTCACACACACACACTTACGAATGAAAATAAATACTTTAAAAGAAAAAAGGAAAAGAAAAAAAAAAACCATCAACTCAGATTAGCGAGAGAGCACGTGCAGCAATGGAAGCGGGGGAAATAGAAAAAAAAATGTAACAAAACCCTTGCTGGTGTTGATAGTAAACAGAGATGCTTTACTCCTTTTTTATATACCTTTTTTTATAGGTGAATTAACGAAAAAATATATGTAGCTTGACTTATTGTGTTGTTATACGATCTACTTTTAAAACAGAACTTGTGAAATGGAGAAAAAAATAATAGGTAATTACTGTATCCCCTTTAGTTTATATTTCAACGCAGAAAAAAATGTCTTGTGCGATGAAGGAGGGATGAAGTTGACATCAAACAATGCCAGAAAAATTTATCAGAATTCTTGTTTCTCCCCCACCCGCTGACTATATATATTATTATTGATAAAAATGGGCTGATTTTTGTTCTCTCTATACAGTAATATTTTATTGTTGCAATATATATGATCATGCATACTAGAAAAGCGTGTAGAAACAATTCAGTTTTACTTTTTTTTTTTCCGTTTATAATTTCTGAAACTTATATAAACAAAATAACCAGTAAAGATTTCTAAAAAGTATAACTTTTGTGACTAAAAAAGTTCTATAAACGAAAACCTTTTAAAGTAAATCATTCATTATTTTTAACTTGAAAACTTATACAATATTTTATCATGAATCTTCATCAAGAATAATAATTAGTATGTTATTATTTATATAACGTACTTAACGATTTCAATTAAAATTTTTAATGAGTATTTTACTAAATAAAAATCAATAACTCATCAACATAAAATATAATTAAAAGAAATAGAAAGAGAGAAAGAGAGAGAGAGAGAGAGAGAGAGAGCAAGAGAGAGCAATCTTCATCAATGCAGATGTGTTAAAAATAGTAATCTTATCTTCTTAAATATTTAATAAAAAAAATACTATCATTACTTTTACTTATTTCACGCCTATCTTAATACGTCGAGTGATGATATAAACGTGTGGAAGGGAGGATGGAGTCTTTGGGGGGTGGAGTGGGGGAATCAATGGGGGTTTGGGGGGTGGGGGAGATAATTAACTTGGCATAGGAAACACAATGATCCGAGACCTTATACGTGTATGAGCTCTCTCTCTCTCTCTCTCTCTCTCTCTCTCTCTCTCTCTCTCTCTCTCTCTAGTTTCTCTCTCAATCCCCTATTGGTATAATGCAGTCATATATAGCATTAAAAATGCATATACCCCATGATCTATGCAATCCTTACGAATCCAGTACAAGTTTAACACACAGAAGGGGAACTTACTTTCTTTTTTGTGTAACTAGATATAGGGTGTGATTTTTATACGCTTCGTATACTGGGGTGCGGAAGATATTACGAAGAAATGAAAATGACCCTTTTTTTTCTTTTTTCTCTCGCGCTATATCTAAACATTATAACCAACTATAACCGGATATTGAGAATATTTTAATAGTATTTTGTATAAAAAATCGATTATCATTATTCTATATACTATAAAGATATATGATAGGTTATCTATAAAATATTTATAAGTTCACAATAATAATAATGAAAGAAATACATAAAATTTTAAATTTCCGGTTAAAAACTTTACTAAAAATATATTATATTTGTTTGGAAAATTATTTTATGACTCATATTAGTAAGTATCTTTAATAAATACATATAAAAGTTATATAATTTAAAATAAAATTTTATATTTTATTGTATGCAATTTTCTTAATTAAGAATTGAAAACACGTAAATATACATAAAAAGTAAATTAGAAAATTTTCTGTTTTATTTTTATAGCGCAACAAGGCAGCTTAATACCGCATATGACTCATATATATTTTTTTTTATTTAGAATTATTTTTATTACTAACATGAATATAATTGCGAACACATTTGCAACTTTAAATTAAAGTATATATAGCATTACTTATATAATTAAAAAGAATAAAAAAAAAATGCGTATATACTTAAAAAATATTTTAAAGTGTATATATATTTTTTATTATACGTACTTGAAATTTTGTATATATAATAGAGCTGTAAAAAACTCGAAATATTTTTGGCCCGGGCTGAAATTTTTTAGCCCGGTTTGACTCGAAACCCGGGTTTAGCTTGAAATCGAGCTTAAACTCGAAAAACGAGCCAAAGCTCGGAAAGCTCGATATTTAACCGAAGTTTGAAAACGAGTTTTCGAGCCTATGAAGAAAAAACCTCGACTTTCATTACAAAAAAATTGTTTTTGAAGGATATAAGTCATAAATAAAAGAAAATAATTTTTAATAATATTTTAAACAGCCTATTTTTTTATGATAGAATATTAAAAACACCATTTTAAACAAAAATTACAAACTTTTTTTCTTGGCTTTTTGCAAAAAAATTTCTTTTGCTCGATTTATTTTCAAAAGCTCGTTTTTTTCACGAGTCATTCTCGAGCTTAACTCGAAATAGCTCGTTTTCGAGCTAAAAGCTCGAAACCCGGGTTGACCATTTTCAAAAAAACGAGCACCCGAAGATTTTGGCCCGGGCGGGTGCTCGAACCGGTTTAAATTTACAGCTCTAATATATAAATAAAAAAGAAAGGTCTAATTAAAAAACGTGTTGATTTTCTAAGAGAGCGAGACAGAAAAAAAAAATCTTGCATAAAGAAAATAATTAATCTTGACACCAAGAGATTTTTTAGAGAATACTTAAGTCACGGACTGGTATAATAATTATAATGAATAATTGTCCTATGTTTTTGCCGTCTGTTTTATCTTTTGTTTATTATCATGTACATTTCGACTTACGTACATATAGCAGTAGTTGTATATATACTAATATATTTTTTTTAATGTAATATACATATATAAAGTTGTATATTAATCATGTTATTCGGTACTTAAGTACAAACAAAAGATATTCAAATAATAAAACCCCTTTTTCTTTCTCGTATATTATTATGTATGTTAACATCTTTTTGATTGCATTATGTTATTTTACTTGTTTTGTTTGTTTAAAAGAAAATTTAAAAGGCATGTTGAAAAAAAATTTATACGTTATTTTATAAAAATAGATCATCTCATTAGACTGATTTTTATTAAACGCTAACAAGATGGTAATTTAGTGTAAAATATAAAAAAAGGTGACTATTTGCATAAATACCTAATTAAATGTTTGAAGTTGATATATTTTTTTTAACGACACTAAATTTTTGTGGTCAATAGTCATTAAAATTAATTGAATGTAAATCAACGAATGTGTTTGAACCAATTTATTTTGGCACTCTTTTTAGTTAGATATGGTAATTGGTTAATGAATTGATTAAATATACAAAAAAAATATATAGTCTACCTTTTTAAGTTGTTT
The DNA here is from genome assembly GCA_949318235.1 of Ecdyonurus torrentis. Lineage (NCBI taxonomy): Eukaryota > Metazoa > Arthropoda > Insecta > Ephemeroptera > Heptageniidae > Ecdyonurus > Ecdyonurus torrentis. The sequence continues at coordinate 25,255,502 of OX439132.1, read as the reverse complement.
TGTTTTGATTTAATAATAATAAATGGTTGTTATTATTAGAGGTCAAGAAAGGTACAAACCTACTTACATGGTCCTGTGACTTTTATTTAAAAAATATGCAATAGTTAGAGTAGTACTTTTTCTTCATTGTATCTAAATGTAATATATACATATTTATCAAAGAAAAATCACAATATATCTTCTGAAAGTATTTTTAATACACATATTATATAATATTAGACAGAAATGAGTACAATCATTTATATTATTATTAACATATTTGTATCATTTGTAACAGTTCTTTCCTATATTTATTTTTCTCTCTCTCTCTCTCTCTCTCTCTTTTTTTTTTTTTTTTTGGGTACTTATTGATAAAATCAGCATACCAATTATATATCGTTTATGGATTTTAATATTATGCATATAAAATATCTTTAAGTTGCCATTTTTCAATAGAAAACAGTGATAGTTCAGTAATTTAATGTATCACTTATGATTTAAATTATTTTATTATTAAATAAAAATAATTAATGTTATATTAGTTAGTCTATTTGAATTAGTTTACATGAGCTTAAAAGCACAACTCTAAAAAGTAACTATAGTATTTTATTTGCTTACTTTTATTCGCTTTTCCTCTTCCTTTCCCTTTTTTTTTTTTTTTCTTAATTTTTTAGATATTAAATTTTAAACCTAGTTTTAGATTTTGTAATAATTGTTACACCACGTCACCAAACATTTTTTTTTTTTTGAGCAAAATTCCCTTGTTAGAATTAAAAAGTAGCAAATTTTAGTGATATAATTGTTTACTCAACTTTTTTTCATGTAATAATAAATTTGATCAATCTATACTTGCAACAATATACATATACCTAACCTAAACACATACCCTATGAACAATATACAATAAAGACAAGAAAAAAATAAATAAATATGAATTGAAAACATTTTCCATATTCTCCCTTATGAAATTTAAAATTTAAGTTCAACTAAAAGTCAAAAACATGAATTATATAGTGTATACTGTATATAATATTTTATAATCCAATAAAGTCCATTTTATAGCTCTTAATAATATGAGTCAGCAGTTTTACTGGTCACTATGACAATATTATAATTTATATTTTCAAGTGTTAATCTCTGTTCTATATATATTTTTTAAATTTTTATCTAGATTTGTTAAACTGTAAAGTCCATATAGCATTATACTGTATTTTTGTAGTCACCCGAGAGTAATAACTAATAATCAAGACCAAAATCCTTTTGTATGAGTTAGTAGAGGAGATAGGGAATTAAGCATTGAGATATATAGGAGAGAGAGAGAGAGAGAGAGAGAGAGAGAGAGAGAGAGAATTCTAATTAAACGGCTCTCATGATTGGGCAGTACAATAGTTTAATCCCACAGAGAATCAACGTATCACTTCCATCGCGTAAAATATTAATCTTTTTTTTTTCTTTGTTACCCTAGGACTATATAGATAATCTGCATTTTTATCTCGCTCTATATTATATAATATCTGTGATATTTTCAGAATGTGATGAGAAGTTTGGACGTGTTACTAACATTATGAAGTAAAACAAAGGAAATAACAATAATAATAAAAATAATAAACAAAACCTATTCTATATGATTCCAATTATTATTTATATTTCTCTCACACACATTATTAGTATAAGGACTTATATATAGGTATAAAATATAAATTAATTTTGTATATTATAGAAAACACGACCATGCTCTTTAAATTTTACAACTTTAACAATGTATTCACGAGGTATCATTTAACTGGTGGGGGGGGGGGGGGGGATGTAATATCAATAAACTTTATAATTATAGGCAACCTATTACTCAATTTTAAGCTACTTAAAAATTGCAACAGTTTCCCTCATAACCAGCAAATTGTATTATATTAGAACCTATATAACATTGATATTTGTTTTATGAAAATAAACATTGAACCATTTTAATTAAGAAATGCACCTAAATGATAATCATATGAGCGGAAAAACTCAAAATTTGAGATTATTATACAGTATTTGCTCACTTATTTAAATAAACGTTTAAATACGAAAATTTTGTACTTTAATGAATATATTATATATATTCTGTAACTTTTTAATTAACAAAAGTTTTTGTTTGATTTTCGAATTTCAGGAATAAATTTTATTAGCTCACACCATAATATAAATTGACAATTTAATTACAAAGTTTTTGAGCACTTAAATTTTAAATTAATAATCACTCATTTGAAGAGCTTATATAGGTGTTTATTGTAGGAACAAGCTTTTATTTTAGTTTTAAAATCAGAAGAAGCAATTGGGGGAGGCAGGGGGGAGGAAGTTAAAAAGATACGTCGAAAGAGATTTCTTAGACTAGATACAGAACATTAAAACTAACATTATAAGTTTATAAGTATAAATATGCTGTAAAACATAATAATTTTGCAATATATAACCGATGTATTAATTATGCTGAAATGTGATGAATAAATGTTGTTTATAATAAGTTGGCATAATTATTACGTATATTTATTATCCGTGCATGAAAAATTTACTGCAACTCACTGAATTATTACCCAAGTCCCTGAAAGTAAACTTTACAGCTGAAAATTTCCTTAAATTTAGAAAAGCTGCAATCAGCTATATAATAAATTTTTGATGTGATAATTTTCAGTATTTTAGATTTTATTAGTATTACTTTTTATAAAATTATATATTTATAAATGCACCTCAGCCACTATAATATATTTTTATTTGTGTGATGTGTTATGTTTATATAATAGAACAAGAAAACAAGTTTATTTTAATATTACACAATCTTTCATTCATTATACTTTAATAAATTGATAAAATATACAAAACTATTAGAGAAATTATCTATAATAAAAATGCCTGGAATGAAATGACTTTGTAGTGGGGACAATAAATTAATAGAAAACTATTTGTCATTGACATCCTGCAGCCATACAGTGACTTGAATTCACTTTGTTGTCACCACATTATGCCTCGATCATGCATAATGGTTTATTTTATATATGTACAAAGCTATTTCTAAACCATATAACAATTGTTTACACTAACCTTAATTAAATTTAATATATAGATTAAAATATTTCAGTGTTTTATTATTTTATTATGATCAATATCGTAGTAAATGAACGGTATTCCTGCTTTATTGTGTATGCATATTAAAAAGGTATGCTAATATTATGTTCTATAATATAAGTATAATTTTTAAATGTGTAAAACATAAACGTAACATGAACGTTAGTTCTAGTATAAAATATTAATATAAAAAAAATGCTTTTAAATTATTAAAAAAAGAGAAAAAAAACAAAAAAAAAAAAAAAAAAAAAAAACTAAACTAAACTAAAAATATTACAATATTAAAAATGTATTAAAACAATATATACATTTAAAATATTTATTTTCCTGAAACATAACGTTGCTAGTTTTGATGTTTAATGATTTTTTCTTTTTCTGTTGGGACATGTTTTCTGAAGATTTCTTTTCCAAATAAAAATAAATTTGGACTGTTTTGTAAAAAAGAAAAATACAATTTCTTAACTCTGCGTCGCAGTTATTTCTGATTAGTATGGTGGGCTAATGTTGAGGGAAATCACTCAGAAAATTGAAATATGAGAGAAAGAGAGAAAGAGAGAGAGAGAGAGAGAGAGAGAGAGAGAGAGAGAGAGAGAGAGAGAGAGAGAAGAAATTTCCTGAAAACAAGTTATATTTTAAGACATTTTAATCCATCTTTTCATTTTGATTTATTTTTGAACGTTTTATATAAAATAATGAGATTAATAACGAAAATAATTTTAATTAATATATATAAAGTAAAGATAAAAGTAATCTTAAGTTTTTGTATTTACTTTTAATTATTTTCTTCTAAGAAAATATTAATACGCAACAACAAAAAGTTTTCAACATTTCACTTTTATAACAATAAGTTCTATTAAAAGACTTTTTTCGTCACACCCTCAGTCCTCACAGATATTTATTTCGCATTATTAACTCAAAGAAGACCAAAGCAGACGCTACGTAATCAGCACAAAGGAAAAATTTATACAATATAATGATAAAAAAAATACAGGTACAGAGTAGATGTCCAGTTAGTGCACCAAATGTTCGCCGGAAAGTAGGTTTTATAATAAATTTACTATCTTATTGTACATTTGTCAATAAATGACGCTATATAGGATGGTTTCATTCATGTTTTAGTTGACGCCATAAGTGAGCGCTATAACATGGGTCAGTATGGGAAAATAACTCATTTTGACAGTTTAAAAATATTTTACAATTTTTTTGAGAGCGTTGATGCTGTTAACAGATTGAATCCGTTTTTTAAGTATGCAAGAAAAATAATAATAACAGAAAAATAGCTAATTTTCCAAAGAAAATGGTCAAAAACTACGTTAGTCCTATATATGCTGAGCAATGTTATTCATTGCTCAAGAAGAGCATCGAAAAGCATTCAGAATGACGTCACGCGCACACACCCTATAGGTATTTTTCCTATTGGTGTAAAATCGTGAACAAAAATCTCTTGATTTTATGTTTCGTGAGCACCCATCGATTAGAAATACGTATTTTTCTATGAATAATTTCATCAAACATGAAACTAATATACTATATAATATAAGGATTGATGAATGATGATCGTATCGTAAACATATAGTTTGTTTGTTTGTTTTTTAATTGTTTTTTTCGGACACATTAGAGCTCAACAAATATAATAAATTTCTCTTGATTTCATTACACGTCTTATTCCAATATAGTCTAATATAATTGAATGCAAAAGAACAAAGTAATAGTCAAGTAAACAAAAGCATTCACTTTTGAGCTTCTATACAGTATACTTTAAAGAAATATTAAAATTTAAACATTTTTTTTATAATATATAATATTAAAATTCCTTTATTATGTTACATTTAATTAAATTAAAATACTTTATCAAAAGTGTCATTTAATAATTATTTATCCCTCCTTCAAAGTATAATAACAATAACAATATAATGAAGTTTCAAGACAATATAATACTAAAAAGTTAGACCATCTGGAAATGATCTCATAAAATATAATATATATAAAGTATAAATAATAAAATAGGGTTATAAATAAAGTTAGTGATGCATATATGGCATTTTATGACAGGTGAATAGGCTTTATATATTTATAAGAAATGAGCGCATAAGGTATTCATTCAATATCATCTTTGTTAAGTATTGTTTTGTTAAAATGATGAACTATATTTAAAATAAGAGGATTTAAATGAGCTATACGACTTACATGAATATAATATTTTAACGGTATATTATATAGAACTATTCAAAAACTTTTTTTTCTTGTAGTTGTTATTAAAACCATAATAATGGATTATAATGCATAGATAAAAGTAAAAATATAGGTGGGGCATTTTTTTTTTTTGTGATGCGTTGTAATATTTTTAAAGTGATTCGTTATAGGTTATTTGTGTACATATTATGGAAAGTTTATTTTAATATTATTTTCTGTAATAGAGTTTTATGTTCTAATTTAATATTGAATTTATGTTTTGGACTACATTGCTAATTTTTAAGGTCTTACTTGCCAAACTAAATCTATACAGAAAGAGTTTAATTTTGAATTAACGCTAATTTTTAAAATTTATTTTCTTTGTCATGTGTATGTGTTCTTGTGTATATCAAGCTTTACAAATTAATGTTTTGAGTTATTACTTTTTGTAAATCTTCAAACATATAATAATAAAGTACTATTTTATTACTTTTAACTATAATTAAAAGAACTTAAATATAATAAATTCATGTAATACTTTATAATGTTAAAGTATGTGATGTATAATATTATTTAATTGCATAGTAGGAATTTTAAACTTCTTATATTATTTCCCCTCTAACTTCCAATTATTATTTGTGCCCTCATTTTAGTTTTTGGTATAAAGATCTATAAAATTGAGAAGACCATTGATTAAGGTCGCTTTGTATTCTAGTAGCATAATACTCAATGGATGATATTATGAATGCGGAATCTCTCTTTCTCTCGCTCAATTCCAAGCAAGCGTGACATTAAATACGAGGGAGGCCAAAATCTCTCTCTACCTCCCTCCCTTTTTCGAACATCTTTTCTCAACCCTCGCACCCGCGTCGCGCTATCTCCCTTAGGAACGTCTGCTACTATATAGTGCTGCTAAGAAAAATAATGAACTTTATATATCAAAATATTGTATATTTCAAATTACTATTGATGAAATGACTATACAGGAACTTCTTGTTTCTTTTTTATCTTTATTTCTTTGCTCATACCAAAGTACTTTACTTCAATCGTGTTCGTTTTTAATAATGTTAAATTTGCAGTCTGCACAAAGCATTACTATCCTTACTTCTATTTTCTTTGACAAACAAGTCTATACATTTGCAAGACGCAAGACACAATTATGCACCAAAATTATAGTAATGGAAATAAAAGCCAATTATCATTTATAGTACTGTACCAGCTAAGAAGCATCAAACGGCATTAAATAATATAATTATTCTATTCTATACGAAGAACGAAGAATGCTATTCTTGCTTATTTTTAAAAATTTCAAAACTATACATTTCCACGTAATATTTTTTCTTATTTTTAATCTGGAGGTTATGCAGTTTAAAGAGAGAGAGAGAGAGAGAGAGAGAGAGAGAACTGGGGTAAACATGAAAAAAAGAAAAAATTGTATTATTAATTAGAATGGAGAATTTTAGATATTTTATTATGTATATAATTTAACATTTAGATTACTCGAAATTAACAATATATAGAAAATCTCATGAATTTCCGTGTTAAGGGGAAAGAATCAACATTTTCAACATTACTTCAACCTCAAACCAAAGTTATCATATCAAGTTTTAGTATACATTTTCATTTTGCAGATATTGTCCTCTCTCTCTCTCTCTCTTCCCTTTTCAAAATTAAAGTTATGATTTTCAAAATAAATTAAACAGATATATAAACAGAGAGTATATAGAGATAAAATATTTTTCATATACAAAAAAAAAAAAGTATTACATTTTTAATATTTAAATTTTAAATTCACCTCTTTCTGTGAGTGTGAGAGAGTAAAAGAAAAAAAAAGGGATGAAATTTATATTTAAAATATACAAAAAGTTAAATCCTGTTTTAAACTTTATTATGACAGTGAGGAGAACAAAATAAACTTAAAAAAGTTTTGGAAAAAAAAAAAAAAAAAAAAAAAACTTTTTGTCTTTTTATATGAAAAAAATATACAAAAATGAAGCCATGTATTTTTTGTTTTTGTAATTTAATTAATATTTTTTCTATGTGTTTTCATTAAAGTATATGATTTCTCTTTTCACTGTCGCCAACAGAGAGTCGTCGGAAGTAATAATATATTTTTTCTCTTATTTGTAGAGATAATGAAAAAAAAAAAAAAAAAAAAAAAAAAAAAAAAAAAAAAAAAACTTTCATAAGTACTTAGATAATTTATAAAAGTAAGTATTATATACTGTACTCCTTTCCTTCATTTTATCTGATTTTATAATTATCTTAATTATATTTTTAAATGCTTTAAATTACAAAAATAAATAAATTTAAACAATTATAATTTTATTTAATTAAAAACTTTAAGATTATGTCTGTAAAAATGATGTCAATCGAGATGAAAAGAATATAAAATTGTGTTTTGCTTTCTCGACTTTTATAATATATATAATGAATGAATAATTTTACTTGCTGATTTAGAATTTCTATATAGATACAAAATTCAAAGTCAACGCTCTTTCTCTCTCTCTCTCTCTCTCTTCCTCCTTATCTCTCCTAATAATTCAATAAATTTTTCATTGAGTGTTACATTTAAAAGCAACAGTTAAATCTCATTCTATAAATTTAAATATTTCAAAAATTAATATAAAAACTATGTATAAAAAATATAATATCAACCGTTACAATTTTTTGTTCTTTAATTTTTATTTTCATCAGAACATAAAGAATAATAAATAATAATAGATGAAACCATTAATTATATTAATGTTATTATAAATATTAAACAAATTTATGGCTACAGTAGCACCTGGTAATTTTGCAAACTCTAGTAATTCACAATGAAAATGACCCCAGGTGTATATAAAAGGTGCTATATAGGTACCCATAAGAATTCATATATAAATATACTGTATATATATATAAAAAATATTCTTATATAATATGAAAAATATAACAAAATGTATACTCTAATTTATTATTATTTGTTTATAAAAATAAAAAATCCATATCTTCCCAAAATATTTATAAATATAACCTGTAGGATAGCTTATAATAAAATAATAATTTTATTATTTATCATGGACTATAATCAAAATTCCATAGTATTTAAATTGATGACTGAATATACCTTACGGCAACTTTTTTTTATTTATTTTTTATTAGGATATTACGTAAGTCAAGTGTGTTATATGAAATAAAAAAGTTAGAATTTTGGGATGTTAATATGTTTATTATTATTACTTTTGAATGAGAAATACAGATTTGGGGGGGGGGGGGGTATTTGTCACGTGATACATAAGGGTATGCCTCAAGGCGGTAAAGTAAAGTCAAATTATTATTTAGGATGCTCCCCTGGTATATATAAGTCAGTCAGATTATATACTCAACATTGAACCTTGATGTGAATGATGAAAATCATTCGAGTGAATAGTGAAAAAGAGTTGAAGATATATATAGAGAGGGGGGGGGGGGAGAGGGCAAAATATAAAATGATGAGCAACCACCCACAAAAACCGGTTAATATACTGAAATTGAATTTTTATGTATTTGCAAGAGTATATTATGTATATACCATAGATAAATACATAAGCGGAGAGAGAGAGAGAGAGAGAGAGAGAGAGAGAGAGAGAGAGAGAGAGAGAGAGAGAGAGAGAGAGAGAGAGAGAGAGATAGAGAGAGAGAGAGAGAGAGAGAGAGAGAGAGAGAGAGAGAGAAGAATTTTACCCTTTAACTCTTCTCTCGTACGTTTTATTGGAAAAATAATTTTCCTATATTTTATATAAATACACAAGTATACAAAAATCAAGGTTGTTGATTATTTTCTTATTAATTTATATTGGAATAAATATAAATAAACATTTTAATAATATATATTTAAAAAAATAAATTATAATTTCATTTAAAATTATTTTGCATTTCAATACCAAAATGAATACATTAATTATTTGAAATATTTCTAACAAAAGTATGATTACCTTTCAATAAATTATTGATTTTATTACATTTTAAAACAAAAGAAAATCTATAATATATATATATATATATATATATATATATATATGAATAGAAAATAATGCGTATATAATATGTGGCTGCTTTTATTTCATTTTCATTGTATGTGAGCATCAGTCAGAGAATATGAGCAAGGCTTTATTATTGAAAATTTTCCAATATGTTTGCTTCTCTTCGTTTATATGGAGCACACATATTAAAGCCAAAATAAATCCTTTTGTAAATATAGGCTCCATTTAGGATGAGGCATCGAAGTAAAATAATTGGAATATGACTTTCCATGTGGTGTAAAAAGAGAAAAATAAATAAAATAAAATAATTATACCCGTTTGCTGAATAAAGTCTGGAAATTTTAAAAGGTTTCTTTAAGAGAAATGAAGAATGCGTACAAGTTAATATTTAACATTGCGAGGATATTATATAAATAACTAATAAGGAACTTTTTACTTAAGTTTTATCAAAATTGCCTTTTATTATTACGTCATATAGTATATTATTCCAGTGACGTCATTATGAGCAATTTTGATGTGAATTGAAGCTTTTAAAGAAAACATGGTATTTAAAGTAATGATAGTCATAAACTCAATGAAAAAAACTGTATTAATTTAAAAAAATATAGTACATAGATTTTATATGAGTAAAAATGTAGGTTCATTTTGTATAGGATGTTAAAAATGTATATTGTAGGAAATAGGGTAGTTTCATTCATGTTAAAGTCGACGCCATAAGTGAGCGCTAAATAACATGGGCTGGTAAAGGAAAATGACTCATTTTGCCAGTTTAAAAATACTTTAAAATATTTTTGAGAGCATTGATGCTGTTAACAGGTTGAATTAGTAGATTAGTACTTTAAGTATGCGAGAAAAATATTAATAAAAAAAAATTAGCTAATTTTTCAAAGAAAATACCCAAAAACTACGTTTGTCCTGCCATGAGCAATGCGTTATTCATTGCTCAAGAAGAGCATCGAAAAGCATTCAGAATGACGTCATGCACACACACCCTATATAGACACTATTTGGGATCTAGTAACAGTTTTTTTTACTAATTATAAAAAAAAAAAAAAAATTAAATAAATATTATAAATATATTTATATAATATTTAATAATATATAATAAATATAATAAAGATGCATGTATTTCAAAACTTTAAATAATCATGCATAATATGGAGTTTTTGTATAACGCATGTAAAATGATAAAAATAATATAGCATGCAGTTTTAAAATAGAAGAACAATTTCCTCGTGTGATAAAATTGAAGCTTCCGTTATCAATTATAAAAATGACCAAAGTTAAAAAGCCTTTTTCTGTCTATATTTAAGTTACTATAATTTACTTCCCATTCCTATATACAGCAACTAATAATAAATAATTTACATTCAACTAATCGTTACTTTGAAAATTTTATCCGTTTCTTTCACCTCTAAATATTTCTTGGTATAATAGACTTGAATAATATCTCAAACTCATCACCATTTAAAAAAGTAATTAGAAAAAAAAAAGCACTAAAATTATTAAATAATTATAAACGATTATTATAAGGCAATTTTTTATAAACAACATTTTCGTGTTTTAATTTCTGTGTGAAAATTTTTTCCATATGGATGCTGATGGAAATAAAAACTTGTGCAAAAGAAGTTTGATAGAATTTTTATAGCATATCAGCATCAGCAGGTTCAATAAATCGATTAAAAAAAATATATAAGGAATAAAGTTATATTGACACATCACGTTCTTTTCATTGACCTTCTGAGAAATTTAACTTGATTCCTTTCAACTTTAAATCGTATTTTTTTTTATATAAATGAAATAAAGAATATTATTTTATTTCATATTTCGTGATACTTGAAAAAAATTTAGCAACTTCTTTTCTTTTTTTCTCCTTTCCTACCTTTTTTATTATTATTATTAATTTTTTTTTTGCTTTAGGAAAAAATAAATAACGGAAATGTTTTAATTGAATGATGTATATATGGAGGATTTTTAAGTTTAAATGGACAAATAGATGAAAACTTATATATGGTATAACTGGCCCAAAATCCATGCTGTGTAACTTTATGGGGAAAATTGACAAAAATTCTTATTAGCCCTCCTATCCAATGGTAATTAAAATCTGTCTGACTAAATGCCCTAGATTCTACTCCTGCTTACATGATAAGTACACGCAAAAAAGTCATAAAACTTAAAAAAAAAAAAAAAAAAAAAAAAAATCTTGCGTAAAATTGAAATAAAAACATATAAGATGGATAGATTTAGGGAGTTAAAAATATTCACTCAATAACATTTCTACAAAAAATGATCGATTAGATATTGACATCAGTAGAAGTTGATAGGAAGGGAGTAAAAATACCATAGTTTGATATAATATTTATAAATATATAAAAAAAATTGTATATAAGGGATTCGAATGAATAATGCACACAAAAAGATATTGTATGTTATTATAAAAAATAAAAGCTAGCTTGCAAGGCGCTAGGGCGGAACACGTGCTTCAAATACTGCGCATGCGTTACAAGATCGTTGCTTCTTATTCCTCCCGCTCGCTCAGCCGCTGAGCAAACCAAAAATTTTCACCATCAGTTCAGTTTGAAGTGAGCCTCTGTTATAATAGGTTATAACGCTCTTCTGCGAGTACCCTAATATTATCAAACATCGCTCATTTTTTTGTCATTTTCGTATAATTCATAATATTTACGGTTATATAATAAGTATAGTGTCTGTATATAAACTAAGTATATATTGATATCTTTAATAAAAGTTTCTTGGTGTTAATAGTTCTATTACAATAGTGTGTTTATTGTATGTATATTATACATAATATTGGTGTCTATAATATTAAATAATATAATAAAACTTGTAAATTATATTCTTAAAGGATACAATTTTTTTCTCATCAAGTGGTTAACTTTTTTCTAAAAAGGTGAGTACTATTTTTTATTACTAAATAGCAAAGATTTAGATGACTTTTTAAAATAAGCGACAGCCGACAGATGTAATTTTTTAAGTTTTACGGAGTTGCAAACTTCCAAGCAACATTTTATTTACAAGTTGGTCTTCTTTTGCTATAACTATACAGGATGCAAAATTTTAACAAATCTTCGATAAAATTCATCTCTTATTTTGTTTAATTTACAGAACTCATGGTATGTAATTCTTTTTTATAATAATTTATTTTAAATGTTTTGTGTAAAACATGCTAAAATAAAATTGAAGACCAGTATGGCATATGATATTACCAATTTTGATTTGTTTCTTTTTTTTTTTTTTAAATTTTTATGAGTGAAATGCTTATTTTTTTGAAATGTGAACTTTTTTTTTTATTTTCAATGATGTAAAACTAGATTGTTCCAAAATTTCAATGTCAGGAGTCATTATTATATGGTTCCTATTACATTATTTGATGTATAACAACCAGGCTGTCGTCGTTTGATACAAAACTATCTAACTAACCATGAGCAATTTATATAATATGATGCATTAATATAATTAATTTATAATCATATTATCTGTTATATGAAAGTGTTGGGTTGTTAATTTTTAATGTATAAAGCACTTAAACCCTAGATAAAGAACTTAAAATGATCAATGGCGTAAAAAAAAAAAAAAAAAAAAAGATCCCTGTAAATTATATTATTGGTTATAATTATAATAACGTTTTTGAAACATACTTTTAAGAACATGAAAAATACATAATATGTATAAATCTTATTTTCTTATAAGTTTTCAGCCGTCATCAAAAAAATGGCTAACTTAGCCAATATAATTATTATTGCTCCATTAATTTACGTTATTTCCATATACATTGATCATCTACATATTTTTTTAGTAACAACTATAATGATAAAAAGTACTGTTGGTAAAGCGCATTTATTGTTTTCTAAACGAGATCATGCGGGAAATCCCACTGGGATGAAAATAAATAATAATGAAAATATTTTATAAAAAAAAGGCATTATTCAGAAAGTAACCTCTTTTTAATTTAAACTCGAATTGAGAATCTATGAGAAAGAGATTCAAAAAGCAAATTTTTAAGCAATTTATTTTCTCTCGATTCACCTTTTATTTTCTTTCTTTTCATAATAATAGCAATCGTTAATAATGAAAAGAAATAAAAATATTGATAAAATATTTTACGTATATATAAAAATTAAACATCGTATAATAACTTTAATTAAAACAACACTACTCTTATCGATACAACAATTTCTTTAACAAATAAAATTTAATGTATAATTTTATTTCACAATAGTGTATAAGTACACTTATATGTAATGTCTATGTATATATGTGTGTACAATATAACTATATTGAAGTGGATATGTGTAACATATCGGTTAAACAATAAAATTCACTTGTATATATATTTTAACCACACAAAACAAAGTAATCAAAATGTTTTATAGTTTTATTTGTTATAATATATTTATAACAAAAATAAACTATATACATATATTTGTACTT